>OZ025242.1:86980532-87193032 GCA_964019155.1 Osedax fenrisi
GAACACTCATGAAAGTACTCTCGCAATTAACGGACCCGTAGGAACCCCCTACACCATTGTGCTTAAGAACACACGTTGTACACATTCCACGTACGAGACTGAACAATATATGTCTATAGACATAGGAGCGAATATTTCTATGCGCTAAAATAACCGTTAGATTTATTCTTTAGCTAGTTTTGAAATCCGCGCGCTAAACTATACCCGGTTACTAGTATTACCTTATAAGGTATCGGTATATAGTATCGTATACGATATACACATAGTTTAGTAAATAGCTTGTTTCTAATGGTTCCAAATACTATTACGGTTTGTATTCCTTATGTATATATATATATATATAGGTGTATTAATAATATAATTGATATTTTTATTTGCATACTACATTTCATAGAATGGTATACATATATGTATATCGAAATATATTGTACAACATTAACATGTACAATATAACCTAATGATTTAAAAGGTGGGTACATAAATACATTTTATACTGTACTTTATGAGTTTATCATAAATAGGATGAATTTATGTCCTACATTTATTATAATAAAGTATTTTAATTAATATTGACTTTGAAATATTAAACCTATAAACATTTTATATATTTACAATTCTATTGAAATAGTATAATTAATAATCAAAGTATATAGAATGTATTGATTTTGGTGTTTAAAATAAAACTATTTTTTTCCATTTTCTCATTTCACCATGAATTAAAATAATTAAAAATAAATGTCTTAAATATATATATATATATATATATATATTTAGTACAACTATAGTTGTACTCTTTATTGAATTTTGTATATTTGAATATATCACTGGAAACTTTATGTAATATGTTAATGGGGTTTGTTCTTAATTGTCTTAATATATTATAGTATATGTACTATAGTATTTGCAAAAAAGCGAATTCATATATGACTATAGACATTCTAATTAGGAAATGACATACAATTACCAATTATAATGTACGATCGAAGTGCTTTTTTATTTCATATAATTAATGAGGGAGTATTTATCTACGCACATATATAAAAGTATCCATTAATCATCTTATAAATATAATTGAATAATTTTTTAATCACAACTATGTAGGAATAATGACAAAATAATTATGAATTAGTTATATTATTATATTAATTATAGTTAATATATTGCGTATTAATAGTAATTTTATAATATAATATATAAAAACATAGAACTTCACTATATTATATACCATATATGATATATGACTTAATTGACTTAGTTGCGTAGAACTTGGCGTCTCCTTGCAGAACACGCGTGTAGGGGAAAGTAACCTAATACGGAAACTTTAACAATAAATGGTTTTAACATTTGATGACTCATTATTTGTATTCAAAAATTATATAAATTTTATAAATATATTAATATTATATGATTATAGATATTATGGTGATTTTAAAATTTTATTTAATCTTTTGATTCCATAGGTAATGGGGGTGTCCGTATTCGGTACCCATGTTCGAATACGGAAACCCTGTTTTATAATACGGAAACCCTATATACCACTAGATACACTATATATTATTGATGAACCAATCAGACAAATTATAATTTGTATACATGTATACATTATTTATAATTGATTATATGAAAAATGTATTCTAATCTAATTTATATATTTTTATTATTTTTTTAATTAATAATACAATTTAAGTATCTAAATAATAAAATTTGTAGATTTAGCTTTATTGGTGGTATTTATATTATAACGCACGCGATTTTTATGAATATCAGAATATTCATACGCTGCGTGCTGGTTGATTATAGGGTGTCCATATTAAGACAGCTATAGTGTCCGTATTGGGACTTATATGACCTTTATATATATGCTTATAACTTAATGAATAGTTGATAACACATATAGAAATTATATATATATAATTTTTAGAATGCTTTAATTTTTAATAATATATTGTAATGTTTTATATCGATATATTTATTTATTCTTGAGAAGGTTTTAAAAAATAATTTTTTTCATAAATTTAAAAACGTAATAAAAAAATCAGTTTATTGGATATATCAGCAATATTTTAAATAATAAAAAAATAAAAAAATACTTTTTTAGACTATTTATATAATTATGAATATTTTATTCATCAAACATTTTTTTGTAGGATTTATGGTTTCTGAGATACCGAGAGTGTCCGTATTCGGTTACTTTCCCCTATCAATATTAGCAATATTTTGAATAATTAAAAAATTAAAAATACTTTTTAGACTATTGATATGATTATGAATAATTCATTAATTACAATTTTTGTTGTAGGATTTATGGTTTCTGAGATATCGAGAGTGTCCGTATTTGGGCATTATCCGTATTCGGCTACTTACCCTACTTGATTTTTGTATACAAAATTTACCTATAGGCCTCTCGGTCTGCTGCCCTTCTTTCCAATGTCAGAAGTGTAACGCCACTATTCTCTCTGATGCCATCCGACCATCTCTGTAATGGACGTCCCTTGGTCTTGGATTTGTGAAGTGCAACTTGTAGCTAACGTTAACCATATATCGGGTTCTTGCTTACATGACCGTAGGAACGAAGTTGTCTTTTCACAATTACCTCTTCTATAGTTTATACTACGTTCAGTGATTTTCGAATCGCTATATTAATGAGTCTGTTACTCCATTTAACTCGCAGGATAGCTCTTATACACTATAGTGTATACCTTTCGAAAAACAACAGGGAAGTTATCTCTTTTTTCCTCATTGTCCATGTCTCTGACCCGTATATAGTTATTGGGAGAATGATGGATTTATAGAGTCTAATCTTGAGTTTTTAGATACTTCTCTGGAATTTCATATTTTCTCTCTTAGTCTGCCAAAAGCCTGGGACGACATCTAAATTCTATGCAGAACATCATCTGGACAATTGGGAACGATATTGTCCAGAAACTTGAACTGGTTAACTATGGGGACAATATTATTGCTGATTTTGATGTCCTTTTTTTCAGTTGTCATAACTGCACATTTAAGTGGATTGATCTTTAGGACCAATTTATGACAAGCGTTTTCTAACTCTGAAATTGTTATTTGCAATTTTTCAAAAACAGCCGATACTAAAGTTGTGTCATCTGCGTACCTGATATCAATACCTGACATTTCATCACCCAGGAGGGGTTTCTATCTAAGCACGTGATGCCCTTCATTACATGTTCTAGGAATATATTGAATAAGCTCGGTGACATTATGCATCCTTGTCTCATGCCCATGTTAACAGTGAACCAGTATGTTAGTTGCCCACCAGCAATTATTGCACAGTTTGTATCGCTATATAGGTTTTGTATTATCGCAACATATTTCTTAGGGATGCCTAACTGGATCATCATTTTCCAAAGTGCCTCTCTCCAAATTGTATTAAATGCGGCATTAAAGTCAATAAAGTGGATATGTAGCGGAACTTGGTATTATTTTGCCTTATCTATTATCTACCTTATGATTAATATTGCATCTATTATTCCTCTGCTTGGTCTGAAGCCGAATTGCGAGTCACTCATTGATTCTTCAATTATATGTGAGTATCTGCACATCAGGATTTTACATAATACTTTCCCGGGCATTGATAATAATGCAATAGCTCTGTAGTTTTCTGCGTTTAATTTATCGCCTTTCTTATAAATTGGAGTTATCATTATTTTAGATCAGTCTCCTGTTGATTTCTCCGTATTGATTATTTTATTGAACATGATTGTCAGGTATATCTGATGTCAAACGAGTCTTTGTTATACCAATAATGTCAATTCGTATTCGTACTGTTTCGTGTAATAATACGTCTAACGTATCCGTTTATCCCTTTAATGTTCTCGTGTTCCGTGTAGCCGTCCTAACCGGGAGATTGTTCGCTCCCTCTATAGAATATATTATAATATTATTTATATATTATAATAAATATATTTGCCCGGGACTGAGAGACATTTTATTATTTGTTGTGAGATTTTGTAACCTAGACACTTTCTCAAGGAAATTCCAGGTGGAGTGAGCCGGATACCAATCAGTTATAACTGATAACCGCCTAAGGGAACCTACGTTCCCAGTTTCGGTTGGCGTCGACACCCACCATTCAACGTAATCATATATCGTATATCATATATTTGTAGGGGAAAGTAACCGAATACGAATACTCTATGTATCTTTGAAACCATAAATCCTACACATACATTTTTATTGAATAAAATATTCATAATAATATAAATACTATAAATAAGTATTTTTTATTTTTTTATTATAGTTTTTCAATATAGTGTTGATATATCCAATAAACTGATTTTTTATTACGTTTTTAAATTTACGAACAAAAATGTCAACTTAAAACCTTCACAAGAATATAAAAATGTATCGATATAAAATATAACACTATAATATTAAAAACTAAAGCATTCTAAAAATCATATACATAATTGCTATATTTGTTATCAAATATTAATTACGTTATAAGCATATATCTATAGGTAATATGACTCCCTAATACGGACACCCTAGATGTCTTAATACGGACAGTGTCCTTCGAACTACGTAGTGTGATGTCGTGCGTTATAATATTAATACTACCAGTGAAGCTAAATCTAAAAATGTTATTATTTAGATATATCTTAGTATACTTAACTTGTATTATTAATTAAAAAAATAATAAAAATAAATTAATTAATTCCTAATTAAATTATATTAAAGTATTCATAAAATGAATTATAAATAATGTAATTGATTGATTGATTGAAAGTTTATTTAAACACTTAAATAAATCATAAATGCTTTCTCAAAAGTGTATATATAGAATACAAATAATAGATTAGGTAAAAGAATAAATACCATTAATAATAATACAATAACATAGAATAAACCGTACGGAAATTAATAAATAAAATAATAATGACACACAATATAAGTATTAAAGGTTGCCACCTGATATAAGTATATATTTCATGAATGTTTTATGAAATGTTATGGATCTAATATAGGGATGGGAGTGAATTCCATAGTTTTGAACCAATAGATAACCTATAACTCAGTGCACGAGTATTAATTTTGGAGGGACGGAGAATAGGGGTAGATAGAATATGAGATGAATGGTTTCTAAGAGATGGAAGGGAAGATCTTTGTACTAGAGGAGCAGAAATATAGGAGGGGAAATCCGAAGAGTATATTGAGGAATAAACAACAGATAGTATGCGATAAGCAGAGAGTTTGTTAAATGGGAACTATGGAGGTAAGTGTTGGTATGAGGAAGTAGAGGAATGATCTCGAATACTTAGGTTATATGTTATACAGATTGATGAACGAATAACTCGATTTAGGGGAGAGATAGAGGATAATGGAAGATTGATAAGGATTGAGGAACAGTAATCTATGCGTGAGAGGACAAGGGAATTAACTAGAGTTTTAGTAAGAGATACAGTAATTGATTTTCGTATTTTTCTAATTCTAAATAGATGATCATTTGCAGATTTAGTGATGGCAGTAATATGAGGAATGAAGGAAATAGTAGAATCAAAAAGTACACGTAAGTTGAATTCAGTAGGAGAAGGAGATATTACAATGTTATCAATAAGAAAAGGAGGGAAGTAATTACTTAACTTAAGTTGGTGATGGAGAAATATTCAACAACGTAGATTTGGAGGTATTAAGGAGAAGATTATTATAAATAAGCCATTCTTTAATATCATTAGCACAATTGGAGAGTTGCTTATTGAGACCTGGTGATGAATTAGTTGGAAGAAACATATATAGTTGTATTTCATCTGCATATAGGTACCTCTGTATATCTGCATACCTAGATGGTAATAGATATTTGGATATTTAGATATTATGGATGGTAGTGGATATAAATAAATAGAGAAAAGTAAAGGACCGAGTACTGATCACTGGGGAATACCATATTTAATAGGAGAAAGGGAAGAAAAGGAATTATATATGTTTACACTGCTACTACGGTCAGATATATATGAAGTAAACCATATGGTTGACTTCATATCTATCATATGAGAGGGCAAGGTCTCTAACTCCAAGCAGGTGTTGACGGGAATTTTAATTTATCTGATTGGTTCATCAATAATATATAGTTTATATAGTGGTATATAGGGTGTCCGTATTACAACACGGGGTGTCTGTATTCGGACATGGGTACATAATACGGACATCCCCGTTATCTATTGAATAAATAGATTAAATAAAATTTTAAAATCACAATAATATCTATAATCAAATAATATAAATATATTGTCATTTTTGAATAACAGTATTGAGTCATAAAATATTAAGACAATTTATTGTTAAAGTGTCCGTATTAGGTTACATTCCCCTCCATTATTTACAATGATACATATTATAAATTATAAATATCAATATATTTTTTTTAATGAACTAAAACGTGATTTTTCAGTATAATAATGTGTCTACTCTCATTATAAAGTATACTATATACTTCGCTGTATACAAGAATACCATTATTTTGAAGATATATTGTTCAAACTGTCAGAATATGTAGTTGATAACTATATCTAGCGAATGATTGATTCATATTTCAATAAAGAATATTACAAAATATATAATTATTAGATATAATCGATTTTAAATAAATAAATAAATACATTATAATGTATACACAGTATACTGTTATATATTGCATCATGTCAAGTTATATCATACTTATATATATATTATACATATTTACGAAATATCGCTATAGCTATATGTAGCTACATATAATGATATATATAATAATTGAAATACAAACAAATTTAATAAGAACTATATAACGAATATACCGAACACCAATTCAAACTATAATGTGATTTAATCTATATATAAATATGATTTATGGTAATTATAGAAGAGGTGGGTAATTATAGCAGATAGGTTAATTATAGATATGATGGTAATCCCTGTTTATTAGCAGTGCGTGATTTCAGCGCAATGACGTATTGACGAGTAATTTGATAAGTTAAAATAAATAGTGTAATTATAAATATTTATATTGTATACATTTTTCAGGCTATATATATATATATATCATTATTACTTAAATAATTAATAATTATTTTTGTGATATTTTTCTTTCTAATTTTATATATATATATTAAATTATAGACAAAATAAACAAATATGGATTTTATAAAATGTCAACAGTATTATTTCCCTCTATATATATGTGTATATATTAGTAGATATTGATCATATATGGGATATATATATATATATATATATATATATATATATATATATATATATATATATATATTTATATGTATAAAAGTGTTGTAAATATATTACTCAGCATATATGTGAAATATTTAATATTTTTAGAAATGACTCACCACGAATGAATAATCAATGACGAATTAATATAATGACATACATGTTATGTATCATATCTGTCAGTTATAATTAAGCATATTTAATCTCTATAGGGTATTTTACTATATACACATACACGTGTGTACGTGTTTATGTATATATGGATATTAGTGAATATGAATTACGAGTGTTGTAACTGTATTGTAAAGTAAACACGTAAATAGATAATGAATTATTTATTATCATAATAGTTGGCGCGTTACGATTATTAGCTATATTACATAATAGGCGAATACGTAATCGTAGCACACGAATTGTAATTCATTCAATTATTACTCATAATGTATTCTCGATATATATGTATATAAATAATTAATCCTCTACCACAATTTAACGTATATATAATATTATCAATAAATGCGGTGTTAATAACTTGTTTGGATACGAAACATATACGGAAAATGTATTACGCATGCTCGCAATAATCGCGTTTTTTACGAACGCCTATCTTCTACAATTGTATAGATCCGTGTGCATATAGGCCATAGTACAGTATGGTGGTATGTCACGTTATCGACGTATTACGTCATCGTATAACCTTAGTCACGTGTCACGTGTGAACGTACATAGCGTAGTCAGTGCAGATGCACTCACGTATAGGCTCCCTAACGACTGCAGTCTGGTTCCCTAGGGTACATACACATAGATATAAAACATGTCGAGTGCGTTGTACCACGATGTACCCGATAGCCTAGAGGCAGATGTTATGCAACGGGTGAGCAGAACATAATAGAACGTTGGCCTAGATAACGAATTGCGTAATACGTGAATAATATAAGACTTGAAGGGAATTACAAAATGGGTCGGTGTTTCTGAGATATCGAATTATTTGTATGTGTATTTATGTGGATACAAATCTAAACTATCACTCGTAAACAGTTTGAGTTATCGGGAGTTGACTGTATATATATGAATGTTAGCCTATGTATTGATATACTAAAAAATAAGTGTATACAATGTATACAATTATTTGGTATATATAACTATCATATCATAACACTATTTGTTACGATTATGCACGTAATGTTTGTATTATACGTTGTTATGTAATGTGATATGCAAGTTAATTTATGTGAAAGAACGCTATGAACTACTATAGTATATTATATTAGTAATCAAATAATATATATATATATGTAACAAATGCATGTTCGTGTAGGTTCCTATACTTTTTATTAACACAAACCTGTTTAATATAACAGCATACATATAACATGATAATACTAGTATATATATATATGCATATTATGTATATATAATACTAATCATGCACATATTAATACTAATATAATAGTATAAATAATAATATTATTAATATAATAAATACAAGAAATTAAATAATACAGTGCATATTTTTTGTTTTTCACTTTTATTTTATTGATTTTATCATATATGATATAAATAATTATCATATATGATAATTGTTTTGTAATTTTTATAATTTCAATTGAGCTATAATATATACTTCCATGGCAGTAAACAAAAGTATATACCTATATATATATTACGTAACTTAAAATATGTTTACAGGAAATATATTTATTCTAAATTTGTAATATATTGATTTCGTATCGTATGATAATTATTTTTTATTAAAATAAAATAAAAATATTCAATATAGTGTATTTCTAGTAAACAAAAGTCAAAACCAAAACCTAGGATTACGTAACTTCAAATTTGTTTACTGGAAATCTATCTATTCAAAATTTGTAATATATTGATTTCATATCGTATGAAAATTATTTTTTATTAAAATAAAATTAAAATAATCAATATAGTGTATTTCTAGTAAACAAAAGTCAAAACCAAAACCTAGGATTACGTAACTTCAAATATGTTTACTGGAAATCTATCTATTCCAAATTTGTAATATATTGATTTCATATCGTATGATAATTCTTTTTTATTAAAATAAAATAAAAATAATCAATAGGTATAGTGTATTTCTAGTTTACGTTTTTTAAAATATATTATGTAAAATGAAATTATATTGAAGAACTAAAAAATACATGTTTACAATATTACATGGATACTATAGTATCTATAGGTATGTTATAAATATGTATATATAGTATATACATATATTATATATAAATACATAATACTTATATACATATATACTACAGTGTATATATTATATACACTGTAGTGTATATAGTATTATATATTTATATAGTATACTATATAAATAGTAAATACAGTAAGGTATGTTAATGTAAGATAGTAATTATTTAAAAAAATAGTAGTTATAATATATATATATATATATATATATATATATATATATATAGGCAATAAGCACTATTCCTATATGAATAATATTTAGGTAATGTAATATGGTAAATTAAATAATGCTTAATATATATATATATATATAATATAATATGTAATTGTTAACTATTTTAACAAGAGGATCGTGGTATCGTTAAACACATAATTTTAAATATAACTAGAATTCTAATATTATGTTAAATTATATATATATATATCTTTTTTAAAGCTATGTTTTAAAGACCAGAGTCAACATAAAGAATCTCTGCGATTCTCCGACTCTTTGTTATTTATTTCACATCCAAATAATCATTCCTTGTAATCATGAACCTTCAACACTCATACTTGATGAAATAAACCAGCAGAAAATATATGTAATCCCATATCGTATCATACTTTATCTCAGAATTATTATTAATTGAATTATTTAATATGCCATTTTTTAATTTTCCTCTTACTAACATACAGCAGTGAACATTGTTTTTTTTTCAACTATATTTATTGTTTAAATAAATTATTATATTCTATATATAAATAAATAAATATATATATATTTTTATAAATATAAACTATAGGTACCTACAATGTTCAATATTTACTATGCATTATTCATTGTTCATTGTTCTTAGAGTACGTGCTACTAAACCTCTACTAAACCTACAGATGAATCACAGTACCAATATTGTTCTATTGTTATATTGATAAAAAGTGGCAGAAGGACCTGATATGATTATTAGATATTGTTGCCAGGCACGCATTTGTATATCGTATATGTAATAGTATATCCAATGTGTAGTAGTATAGAGGTTACAATATGTACGATATAACACGATACTGTGATTCATGTAATGATTAATGTATATAGATGTATATATAGATGTATATTGATGTATATATATATATATATATATATATGTAAATGTTGATGTGTTGGTTAATTAAGTATCAGTTAAGTTACTTGTTTATGTACAAATCGATTTAATAGTTAATGAAATGATTAATGTGTACTTGTTAATGTAATGTTAACTATAGTTAATATACCTATATATATATAGTATATATACAAATCAGTAAAGCAAAATCTTCTTACTATATTAATAAAATCAATAGCCTTTCCTCCAATCCTCGTGCCACATTTGCCTTAGCTAGAAAACTTATTGCACCTGATCCCCCTTTACACATACCTTACATACCAAATATTCCTAAAAATAAACTCTGTAATGAATTTTCTAACTTTTTATCGAATAAAATCCTATCTACTTGTTCAACTATTACTTCCCTTCACCAAAAATATAGCATCCCTTGTATATTAATCAGTAAACCAATTGATAAGTATTTATCTATATTTACTACTCCCTCAATATCTAACATTTACGACCTAATACTAAAATCCAATTCCTCCTCTCCATCTGATCCTATCAATATTTATACTGTTAAAAGTCTCGCTAGTACCCTATCCCCTTATTTGCATACTATATTCTCGTCTTCTCTCTCCAATGGAGTTTTACCCCACTCTTTTAAACATGCTATCATTACTCCCATTCTTAAAAAAACCTATTCCAACCCTAATCTCTTATGTAACTACCGTCCTATCTCCCAACTTCCTATTTTTAGTAAAATACTTGAAAAAATAGTTGTCCATCAAATAAATAGGTTTATGTCACTAAACTCTTCCCATGATGTCCTGCAAAGTGCATTTCGTAAAGGTCATTCAACTGAGACTGCCCTCCTTCAAATCTTAAATAATATATATACCAAAGTTTCTCCCTCACTATGTTGTCAAATGGTTCTACTTGATCTATCTTGTGCATTTGACTCTCTTCGCCATGATATTCTTATCTCAAGACTTGAAATGATTGGAATTAATGGTAGTGCCCTCAAATGGCTTAAATCTTACATCCTGAATAGATCATCCTCTGTTAAATTCTGTGATTTCTTTTCTGATCCCCGTCCCTTACTCTATGGTGTCCCACAAGGTTCTGTCCTAGGCCCACTTCTATTCTCCATATATATAGCACCTATACGGTCTATTATATCCAAATTCCCTAACGTTTTCTATCATATATATGCTGATGATATCCAACTCTACTCATTCCTCTCTGTTTCTACTCCAGATAATTCTCAACTAATTGCGTGTGCCTCCTCTATTAAATACTGGCTTCTCTCCAATAACCTTTTACTAAATACTTCAAAAACTGCCCTCCTCAATATACCTACGAACTCCCCATCATTCCCTTCTTTTTATCTTGACAAAATTCTTATTTCACCTTCCAATTCAGTCCTCAATCTTGGTGTTATTTTCGACTCTGATCTATATTTTTCTAGCCATATTTCTAAAATTTCTAAAGCAGCTAATTATCATTTATTTAGAATCAAATGTATCCGTAAACATATTACTCGTCCCCTATGTGCTGTCCTTATTAATTCACTTGTAATTTCTCGTATTGATTATTGTTCTTCTTTATTATATATCCTTCCTGCTTCTTCAATTGCCCCATTAAATAGAATCATCAGATCATCTATACGATCCATTTTCAATATTAAACTATCTGACCATTCCTATACTGACTCATTTCAAATTATACCAAACTGGTTTCCCTATAGAAAACGATCTCTAATTAGACTCCTTTCTATTACCCATAAATCTATATATTTTTCCATTCCTTCATATATATTTGACCTACTTTTAATTCGCTCCACCACCCACAATACACGTTCAACTTCCAGTATCAATCTAATTATCCCACAGCCATCCTCCCTTAAATTCCAGAAACGCTCTTTCTCCTACATTGTCCCATCTATCTGGAATGCACTCCCTTCATCTATAAGATCTATTCAATCTCCCACCTCCTTTAATTCTCATCTCAAGTCATATTTATCCAGTATCTAATTTCATTATATTATTATTAACTTTTATATTTCATTATTATTACTTCCACATTGTTAGTTAGTTTATTTCACTTTGTTGTTGTGGTTGTTTTATTTATATTATTTATTTTACGTGCACTTACGAGGAGTGTTATCACTTTGTAACGGTGCCTAATAAACTATATTTCATCATCATCATATATATATATATATAATATAGGTGTATGGTTCACAAATATATATATATATATATATATATATATATATATATATATATATATATTATATAAATTAAATATCATAACATTATAATATTTCACGTATATATTGATGTACATGCTCCATGTAAATGTCGTGCAGTAAATGTCGCGTGAATGTGGTGTGCATGCAGGACGCACCTAAACTATAATGACTAGTACATTTAGAGACGTGACATTATAATGTAGTAGCTAGGTGTACCTTGCATGTACGCTGTGTATTATTAATTAACGTAGCTTAAGTACCTTACTATTTCAGTTTTTTTTGTTACGATAATAGCGATATATAATTATGCTTTATATCTCATCAAAAGATAACATAAACATTATAGTAGTTATATAACTTTAAAGCATATATGCTTTCCGATCGACTCTTTGTATAAATCATTATAAATTAGTATTTGATCACATATGGTATATTTTACATGGTATTTACAAAATATACGTTTTATATTTTCTATAGTTGATTTATTTGAAACTTCGACATTATCAAATATTTAAATATCTATCACCATTTAGGTGTTGTGACTCATTCATCTATGTTTTGATACTGAGTTATGGTATATTAATACGGTAATAGTATATATATATATATATATATATATATATATATATATATATATAGTAAAGATAACGTGTATATTATGTCATATTATAGCTACTAATATATGCGAGGAAATGAGACATTTAAAAAAGTTAAATATAATGTGACAAAGTGAACTTTAATTTGTTATGATTATTTGAATATAAGTAAAGTTAAGTTAATAATATTAACTTATATTCAAATAATCATAACAAATTAAAGTTCATTTTGTCACGTTATATTAACTATAGTAAACAACTTATAATGTTAAAACGTCTATCAAATATATATAGACACGCGTATACTATATATATATATATATATATATATAGTATAGTAGTATTATCATATAGGATATGGTAATAATAGTGATACTGATTTTTTAGAATTGACATTAATAATAACTGATATCTTAAGATACTATCAACAAATGTTAACTTTACTACATATAATATTAACTTTATTCATTAAGTGCATTCCTAAATGTAATAAGGATATTAGTAACAGTATAGAATGGTAACTTTACTAAGCTGTTTATAAGTGTATTAAGTCCAGTTTAAACGTTATTAAGTATACTTATATATACGTATACGTATACATATATGTATTATGTATACATATGTATAATAATGTTAATACAATATTGTTAACGTTATTAAGTACATTGTTAACGGTATTAGGTACATTGTTAACGTTATTAAGTACATTAATGTTATTAAGTACATTATTAACGTTATTAACTATTATTAAATACGTTTAATTATTAAAATTAATTACTAACTTTATTGAGTAAATCATACACATAATTATTAAAATATTAATTCTATTAACTAAAGTGTATGTACCAGCCTTCCCTAGATATAATGGTACCGTGTATGCTACCTGTATACAGCGACATACTGGTTAACTCCAGTATAACTCGATATACCGGTACCTCCATATAATGACACATTTGCTGATCTCGAGGTTGATGGTGAATCTGGGTTGCACTCTATTGAGTGGTACACTCTTTAGAGTGCACACCATATATGGTAGTTAGCTTATGTAGAGAATGTAGAAAGTATTATTGGTTTACTTTTTATTCTCATCAAGTATTAAGTATTATTTGTATTAATTATATTATAATTACTCTTATTAAATTCATTGTTAATTTTACTAATTGTATTTTAACATTAATAAGTGTATTTTTTAAAGCTATATAGCTATATTATATAAATATTTTATTGACATTATATATAAATATATATATATATATATATATATACATAATCCATAATGAAATTGTTACTTTTTTCGGTAATTTATCATTAGATTATATCCTTAACGTCATTAAAATGCTATGTAGTAATTAGTTTACTTATAATCAGTATGAAATTATATATATATATATATATATATATATATGAGTTAGTAAGTATACATTTTTTATAGAAGGTATGTTATAACATACATTCCTAAACGTATTCATATATAAATACATCTATATATATATATATATATATATATATATATATATATATATATATATATGTATGTAAATAAATATACAAGTATATATATATACCTGCATGTATACTTATATATATATATATATATATATATATATATATATATATATATATATATATATATATATATATATATAATATATATGTATGTACACCAGTGCATATTATATATATATATATATATATATATATATATATATATATATATATATACAATGTATGTACACTATACATTTGTATTCTACATTAAATAGGATACACTTTTAGAAAATGAAACATTTATAGTTACTATTTATATAACATTACATTAATTTATATTAAAAATATATTTTATATTTAGTAAACTATTAAAACTATAAATAACCCGCATGAAGTTAAAACTGTTATGTAATTTATGTATTGACGAAATAATTTTTTATCGTTTCTATAAATAGATACTTCTAAAGATATACCGATTTGGATATTATAATAGATATAATAGATATAGTATACGAATAACAGAACGTAGAGTTTCAGAATCCATCAATAATACCTAAACTATAGTTTATATATAGTATTTGATAAAATGCGTGTATATAAAGAATAACAAGATCGATATATCTTTTAATATATGTTTTAGTAGAATGAATATATATAGTTTTTGTACAACGCGCGTTGTAGCGCGGTACTCCACTGCAACATACGTCGAACATATGTTCCGTACTTAGTGCTAGCCATTACACTAACGCTGTATACTAATGCAGTAGGTACACGTACGACCGCCAGGGGAAAGAGATCCACGCGGAACATTCTAGAGCGTGGCTTTTATATCAGGAACATCGGTCAGATGGACAGGCAGTCAGGTGGTCAGGCGATGCGTCATTTATAAGTTATTATATATAACTTATTACGTTCATCTAATTAGAGTTAGTTCCGGTTTGAAACCGAAACGCTTTCAAAACGCGATAAAATGTGAGTGAAACCGTTTCGAAACCTCTTCGAAATCGGATTCGTTTACATCGCTACTAGATTCAATTATATTATACTATATATATATAGTATACTATATATAGTATATTATACTATTGTATACTACATAGATGTTCTTCTGTGAAAATCTACAAAAGTGTACCATTAAGTAATTACACGAGTCACCCTCGATGGGAACTCCGCGTCATCTATCTTATATATATATAGTTCATAATCCCTAACATACTTCCGGTTCCCATCGTGTACCCGTTACTTCCACCGTGGTTACTATGCGTGTACCGATATATCTGACAAGGTACAATGTACACATTATAGGTCGTACCTTGTACCGACATGCACACACACACACACACACACACACACGCACACTTGTACTTTGTATTCTAGTCGATATGTATTTAGGTCGGTATACATACTATTAGTATATATATATATACTATATATATACTATATATATACTATACTATATATATATATATATATATATATATATATATATATATATATATATATATATCTACTATAGTTAACGCGTACAGCCAATCTCGGACACTAACGGATAATATCCGTAAGAATTCGATGATAATAATTTGCACTGAGCACCAATCACCAAGTACGACATAAAATCGCGGTACTTGATGCTCGCGGTGTGTACACCCTTTTACATAGACACGATGTAATACATACATACGTGTACGCGAACGTGGTATACCACGTTGAACATATAGGTTATATAATGTCTACCAACACCACGTATTCGTATACGGATTCGGTGTACGACGTACACAGAACGTACGACACCGTACGACGTTTGGTGCACATTACAAATTAGTGCCGCGCCTTCTTTATGGGTATACACTATAGTGCGGTTCTAATTTCACGATTATTGATAACTACAGACGCCAGAAACACGTCCGTCATCTAATATGTTATATATCGCGGTAGTAAATTAATACATCAGTGTATTACACGCGGTTGTATGCTGTTATAACATTACATTGTCTATAGGCATTGTTGCGCATGGGCAGTGTTGCGCAGCGCGGCCGCACTATATAGTGCTGCTTGATTATCGGGGCTATTCGATGTCGGAGTGCAAGTATTGCTGAAATAAGGCTGAACAAGTGTAAATACGAGTAGTGTATATAAAGTGCGAGTTCTATATATATAGTGCGAGAGCGAGTGCGAGTGCTATATATATATATAGTGCGTAGCGGAGAGCGAGAGCGAGTGTAGATTAGCGGGATAATAGTTACGCAACACGGCGTATCTAAAATGTATTGGAATATGTTCAATACATAATAACTACGAAGTCCACACACATACATGTATATATATATATATATATATATATATATATATATGTATATATATATACACGGACTCATATACATACCAATATACATGTACATATACATACGAACATATATGTACATGGGCACACATACATGTGCAGTGTATATATATACAATAATAATACTATTGATTTATTGAAACACGATATTAATACATATACCGGATGTGAGTGGCTCCATCAGTAAGTCGTAGACGTGTACTTGTTATAAATAACTTTTAACAAGTGTGCACCAGTACAATACAAAATAAATAAGTACATTTTTTTTCTCGTATTTTGATTTATCGATTATAAAGTTCTTGATAAATATGATTATGGGCGCATGTGCACACGGTACACGCAAACAAGAAATACATCGTATAGAACCTGGAACATCTACCTTTTCAGCTATTGACTAATCTAGGCTATATATATATCCCATACGTATCGGAAAAGATCGTTCGGCTGGGCTACTCCTACTTTGTGGAACTCTCTTCCCAATAAATTACGCAGAATTATGAATCATAATCGATTCAAGAAGAATTCTTCTCAACTCAATTCTTTATCAACTAAAGTTAAGACTTTTTTGTTAATATTTTAATTAATTTATATATTTATTTAATTTATATATTCTCAACACTTGTGAGATTTTAGAATATAACGAGTGTATAAATAATTGATTTACTTACTTACTTACTTACTATATATATATATACACAGTGTGTATTACAGTGTGTATTACACACACACAACAACAACAACATATTATTAGTTAATATATCACACGAGAATGTCATATATATGTAGACACAAGTATACAACACGCACACACATACACGCGCACACACACGCACACACACACCCACACACATAAGTGCACACAAACACATCGTAATTGATAGTAACGCTATACTTCTCGACGCAGAAGGTAATCAATAACGTATCGAGTAGTCGAGTAACGTATTTCTAACAACACCTACTCGAATGTCTACGCAAGTTCACGCACGTACACATAAGTACACACACACACACACACGTACATGCACATACTTGTATACACGCGTGGACGCACATACAAGTAATACCCCTCATCGAAACATGTATAATATATATATATATATATATATATATATATATATATATATATACAATGTGTATTACACATACATACATGTATTAGAGGTCCTCAAAACAAAACATCGGTGACGTCATCACGCCCCACTCATCACGATCTCGGTGTGCGCACGCGTGCGCTTGTGTATGTGTGCGTAATCAGGTCGATGGTATCGCACCGAGTAAGCGAACGTGTAATGTGAACGTACCTAACGCGATTTAGCGTATTCGGCAGTTTTCCGACCGTCGCCGAAATCACTCCTGAAACGGGCGAGTTTTTTGTTTAAATTCCTGCCACCCGCGTCCTATAACGCTAGATCTCGTTCTCTCGATAGGGTATAGGCGATAGAACCGGTTAACCTTGCCATCGCGCTAGTACCGACAGTAGCGCTATAAGTAACTACGTTATAGTTTAGGCATTATATAGAGGTAACGACACTAGAACTATTATTGATTACTTAGATCAGGTGTCAAAGAATCAACTAAATTTCTAATAAATCGTCATTTAGAATAATCTTAGGATATAGCCTATACATATATAACATTACGGAGAGAGTTAAGGATTGACATAGGATAATCCCTGGATAATTTAAGTTCACAGAAAAACTAGCTGCCGAGTTCACAAGGTGATTATTACACTAATGTATACCATATACGACCACTATCTATAGATATATATAACTATAGATATCTCTTTCGAGCTCTCTCTATCTATCTCTATATATATCTCTTTTTATCTCTCTCCATATCGCTCTCACTATCAAACACTTTATCTCCATCTGTCTATATCTCTACATTTCTTACTATACACCTATATCTCTATCTCTCTCTATCTCTCACGATAATTATCTCTCTCTCTCTCTCTCTATATATATATATATCTCTCACCTATATCTCTCTATAGCTCACTCGCACTATATCTATTTCTCGCCTATATCTCACTCTCACACACTCTCACTCACTCTCTCTCTATCGGACAGGAGTAATTCTGCACCGTATTCATTTATTATGTAGACGGTGTATACTGATTACATTTCACACCACCTGACTCTTCAATTATTCATTATTTAACACCGGTAAACCTATTGTAATCGAATGATCTTTGGTGCAGTAGGTATGTGTGTAGGTATATGCCGCATAAGTGTACGGCGTATAGGGTTCGGTATGATTTTATGTATTTTTAACCGTGGCACGAATTATCGAGTGCAATCGCTCGACCCGTTACAGCACTAGCGACGAAACGAGCGACCGCCGCAAAAACGCGGGCGTAAGGTGCACTTAAATCTTTCACCTTCTTCGCTGTTGCTCGGTTCGCTGGCGGCGCACAGACGACGCACGCCCCGTGGCGGGCGTTTATTGCACCCATTAGGGTAGTGAGAGAGTAATGCAGGATCACACTTCTCTCTAAGGCAGTCATGTCGCCGGTATCCATGCATCAGGTCGGTATTCCTCCTTCGCGAGAGTGACACAGCTCTAGTATACTATAGTTACTACTATATAACTATAGTCAAGTATAACAAGACACTGTATAACTCAAATTGTACACATAAAGTGTAAACATTATAAACCACGCATACGTTAGGTATACTAAAGTTACTACTACTAGGTATACTACATGCCTACTACACAACTATAGTTATATATATACTGTATACCCACTCTGAACTGGACCACTATATAGTGTATACCGCATATACCACACAATGTGTATAGTGTTATGTTGTCAATACCGTCTAGCTTTGTTGATAACTTCTATTACGCGTTCGTCTATTACGCAATACCGTAATACTTAAGGGTATTTAACACATATTTAGATATATCGCTATATTTAACCAGTATACGGGTACAGTGCATGCACTACACCCAACACATATATCTTACCATTGTTATTCTCCGTCTAGTACGAAATACTTAAAAAGTGAATCATTATTTATATTCTAATCGCGGTGCGGCTTCGTCGTTCGGCTCTAATCTATACACACAATCTCTATAATCCGTAACTCCGCGCACACAGGTACAACTCGCCGTGAATTTAGAACCTTGGGCCGGATTGAACAAGACAACGTTCATAGAACTCGTCGAGCACCTGGTCAGAACGGACGTGTCCAACAGCCACCCCGAAGTTACCCGTCGTCGTATCGTACAGCCCATGTCCCAGGGATGGCACCCCGTCAGTCGAGACACCGTCATGTCGCTCATAGAAGGCCTGATGTCTTCGTACCCGTCCGAGAAACGATACCCCGAGCCCGAACTCCGAATGCGAAAACCCCACAACCCCGTCTACTGCGCTCCCGTCGCCCACGTTAACCCCGCCCCGGCCCACATCGCGCCCGCTCCTCAACGTAAACGTAAACTGGCGAACGTGAATCGTCCGTCGATGGAACCGCCGTGCCGCCGAAAGTCCGACTCTAGCACCCCTGCCTATGTGGAGTCACCGTTCAGCCTACCGGTCACGTGTCCGGCGCGGAACCGACGAAGTTCGGCGCCGGTAACCCGACCCGACGCGAACGGGGGTTGGGTCGCCGTCTCCAGGAAAGACGTACACACGCTCATCGAGAGCAACTTCACGCTGGACTCGACGCCCGAAGAGGATACGCCCCCTGTCGGTCGAGAATCCGACGACGACGACGACACGCCCCTACGAGAAGCGAACGACACGCCTCCTCCCCGAGAGGAGCAGAACTCGCGACCTCGAAAGTGGAAGTCGCGACTCATGGAACGCGTGCTGCTTACGCAGACGGCTAACCCGATATAAACGCTCACGCCGGCCCGGTCGGGTTACGACCCGATCGAAAATCACGAAGCTCCGATTCAGGATATAGTCTAGTCGCCAACGCGCGCAGTGCAGTGTGTATGCGTCTCTCTCTCTCGGTCTCTCTCGCGCGCTCGAGAAGCAAAACAACGAGAAACAGCCAATAGGAAATTGTTGTCGACCTGCCGCGACCACCCACCGTGTTTACACGTCGTGCGTCACGTATGCGTCACGCCGCGTCACACGTGACCAGCAGGTTTATTATGTAACATATCATTCACACCGCCAATCTACGTATTCAATTCATATACTAATGTTACCATCATTATTATTATTAGCATCACTACTCGTACTACTACTTTACTAATACTACTACTTCTACTACTACTACTACTACTACTACTATAAAATTCTATATTCGATTTAGAAGACCCGTCTTCAGTATCTCTACTACTACTACTACCCCATCAACACTACTACTATGATTATACTACCACTACCACTACTACTACTATTGTTATACTGAAACTAAGCCCTCACTATTATTATTATTGTATCCTCGAGCCGTCGGGGCTTATTTCAATGACCATCGTGATTGTGTTTAATAAACTTTTATACGTCAACCGTCTCCTTTTCGTCGTACTCATCATCGCACCAGCGGTTGCGTCATAGCATCTATAAATACACCTCGCTATTGCGTAATCACCGGTGATAAATAAGAATTACATAACACTACGAGCCCGCCCGCCCGGCCATTGTTACGCCGGTCTGGTCTATTAATAGATCAGCCATCAGCCGAGTCTGCGCGTACGAGCGTCGGTTCGTACGTGGGGTAGGGCGTGCGTTTCTGGCCCGGCTACTTCATCAAATAGTTTGGCAGTCGGTCGGCAGTAGGTTACAACGATAATAGTGATGATAAAAAACGTAAACAAATCACACGCGCACGCACACACACACACACATCTCGTCAATTCGGTGTGGCATTAGTGACAGCGTCGTGTTGTGGACGGCTCGCCTACTATAGTATCACGTACCTCGGCGTACCAGCACACACCCCGTTATCGCACACACATACACTAGCCGTATAGCCACTCTGTCAATGCGCGCATACTTTAGTTATGACGTACGTGTATGTGCACGATAATATGGGGAGGGGTTAACCAGTGTACACGACTATATAGAACTGCCTGTTCGGCTCGGTTAGCTAAGACACTCCGGTAGTATTCCTATAGGACTAGTGTTCGAGCACTGTCAGTATCAATAAAGTACATTTACAATACTATTGAGAAGTTATCTGGTTATAATTATGTATACACAAATCGGATAATCGGCTCTCGTTAACACCTGGATGTATAAACGCGAAAACGGCCTTTGCAAATAAATATAGAGGAATTTGGTTACAAGTAACGATGTCATCGGAGTCCCTGGATGCAATGACTCTACCAAAATACAACAATAACAATATATATGCAGTTTATAATTCATTAACCTGTTAATCGATAACTAATGTTTACTCTTCATAATTATCATATTTTTATATATCCCGGCTTCTCCCGTTCTGTGGTAAATAATCAACAACTTTAATTACGTAATAATAATAAGCGTATATTTAAATACATAGTTAATACATTGTACTAATTCGTAATACAATATCAGTCTGCTTTTCTTCGGGGAGTTGATCCGGATCATTTCGCCGTTCTGTAGTATTACATAATATAATTATATCGTTTGATTTATATTCAAAAGAAATATTGAATATATCGGGATATAATAATAATATTCTTACATGAGTGTAATTGTGTATACATAGTGGTGTTTCTATAAGTACCCGAGCAATGCCTAAACATGGTAGTGATAATAATACTAGTATAGACGTACTGGTATTTAGTGCACTTTAGTTCTGTAGCATGATATATCCTCTATAGTCACACACAATGATTAGTAGCGATATGATATAATGAAACAACTTCTGTATTACCATTATAACCGCGGCTTAACAATAAGCAACATTACAATCTCATAAATATTACGAAGTATCATAAAGAATAACATTAATGAAAGGTATAAATAGATAGTAATATATATATATATATATATATATATATAGAATATATTTTGTAGCGAAACAATGAAAAGTAGCAACCGAAGGCACTTGCGGTCAACGTACTAAATTCGGAGCGAGTGCGCAGGTGTACATATCCGGTTAATAGAACACACACGCATAGTGTGCGGTTCACACGTCGCACAAAGAGCGCCGCACGGCATACACCTCGTACTGTTGTCTCGCGGATACACTTACCGACAGGCGGCGCCACGGTTATAGCAAGGACATGTCCTTGGTTATAGCGCACTATCGGACGTAGTCTATTATGTAACTCGGAGAGGACTCGCCACTCGCGCGTATCACGTGGCGTCTGATTACGCAACACCGGCGCGGTGCACCACGTGAGCGAGAGAGCGCGAGAGAGTTACGTAATACGAGAACGCACGCCACGTGTGCACGGTCGCACGCAACCACCGCGTCTGCTGCTTCGTACGCCTGTTTCTAGGTCACCGCGTGCGCTCTATACACTCCATACCGCCTCGTATATATATATATATATATATTATAGTGTACACTTGTATATAGTGCAGGTGTAAACGTCGTACACTATTACCGATACCACCACCACCACTACCACATCCGTCACTAATTACTACTAGATGGCTATCTCCTATCGGGGTCACGCGCACCTATCGCGAGTTAGGTACGCGTGCACCCGGCGAGCGTCTCTCCCATCAGGGTGTGAATGTTGCCCTACATATTGTCAGATGCACAGTCAGTTAATATATCGCGTAGATAGGGTAGGCTGTCTATCGGGGTGGTTTCTATAACGTAATAATGTGTATAACGTACTGCGCGAAATATAGAAAAATAGTTAAAGATAAATATAGGAGAAATATACAGACATTGAGAGAGATAAATAGTGTATGAGAGAGAGGGTATGATATATAGAGAGATATATAGGGAGGTAGAGATTCATAATGAGAGATAGAGAGAGAGATATAGGGAGGTAGAGATTCATAATGAGAGAGAGAGTGAGTGAGAGATAGTTACACGGTATACACTGTAGGTACTATAGAGAGAGAGAGAAATCCATCGCAAGCATCGATATCGGTGACCTCTACAGAGAGAGAGAGAGAACTAAGCACACTTGTCTCTCTACACAATTCAGTGGTTTCTCTGCTTGCTTCAGTGTTATTACGTCATCGCGGAGAACACCCACGCTGTTACGTAATCTATTGCGATAGACACATCCGGGTGAAGTTGTTAGGGTGCGGTGTTTCTTTGTAACATACTACAATATATATATATATATACTATACAATACTATAAAATACTACAACATATACTATAATATATACTATATTATCAAAGGGCTTTCATAGTATAGTATTCATTATAATACACCGTATTGTATATAGTAGTATGCCACAGTATGTAACGATACATTTGTGTAAATATGCATACTACTGAATCATACGAACAATACTTCATCCCAGCGAGGTCCTCCCCACCACCCGATATGTTTTGTTATGTAATATAGTTACACACAAAAAAGCGTCTCATCGATAACATTCTAAGGCTGTGACCTACATTGGACGCGTATCGCGCGATACCGTATTGAACGCATCGAGGTCGGGCTACAGTGTTGCACGAGTGTACACTTTACACTGTGTACATTGTACACTTTAAAGTGTACACTGGAGATATTTAATATAACGTTTTTTGATTAGGTTTAGTTGTATATCATTAATTTAGAATATTAATAGGTTATGAAAGATGCCCTCGATAAAGGTACTCCGATCTGATTGGTCAATCGAGTACCGTTACGTAATAGGTCACCAGGTTATTAAATACTACTTAAACCGCTGCTACCATTGCTTAGTGGCAACTTATGTCACAACATATATGTGTGTGTGTATGTGTGTGCGCGCGTAGAACCTCTATAACATGTACCCAGCATCGATATAAAGAAAGGTATACCGAAAGGTATACCTTATATATATCGATAGTACCCAGATAAAATACACGCTAGTAAGTATACGTGAGTGTGTGTGTACGACACTGTGAATGTGTGTGTATGTGTGTATATGAGTGTGAGGGAGTATACGTGATACCCACTGTCAGAGTGACCCAATGTATGCCATGATTATCGACATGTTAACTGCTGGCTACAATGTACCTTCCCGGGTGTATGTAGCATTAATGTATTTTCAGTGCAAATAGTACATGTGTGCGCGTGTAGCCATAAGATGTACGACGTACATTATACGTCGAATACTCTCACACATATATACACACCAATACACATACTACACACACATATATATATATATATATATACTGATACCTTGATGCATACGTACAATGTACGTCGTACATACTACACACACATGCACTATTTGCACTGAACATACATTAATGCTACATACAATAACACCATGGAGAGGTACATTGTGCACACCTGCAGTTATCGTGTCTATAATCATGGCGTGCATTCACTCCGACAGTGTGTGTCACGTATACACACACACACACACACACACACACACACACACACACACACAGTGTACGTGAACCACCGTGTGAGTGCATGCACGTAATAAATTGAGTGTATGTATTGTACATGTGTACATAATGTACAGTACAAATAGTGCGTATGTGTACAAGTGTACCAGTGTATATAGTAGACTATAGTCTATCGGTGTGTTAGTGTATGAGTGCGTGCGGGTAATATTGTTATCACAGCCCACATACGCAGCGCTACTTAATACCTACCCGTCGGGCAGACGTGCTAATCACAAGGGGAGGGGGGGGGGGTGCAATATCACACTAGAACAACAAACACGTTACGACCGGGGCGTATTAGTTACATCTACCGCGAGGGAGAGGGTGCTATAGGTTGACAGATGGTGAGAGAGGGGCGCAGCTAGGATGAGAGAAACAGTATTCACTACTGAATAGTGTTATCTTTAAAGATAATACTACAGCGTAATAGGCCATATTAAACGCTATCTCCTCGGCGGTGTGGATTACGTGATGATAAACGTACCGTACCGTCGGTACAGTCGGGCGTACCGTACCGATGTAAGTTAACCCGGTGCCGAACCGAACCGAACCGAATCATACCCAGAATAGGTCGGTTTCTCGTAATCACGATTGACGTGGTGTATTTTACGCACTCGAGCTTCGTATGAGTAATGAAATACCACCATCACCACCACCGCCACGTCTACCACAACCACACACACACACACACGTACGACGTACGTAGTTGTGCACGCACGTAAGCATACGTGAATCAGTTTGTATACCGACACGTATACGCGCGCGGCGCGAGAGAGAATTACCGGCCAGCTTATCTAGCTTCTCTAGGCGTAAAAAACTCGAGTGGTGCACGCACTCGCGCCGCCCCCTCGTCGGTTAAGACACGCCCGACGGACGACCGGCCACGCCCAACCCTCGATGTTGTAGAGGTGTTCGCCAGTACGCACGGCGTGGGTCGCACGCGATTAACTTACGAAAAAGGGCGTTCCTATAGCTTAGATCGCGTGTGTATACGTCACACGCGCGCTCTGTAATGTAGCTATGAATCTCCTAGTAGGAGCACGAGTGAACCGCCGTCTATTTTTAGCCGCCGAGCATCTATAAATACCTCTCTCATTATAACCTCGAGATTTATATTACACGTGTATAATAAGCCGAGGCAGGCTACCGAGCTGTAGTAGTCGGATACCTACCCACATCATAGCCCTATAGCCTATAGGAAATAGCCTATATATATGTGTGGCTAGTATGCTAAATATAGCCATATTCAATATGCGCGGACACATCGTCGTATATTAGATAATTCGTAGCGATGACGAATACACCTATAGGTGTATCGTATACGATGCAGTGCAGATAGGTATCGTTATCACAACTATGACGTCACCAATATTCACGTGATAGTGCTCTACTGTCTACTGACGTAATAGCAATCTATATTACGATATTGACACCGCGACGAGTAGTGTTTGAATAATATACGATGTCTATATATATATATATCGAATTAGTATATTATAATTGCGAAGTTAAAATAGTATATGTATTATGCGAAGATATAAATATATATATATATATATATATTAGATTTTGTTTGAAATTGGGATATTTACAACAACATCCGGTTTCTATAGAGAATATACCCTATAGGGTACGCGAAGGTCACGTGTCACACTATCGCGTGGGTGAGTTAATAAAGGGTGTTAATACCACGTTTACTTAATGAATAAATCTACGTGTACGACGTCCTATTGGACATATATATAGGACATATATGTAGAGCCGCTACCGACTCAGTTTCACTAGCGAACAATACACTTATTTAGCGAACTCTATTGTCTCTCGAGAGAGCTACCCGTAACCATCAATCATCATAAGCCAATTGTAACCCGATATAGAGAGAGAGAGAGATGGGCATAGATAGTGATAGAGAGAAGGTAACTATCGCTATTTAGGTGTCCTTAATTTAAGATTCGAAACCATATCTGATTTCACACGTTTAAAAATACTTTTTTTGCCGAGATTTAATGCTTACATATGCTTATGAAGTGCTTAGTCGTGATTCTATTTCTGTTGATATTAATGTTATGTAGTATTACATGCTAATAATAAAAATGTGCCCGAATATTAATTTAAATTCAAAATAATCTGTTATAAAATAAAGATTCAATAACATATTAATTAGAAGCTTTAATACGATGATTTTCTTATTATTTATTAAATTAATATCGTTATATGTGTTTATGCTATAAATATATATATATATATATATATATATATATATATATATATATATATTTCTCTTTTACATAATTCTAATAGGTTCCGTTATTTATGTTATTGTACTTGCAATATATTTAGTGCATCTGTATACATACACTGTAGTGTTATTGAAATAGACTATTAAATTCACCACAAAGTTAAGAATATGTGTATATATTATAATGTTACTTCATTTTAATAAACTAAATACTCGCCATTTGATCGTAGAACCAATAAATAATGAGATATGCTAATTAGTATATATAGCTTATTATTAGGAAGTAAGTTTTATATATCAATATAAAGTATAGCGGAGGTAATTTAATTTAGGAAATTTATAAAGAGTAAAGCAGACGTTAATCTATGTTATTGAATGTCAATATCCTAGCGATTAACAAATATATTAATATTGAATAGATTAAATGTGAATTTAAATGTATACGTACTCTTATTATTTATATATCCTGAAACCATGAGTGATTCAATGAATTTATGATTTATTGTTATTCGTAAAAAAATAATATAAAAGAGGTTAAAAGTAGGTATCCTACATATTATTATTGTATTTAAAATGTATCTAAAATATATTTTTTTTTACAAAATTATAATATAATTAAAATACGTCGTCTGCTTATAATATTTTAAATACATTATTAGTTTGTTTTAAAAGAGTGTGGCGTAGTTGTATATTGAACGATTTATAATTATATAGGATTGAAATATCCTATATGCATATCACATGTGATTGAAAGTAATCTTCCTTTATTGCAGGTAAGCATGATATGGATGCTAACTTAGCATCCAATATCGCATATTGTACTAACAATCGTAATAGTTTAGAATTATTAAATAATACCTAATTAAAGTTAACAATACATAGCATTACATACTTTATATTATGTATAGTATAGTTTGATTAATTGCGGATTTATTTAAATGCGGATCCTCTAATCTGTGGTACATAATACGTAAGTACTATGTACCAGCAATGACATGCCCTTTGTATTATGTAATATCGAATTCTAATGAATTTTAATGTTGATTTATATTGATTTTATATTGAAATAATATATATATATATATATATATATATATAGATTCAAAAGCATTACGAGTATGTAGATAACTTATATTAAAAATAAAATAGTTATTTTTTATTTAAAAAAAATAATATGTATATATGTAAAATGAATATTTTTATAAAATATATTTGTATTATAGATATTACTATATTACACAAATTAAATAAATTATAATTATTAACTATGTTTTTTTTTCGTCAATATAGTGGAGATTGCTCTAATATCGACATGCACGTAATATCGACACCCGGGTCTATATAGATCTCCTAAAATATAATTCCAATCAAAAAATAATTAATATATGAAATGTTAATCAATATAATTCTAATTCATATAAGTATAATTTTTTTTTTAATATTTATATTTTTTTATTTATAAACCAAAAACTGATTTTTTCGATACAACTCAAAATTTATGAAATTTTTAAAGTACAATATCGATTCTTAATTATTTGAAAATTTTAATATTTTAAATATTAAATACATCGTATAGATCTAATTATATTTTACAATGTGCCGAAAAGATTATATATTTTTTATAATATTATGCAGCATAACAGCATATGCTAGAGCCTCAAATGTTTACATTGTGCTATTATGCTGTTATTAAATGTCTAGTATACTGCTATTATGCTGCTATTAATTTGTCATGATATTATGCTGCTGTTATGCTAATATTATGCTGCTATTAATTTTAAAAGTATATTATGCTGCTATTATGCTGCTATTATTATAATAGCAGCATAATAGCAGCATAATATACTTTTAAAATTAATAGCAGCATAATATTAGCATAATGGCAGCATAATAGCAGCATAACATCAGCATAATATCATGACACATTAATAGCAGCATACTAGCAGCATACTAGACATTTAATAGCAGCATAATAGCACAATGTAAACATTTGAGGCTCTAGCATATGCTGTTATGCTGCTATTATGCTGCTCTTACTGTTAGCTGGGAAAGTTATTGACGTTTACCTAGGCAACGTACATTTTCATAATACCGACATCATAATTGCACGTAATATCGACACCCTTTCAATTATATAACCAATCAGCGTTATTAGTTTATTAGGTCCATTACTCTAATAATTTACGTATCGTTATGTTATATTATTTTATACATATTATATATTGTTTCTACTTGAAATTAAATAGTCTTTCAGAAACTATATAAAAATCCTATGTACTTACAATATTCGCATTATAATTAAGTAATTTCAAACTTAATATTTATAATATTTTCGAAAATTAATTTTTCGAAAACAACGTATGAATTGCGTTAACTAAAAGTAACGCGCATTTAATTCTTATTAGATAGTGGATATTAAATAGTATATGGTATATTATCTATATATTTAGGGTGTCGATATTATGTGCCAAGGTGTCGGTATTCGAGGAAGTGCCTGTAATATCAACACCCCTGTTATCTCAGAGTTAAACAAAATAAATTAAATTTTAAAATAGCTATTATATGTATATACCTACTTAATACTTATAAATAAAATTTGGAAATATTTAATTGAGAAATAATAAAGTTATGGTGATTTATTGTTAGGGTGTCGGTATTCGAGTACTCTCCCCTACACATATTCATCAAGTTATTTATATTATAAAAACACAAACACCATATATAAATATATTTACAAAGTATGATTCATTGTGGTAACTTTATATAATTGAAGATTGAGCATACAATTTAATATATATATAAATATATATATATATATATATACAATACATTATTTTTTTGCGTGCGAAAATAGATATTACGATATATTTATTATATTTTATAAAACTCATTTCCGATTTTATAATTTAACGGATGAACTACGCGATATATCTGTAGTGATATACGTATATAACAAACTATATAATTGTCCATGGATGCATAACGACTTCTACAATGAAACAGTAACTAACCACCAATGTAATATTAATATTTAAACTATTCATTTTGATATCATCTTATTGTATTAATATTAATTATTACAATTATTACAATATTACAAGTATATTATTTTATATCATATATACGTATATATATATATATATATATATACATATATATATATATATATATATATATATATATACGTATACTGTACACGATGATGCCTACACGGTGATCTGTAATACTTCACATGGCAACCGGATGTGAATTAGTAAAAGAGAATTAGGAATGCATATAATCTATTCATACCGTACACACGTAGACGTATAGTATACAATGTATCTCTGATCCATTGATTTCATTATTATTGAATAATGAAATATATATTTTTATTTAAAAAACTACCTGTGTATCAGTTGGCCAATGCTTCATTTATACAGTTATTAGGCAATGGGTTCAATCCCCTTCCGGATTAATAAAATAGGTATTAAACTAATACTTAGAAGTGATCTTATATAATTGTGTATACATAAATAGTCATATCTTGTTATAACAATAGATTTCCTAACACAAAAGTGCTTCGAAGGTATACCTTCAAGTATGTATACAATAGAGCCATATGTTTATAAGTGAAAACTTCATCTAAGTTATTGAATGGGATATAAGGATTTCACCAAATTAAAATAACAAATCGAATAATAATGAAATCATGGCATCGCAGAATTTAGATTTATTCGAATCCGCGAACAGGAACATTTAACTACCAATCATAATTATCGTAAATATGAGCTAGATTAGCAGACGTTCAAGTGAACGATTTTAACCATAATACCATAGCCCATAGCCCGTACTACTTCACCGTATACTATTCCGTAGCACACGCACCTTGTTTATCGTTTCGAAGTCTATCAACGTAACGTAAATCAATAAACGGTGCCGCGGTACTCGATATTGATTAATGTATACCGTTTCGTTAGGACGGTGTTAACACGGTACACACACACGTGGTACACGAGTGGCACGTGTGAATTGTGTACGTATAGGTACACACACATCGGCGGAGGCGCGGTCGTTATTCGCATAATTCGCAGATCTATTTATAGAACGAGGAACTTATTAATGAGGATGCGTTACTGTCGACGTGCACTATAGGTATCGAATTAGCACGTACTCGGTGTGTGCTGTGTGACGTATATTGCGCGCGTATGTGTGAATATACCGAACACATATAGATAGGCTATTTATATATTAATGTATGTGTGTGTGTGTAAGCCTATAGGCTATATATATATATATATATCGGCGTATACAATTCACATACTCCACACAAACACGCACACATACTTACACTTACCAACACGCTCGCGCCAGCGTACAAACACACGCGCATACATACAACGTACTTGGTACACACGCATACACGCGCGCACACATACATCGCGTCTATAAATACACACGATGGCGATGATGCCGGATCTATTTATAGAGTTCGGCTGGCTAATGGACGCGGTGAACCTTGAGGGAGATGCGGCAGTGCATTACCGTCCACATTGCTACACGTGATACACTACACACACACTACGTACACTACATATACACGTTAGAGCTATGGAACACCAACCGTAGTACTAGCGAGGACATATCTCGAAAATATGCAAAAACAAATATTGAATTACATATACATTGATATATATATATATATATATATATATATATATATATATATACACATAACTTCTCCTACTCTGACTGCTTAACCATATCATTCACCCAAAAACACAAATCTATATCCATTACTGTCATTTATAGACCGCCAAAACCAGAATTCGCTTCCTTTCTAAGTGAGTTTAACGATCTTGCTACTGATCTCATTAGTTCACCCACATACCACCCTATTATACTTGGTGATTTCAACTATCATTTTAATGCTACCTCAAATCCACATATTATGTTCACTAATTTAACACATTCATTATCCCTATCACAACATGTCAATTTCCCAACTCATATAAATGGCAATATTATTGATCTTGTATTCTCCAGTTCTCTCCATTCTAAACTCGTGGTGAGTAATATTTCTAGGCTTGATCTACTTTCCGATCACTTCCTTATCTCATTCAAAACTAACTTTACTATCACTCTTACTCAGAAAACACGTATTACATACAGACCCATTAAGAAAATTAATTCCATGATATTCTTAGCTGACTTACATTCTGCTTTAGGTGACTACTGTTATTCTCCAGTTGTATTAAATTCCATACTATCCCATCTTCTCGATAAACATGCGCCTTCAAAAACTATATCAGTAACTCTACATCCTGATACCCCATGGTTTACTTCCCACCTCATGTCCTTGAAACGATCACTTCGTAAATCTGAAAGAACATACATATCCTTGAGATCTTCATCTTCTAGAGCTTCATTCATTGAGCAACGTAAGATCTACAAGTTAGCAATTTCCTATGCCAAATCTAGCTATTACACTCAGGTTATAAATGATCTTGCTTCTGATAACCGACGACTTTTCAGATCAGCTAATAAGTTGTTATCTCCCCCAAAACCAGCATTACTACCATCTATAATTAACATTTCTCCATTACAGTTAAGCTGTCTTTTCTCCAAAACATTTTCTAATAAGATTGACTCCATCATAATAAAGATCAATAACCATACCCTTACTGCCAATTATCCTTCAATCATAGTTACCCCACCTATATCTGTTTTCTTAAGTTTTTTTCGTCCGCCACATATATCTATCATATCTAAACTACTAAATGCATCCTCTTCGATATCTCCCTCCGATCCTGTTCCACTATCTATTTTTAAACTTTACTCCGATTATCTATGTCCAACTATCTGTAACATCATCTCATATTCCCTAAATTCCGGTACTGTCCCTTCAATTTTTAAACAAGCAATAATCACTCCCATTCTTAAAAAACCTTCACTCGATCCTGATTCACTTCTCAATTATCGCCCAATTTCTCAGCTACCTTTGGTGAGTAAAATTTTGGAAAGAGTTGTCTCTCGTCAACTAATCTCATATTTAACCGCCAATAATCTCCATATTCCTCAACAAAGTGGCTTTCGCCGAGGACACTCCACAGAAACAGCACTACTAAACGTAATTGATGTAATCACTTCTACCCTTAATACTAAAAACTGCTGTCAACTAGTAATGCTGGACATATCAAGTGCTTTCGATACGCTTGATCACAAAATTCTACTGTCCCGTCTACACCTGGAGTTAGAGACATTGCCCTCTCATGGTTTACTTCATATCTATTTGACCGTAGTAGCAGTGTAAAAATATATAATTCTTTTTCTTCCCCTTCTCCTATGACATATGGTGTTCCCCAGGGATCAGTACTCGGTCCTTCACTTTTCTCAATTTATTTATACCCATTACCATCCATAATATCTAAATATCCAAATATATATTACCATCTTTATGCAGATGACATACAACTATATATGTTTCTTCCAACTAATTCATCACCAGGTCTCAATAATCAACTCTCTAATTGTGCTAATGACATTAAAGAATGGCTTATTTATAATAATCTTCTCCTTAATACTTCCAAAACTACATTGTTGAATCTTTCTCCATCACCAACTTACTTCCCTCCTTTTCTTATTGATAATATTGTAATATCTCCTTCTCCTACTGCATCTAACTTAGGTGTACTTTTTGATTCTACACTTTCCTTCATTCCTCATATTACTGCCATCACTAAATCTGCAAATTATCATCTATTTAGAATTAGAAAAATACGAAAATCAATTACTGTATCTCTTACTAAAACTCTAGTTAATTCCCTTGTACTCTCACGCATAGATTACTGTTCCTCAATCCTTATAAATATTCCATTATCATCTATCTCTCCCTTAAATCGAGTTATTCGTTCATCAATCCGTACAACATATAACCTACGTATTCGAGATCATTCCTCTACTTCCTCATACCAACACATATCTCCATGGTTCACATTTAACAAACGCTCTGCTTATCGCATATTATCTATTGTTCATTCCTCAATATACTCTTCAAATTGCCCTTCATATATTTCTGCTTCTCTAGTACAAAGAGCTCCCCTTCCATCACTTAGAAACCATGCATCTCACCTTCTATCTACCCCTATTCTACGTCCCTCAAAAATGAATACTCGGGCACTGAGTTCTATTGGTCCTAAGCTATGGAATTCACTCCCGCCCTATATTAGATCCATAAAATCGCATAAACATTCATGAAATATATACAACAATTGATCTCAGGTGGTAACCTGAATTATTAATATTGTTTGTCATTATTATTTTATTAATTAATTTCCGTACGGCTTATTCTATTTTATTGTATTATTATTATTGGTATTTATTGTTTACCTACTTTTATTATTTGTATTCTATTATATACACCTTTGAGAAATCATTTATGATTTATTTAAGTGTCTAAATAAACATTCAATCAATCAATCAATATATATATATATACCCCTATATATGATATAGGGGATCGGAATGATATTTTGTAGGGCTATCTATTTATATTTTATATTATATATCCTATTATAATAGAGTAAATAATTAGTTATTAATATAATCAATATAATTATTAATTCATATCTTATTAATATCGGATACCTCTTTGGTCTATGTTAATATGCAATTAATACATTTCATTTTTATAATAATAATAAATACTTACTCTAGAAATATATTAGAAAATAAATATAAACATTAAAAAATGTATCATATATATATATATATAGATTTTCTCCAATTATTTGTATTTATTAATATATCTATTAAGGTATCTATCTTTATTGTGTGAATTGTTTCTTGATGGATATTTGCCAATACCAATGCATCGAATCCACTAACTAACAGAGTAGACCGTAACCACGTATTTAATGTTCGTAGTTTACTAAATCCATGCTCACACGACACAGAGCTTGAGGGGCCCCTCAAGCGAACCAATAAAAGTTTGATCAAATTTATCATGCCGGTAATTTTTTTTTGAATTTCAGGAGGTTGTTCATGTATATGTTTGCCTCGTCTATGGTATTGAACTTATTGGTTGATTTGAACTTAGGCAATTCGATCTTTAATCTTTCAATCGATAATTATTCATACATTTTATCTGTTTGGTGTAGAAAATTAATAGGATTAATAAGATTAACCTAAAAAATAAACCTATTTTTCATGAATTATATTATTTGTTAATAATGATTCCTTTAATTTATCGTAATGTATACATGATGTTTCCTTAGTATCACATTTATTTTTAATTTTCATCATTATGGAATCAAACAATTCAGTATATTTTATTCTGTAAATATTAATGATACAGAATATTAACATATTAACTGAATATATCTAATACAATTATTATATTAACATAACATTAATAATGTTATATTATTTTAACAAGATAAGGTATACCTATAGCCTATAGCCTATAGGCTACCTTAAATAGTCTTTTGAATTTGCATTACTATTTTTCTCATACTTATTTAAAACAATTTATATTATATATCCATTATTATTCTCTGAATTAGTTATACTAACTAGTTTATTAACCTTAAATCAATATAAACTATCAAATTATTAAAATTCATAAAATTCATAAAAAAAATATTTGATTTATTCATATTTTTTAATAGTGAATTTGCAATATCTTTTTGGTCATTCGTAATATAATCTAATTCTTTATATTCTTCCAGTGCATCGATTATACCACTATGTTTATCTAATGTTGTTTTAATACATGATATTCCCAGTCCACTTTGTTGGGCATAATGGTTTCAATATCTTTGCTTTGTTATTATTAGTATGGTATAAATTCCGGAATTTGAATTTCGTTCATATAATAATCCCAAATTATGAACCACTCTCAAGGATTTTCTTATATTTATATTATTATCTAATGATTGTGCTATTAAGTTTGTGCGATGAGCTCCTTAGTGTATATAAAAAAATCTATTCATTATTATAGTCTTTACACTATTACATTTACCAGACATATTAGCTTCACCGTCATATGACTGTCCTCTTAATTTAGAAATAGGTAAATTTTTTACCTTTTACCTTTTACCTATCCCATAGCATTTGGATGCCGTAGGGGCGCAGTTGACTTCAATATAATACGTTTCCATCGGTCTCTATCCCGGGTCGCTCGCATCGCTTCTTCTATTCCAAGACTAGTCCATTCAACGATATTATCTTGCCATTGTGTCCTTGGCCGTCCTCTTCTTCTTTTACCTTCAATGGATCCTTGCAAAATAGTATTAGACATAGAGTTTGATCGTGATACATGACCAAACCACCTCAACTTCTTTGCAATGACCATCGCCAGCAATTCTGAGTGTTTGCCAATTTCTTTAACAACTCGACTCCGTACCTCAATATTGGTTATCTTGTCTCGGTATGATATGTTCATTAGCCTTCTTAAACATCTCATTTCCAAAGCTCTAATACGTCCTTGTAACTCCTTTGTTAGCGTCCACGTTTCGCACGCATAGAGGAATATTGAGTTTACTAGCGATTGCATAAGTCGAATTTTTAGTTTCAGTTGAAGTGATTTGTCGTACCATATAACATTTAGTTTTGATAATGCAGTTATTGTCTGACCTGTTCTAGCTATTATTTCAGATTTGGAACCTTTATCGTCTATAAGTGCACCTAAGTATTTAAATTTTTCAACTATTTTGAGTGTATCGTTGTTTATCTTTATTTCGGATGTGAAATTACCTTCAGAATTAGTTATAATTTGAGTTTTCGTAGCATTAATCTCCATTCCATATTTACGCGATGTACTGTCAATCTTTTTTATTAGATTGGATAGCTCGGATTCACTACCTGCTAGTCCGTCTATGTCATCCGCAAATCTTAGATTTGTAATTATTTTACCTCCGATATTTACTGTACCTATATGATTTTCTAATGCGTCATTCATTATTTGTTCCAGCATGATGTTGAAGAGTGTGGGTGACAGTAAACAACCTTGTCTCACTCCAGTTGTTGTGTGGAACCATTCACCAATTTGTCCGTCCGAGTAAACAGCACTTTCAGCTTTACTATATAGACTTTGTATAGCTTCTATTAATTTTAAGTTGATGTTAAATCTTTTCATAGATGACCACAATGCTTCATGCCAGACTCTATCAAATGCTTTTTTGAAGTCTATAAATACATGAAATAGCGGTTTGTTATGTTGGGCATATTTTTCCGATATGATTCTAAGGTTGAATATTTGTTCACTTGTACTTCGGCCTTTTCGAAAACCAGCTTGTTCTTCGGAGATAAATTCTTCAGTAATGTGCTGTAGCCTGTGTAGAATTATCTTTAGCATAATTTTACTCGCGTGTGTTATAAGGCTTATTGTCCTGTAGTTTTCACATTTCTGTTTGCTTCCTTTCTTATGTAGACTTATTATCAGTGACTTTGTCCATTCAGATGGCCATATTCCGGTTTCCCATATTTTATTACAGATATCCGTAAGCAACTTTTTTAGTATGTCACCGCCTGATTTAAGAAGTTCAGCGGGTATGTTGTCAACACCAGGTGATTTACCGATCTTTAGAGCGCGTATAGCAGCTTCCACTTCACTTTCCAGAATAGGGAAGCTATCTTGATCTGTAGGTTCGTTCACAGCGAGCACTGCATCATCTCCTTCAGCGTTATGTGAATACAGTTCTGAACAGTATTCTGTCCATCTTTTCCTAACATCCATTTTATCAGTGATACATTTGCCATGTTTATCCTCTATATTTACAGCGGCATTATCCTTCGGTTTAGTTAGGTCTTTGACAATTTGGTAGGCTCTCTTGGTGTTATTCCTGGTTAAACAGTCACCAATGTCTATACATTTCTGGTTAATCCAATTTTCCTTAGCTTTCTTCATCTCTCTTTTTATTTGAGTGTTAACCTGCTTGTAACTACTTCCTGATAGGAATTTTGTCTTTTTCAGTTCTCTTCTTAAGTCACACATATCCATCAGTTCTTCAGTGATCCAGTTTTTCTTTTTCTCTCTATGTTTACCTAGAATTTCAGTGGCTGTATCTATCAGTGTTTTATTCATTTTTTGTAATATCTCTTCGTTGTTGAATATTTTTGTTAAATGTTGTGCTGATAACTTTTCATCAATTCTATGTTTAAACAGTTTTTCAATATCTGGGTTTTTAAGTTTCTCAAGATTAAATTTATTTCGAGTGAATTTTTCTTTCTTTGGATTTTTCAGGCGAAGACAAAATGTCATCATAACCATATCGTGATCACTACCTATGTCTGATCCAGGGAATGATCGAGTCTTGTTTATATTCACGCTTGTAGTAAAACGTTTACTGACTAGGATATAATCAATTTGATTATGATATAATCCACCAGGACTATGCCAGGTTTGTATTCTTGATTTTTTTGTGGGGACCAAATGTATTTGCTACTATGAGATCATTTGTTTTTGCAAATTCCAGGAGTCGATAACCTCTCTCGTTTGTTGTTGAATTGCAAAATTTCCCGGAGGTTCTTCCCCAGTCTGTTATTGCATCCTTACCAATTTTTGCATTCCAGTCACCTTGAATCACCAGTATATCTTTCTTTGAAATTTTTGAGATGGAGTCTTGTAACTCGTTGTAGAATAATTCAGTTTCTTCATCTGTATGATCGGTTGTCGGGGCATATACTTGAATTATTGATATGTTAAACGGGGTTGCATGTAATCTTATAGTCGCTAACCTTTCATTTATTGGGTTGAAGCACATGACCATTCGTGTTATCTCACTGTGTATCACAAAACCCGCACCATTAATATGTTTCTTATCGTTTCCAATATAGTATAATTTGTGGCCTTCTATTGTCTGAATTTCGTTCACTCCACGTTTACGTACCTCACTCAATCCTAACACATTCCACCTGTATCTGTCCAATTCATGAGTAAGTTCTTCAAGTGTACCATCTTCTCGCAGAGTTCGTACATTCCATGTACCTATGTATGTCTCGTTTCTTCTTGTCTTAATCTTATATTCTTCAGTAGCTAACTTTTCGTTATTATCCTGATGAGCGATAAATGACGGACCTTTTTAACCCGGGCGACGTCCGAGCCGGTATGTTCTTTGTAATTGTATTTGAAATCATATTTGCGTATCTTGGGCAGATAAGATCAGCGGAGCCCATCCCTCTCTGAAATCCCCCACAGCATTAGCCTACTAAACGTAGTTTCCAGGGTGTGGCACGCGGAGCCTGCTGATGGAGTTGGGTACTGGGTCTAGGTTTTACCTTTTCACCAGAACCCCTTACACCCCTAAATACTAGGTAAATTAAGATGTTTAAATTCAGATAACATGATATTTGCTATACTTTCTCCAGTTATAGCCTATAACCTATAGGTCATATTGCATATTCCAATACATATTTCTTTCATTACTAGTTTTAATATATGTTCATAATTATGTTCTATTTTAATATATGTTCTATAGACAATATACTATAGATTTACAATTACTTTGAATATAAATCTATAGATTTAATATATATTTGTACACACAATTTATATTATCACATTTCATGGAGGGGTGGGGGGAATACATATCTCCCTAATTTTTGGTAAAATTCGTTAGCAAAAATTTGTATTAACAAAGACAATATACTCGATTTAATATATCTATATATATAATTTATTATATAACATTTAATGGGGGGGGGGGGGTACCCCGTCCCCATCCGACTCCCTTTATATATATATACTTTTATGTTTATGGATATTATACATTTATTATTTTATAATATATATATTAGATATATTAACTGCAAATAAACTTATTTATGAATTATAATTTCTATTAATAAATAAATAAATAAGTGAGTATATATATACATTTATATGTATAATATACTTAGTATGGACATAATATCTCGCTCTCACTCTCAGACGCTATATCTTATAACGAATTATGACGAATGCACTCGATACACTATTCGACTAGCTGTAGAATGATTTCCCCGCTAGCTTTGTCGGCGCCACCTTCGCCTCGGTTCCCCGGCCCCTAAATTCGGTGATTGTTCAATTATTCACTAGTAGTCTGGAGGCGGGTCGAAAGGGGCGTGTCGAAAGGGGCGTGACGGGAAATATGCGGCGATCGTGTCCGCGTCGGCGTCGGCGTCGAGTGAAACGCGCGAGAAAACTCGAGAACACGCTAGAAAACCACACGTGCGTCATAAGATCGATATTCGGGCGTGCGCGAATCGACGAGATTCGGCGAGATATCGGCTGCGGTTACGTAATAGTTTCTGTACGCCCACCACGCACGCACGTACGCCACTAAGTGCATATATGCCGGGCTCGTACATATTAGTGTACTAGAAATATATCTACAGACGAGTTCAATGATATATGTTCTAATTATAACTAGCATTCGATATATATATATATATAACGATATAGTTATATATATATCTACATAGGGGAGAGTGCTCTAATATCGACATGCACGTAATATCGACACCATAGAGATCTCCTAAAATATAATTCCAATCAAAAAATAATTAATGTATGAAATGTTAATCAATATAATTATAATTCATATAAGTATAATTTTTGTTTAATATTTATATATTTTTAATTATAAACAAGAAACTGATTTTTTCGTTACAACTCTACATTTATGAAATTTTTGAAGTACAATATTGATTATCAATCATTTGAAAATTTATATATTTTAAATATTTTAAATACATCGTATAGATCTAATTATATTTTACAATGTGTACATTACGTACATTATTCGCATTATGTAATTTAAAACTTAATATTTATAATATAATATAAAATATTAAATATGTTCGAAAATTAATTATAAGAAAACAACGTATGAATTGCGTGTGTTAACTAAAAGTAACGCGAATTTAATTCTGATTGGATAGTTGATATTAAATAATATATGGTATATCTAAATATCGATATATTTAGGGTGTCGATATTATGTGCCAAGGTGTCGGTATTCGAGACTGTGCCTGTAATATCGACACCCCTGTTATCTCAAAGTTAAACAAACTAAATTATATTTTAAAATAGCTATTATATGTACATAGTATATACTAATATACTAATACTTAATACTTATAAATAACATTTTGAAATATTTAATTGAGATATAATAAAGTTATGGTGATTTATTGTTAGGGTGTCGGTATTCGAGTACTCTCCCCTACATTATAATCAGAAACTTCGCAAAGATAATACATATTTATCATTATTATTAATATTAATTAAATATATGAATTTTATATATATATATAAACGGAACGTTAAAGAAATTATTGTATCCACCTAGAAGGGATTCCTAAATAATACTATTTGTAAGATGTACAAATCCATTACATTTTATATTCGTAAACACTGTTTTAAATATAAAAACGTCTTAACCATAGTTACCATAGTTACCGTGATAATCGCAGAGTACTTAGTTACCATATAAGGTATATGCATAGTCAACTTCCGCTAAATAAGACTCCCGATAACTCGAATCGAATCCCAAATCCTCGTAAGCTTAACTTTAAAACGTGTTTGGTGTTGTACCCATGTGTGTAAACATAATTATATATCACATAGACACATTTTGTATCGTCATTCGAGTCCAAGTAATCGGTAATTGACTGTATAATATACAGTGTATATATATATATATATATATATATATATATATAGATATATAGAGTATAGTTGCTACTGTCGTAGTTATATGCCATAACATATAATTGTGCGGATATAAACATATGTTTATTGTGCAGAAGTGGATACTCTTATAAATGTATATAACTGGTTATGAAGTTATACATACAAACATACATACATATATTTGGAGTCAATAACCAAATAGAACAGTCAATAGCCGGTGAGCGAAATATTCCAGTTCGATACGATCTGCTGGTTATCAATAACTTAATATATTAAGTATATATACTTAATATTACTTAATATAAAAAATAAATCAATTCCAAATAAAAAAGGTTACTTATTCGTTTTGTTCTGCAGGGCCCTTAAGATTTATTTGTAACATGTACAAGTTCAATATAGTTGATACATCAGTACGTATTTGTATCTGTTTTTATGTGTATTTATTATATATTTATTTAGTGATTGATTACCTATAGGTTGAATACGTAATAACAAGTATGTGAGAACCGTGTAGATTACGTCATTAGTATGACGTTGACGTGTACTTACGTAACTAATAACAATACTCGCTACCTGAAGAAACTATAGGTGTATCGAAGTATATGTAACGAAGAATTTATTCCAAGAATTATTCGTAATAAATAGGTAACGTCAACATACTTAGTGACGTAATTAAATATGTTACGTAACTTCCTGGTAAAGCGAGGACAAGGGTGACGATGAGTATTATAAGAATAGCGAGGAGGAGGATACGGAGGAGAGGGGATTAAATTGATAACCTGAATAATGAGGGGAGGAAAAAGGGAGGAGAGGGGATGCATATGATTATGGTGGAGGAGGAAGATCTTTAAAGAATGCGGGTGATAATGATGATGAGGCTGATGGTTAGGATGTAGACGAGGAAGAGGTTAGCAGATGAAATAACATTTATTAAGTGGTAGAGTACATATGTACGGAATACGTACGCCGTAAGGCATACACGTAGAGAAATAATTAGATATACTCAATCATATGGAAAGAGTATAAATTAGTATACGGAATATTACTTATTTCCGTTAGGTTTTCAGGTGGATTTTAAATTGACGTTTTTTAATCTTGTTAATATTTTTTTCAACTTTTTTATATATAATGAATAATGCCTACAAGATAGTATTACACACATAATAAGTTCTATATCATCGTCATAATATACATAATACTTTTCATAGTATTTATTTTACCCTTATACCACGTGATTATAATGTAACCAATGAGATTATAATATCTATCCTTATTTATATTTTATTGTTTTCATTTCAAGTTTAATATTTATCGTTTGCTTATTTTATTATTATTTAAAATTATTATTTAACCTACATAGTATAAATAATATAAGTATTTAACAATATGAAAAGGATATTTAAAAAATTAGAATATAAAAAATATTATAAGAAGATTGTAAGAATTTGCAATATATTGTATACTACAATATATTTTATGTATTAATTAATACATATTTTAATTATATATTATATAGTAGTGTATATAATAAATATATCTATGTGTACAAATTACATTATTAACATTAATATATATATATATATACAATGTGTAAAAGAGTTTTGTCATAATGATATGCTTAAGTAGTAAAGATAATTTTTTTTTAATTTTTACTTAAATTATATTATTTATTCAAAAGTTCTTATTATTAATAAATGTAAACATTATAATATTACGTTATAAACTATATTATTATCTATATATTATACTCATTATTGATTATTGAAACTTCAATATATTATTACAATAATAAGGTTATGTTATAAAAACGAAACTCATGACATATCGGCCAATATATTTTAATTTTACCCTATACACGGGTACAATTGTCTATAGACAATAGTCTATAGACTATATATAGGTATACCTCACATTTAGTACCTAACGATACTTATTATTTATAAGTATATCTTGCACTACTACATATACGTTACCCCAACTATACACCGATAGTGTGATGGATGCCACGTAGTGCTAAGCGTTAAGAGAAGGGTTGATTATCATAAATACGCGTTACTACATAAGTACAAGTACTAACATGTTGCACTAACCGTGATCACTAAGCGATCAATTACAGCATTAAGTACTGACACATACCACACAAACACACACTCACATATGTCATATAATGTACCAAGTTAAAGCTGCTAGGTCATATGAGTTCACGTATGTGTACACTGTACATGTGTCTACTTGTGGTAATGTATATGCATGTATATATATATACATATATATATATATATATATATATATATAGTTATTTTAATATATCAGCTGCAATAATAATTATATAAAATTGATGTGAAATTGATTTAAATATGTGTTGTTGTTGTAAATTACTTTATGTTAACAAACTATTAAAATACAATAATTTATAATAATATTTTCTTAATTAATATATATATATACATATATATTTACTATTATTATTTCCATCGTATATTTTATGGTTATATATCAATATAATAATAAATTATTATTATTATTATCTGTATTAATTCTTTGTTTTATGTTTATACATACATTTTACATAATATTTTATAAACTTTTTGCGATTTTTAGATAATAATAGTGTGATTTCTATACTACTTTTCTATAAACTGAGTTGTCTCGCATCAAACCAGTCCTTCAATTTTTATTCTTTTTGTTTAAAATGTATAATATTTAGTAATAACATATACTACATTAAGAATTCACAAGGTAAAATAATGATTTTATATATTTATTATATATAATATATTAATAATATACTAAAAATAAATATAAAAGAATGTTTATATTTAATTATTTATATATCACTTCAAATTAATTGTAAAATATATACTATTTAACAAATCTAAAGTAACAACGCTAATCCTATAGCGCTTACGAACGCGGCCGTGTTTACCGCAGCGAGATATAAGCGCCGCCATTTGTAAATCGACGCCTTAATTAGAAGCATAGCTAATATTCATAATCTACATCTACTCACGATACGCGATACTTGACCTAACATCGACAGACATCTACTAAGCAACACTGAGGTTTCACAATGGTTATGCTTCATATAAACCACACGTTATTACATGGTAGGACATACGTTTTACCCGCGTGCGATTTTAGGACCGCGCAGATGAGGCAGTCGGCGGTCCAACATCTACATTTCTTCATCTATAGATATAAGTATACTATCGCTACCTCCGATCTGTCTGTCTCACGATGGCAATTTCAAAAACAAACCAAGCCGTGCCTTGATCGATTGACTATTTTATTGTATAATATCGCATGCGTTAAGTGTAATGTGTACGATTAAGAATATTAATATAAAAATGCATAGTGACAAATAGTTTTGGAAAACAGGAATTTATTTAATATTATAATATATATATAGAATATGTATTAATACGATAATAAAATATTTATGATGATACAAAATAAACAATTTTACATATAAAATAATCAAATATTTATAATTTCCCCTATGTGATTATTTAGTAAATCTACATTTGCGATACCTACGAACTGCAGTCTATAGGACATACTATAGCCATCGATATAAAGAAAGTGGATAAGCAATTGACGCACGCAATGCATGTAAAAATAGACACGTGAATGACACTTTTATCGATAAATTAACAAAATGGTATCAGTGATTTTGATTGGATATTAGTCATATTATATATGTCAAATATTAAAACAGTAGGCTTTTCGTCGAAATAGATTAAAGTGACTTCTATCTATATCAATGGATTTAAATTATAAATATCAATAAAATCAATAAAATAGTATCATATCATCAATTTAAATACACAAAATTACGTGGAATGTTGATATTATGTATTTTAAAAATATAATTTTATTTTTAGTATAGATAGTACATTAAAATTGGTAGTAATTATCAATATATATATGTATACATAAATATTATTATAAATAAAAAGTAGTGGGCCAGATAGTGAGTTTCGACTGCAGCGCCCGTAGCGTATAGTGCCATACACTACATTCAATTGCGTATCCACTTTCTTTATATCGATGACTATAGCATGTCATAATTAAAGCCGATTGGTAAGTATACCTATAGGCCATATATTTAAAGCTGCGCCTTTTTTAAAGACTTGAAAATGGAGAAGGGCGGGAATTCCAAAAATGATTATTTTGTTTTCAATTGTTTATGAAAAACAATATAATAAAATATATCTACCGATTTATAATACATACATATGATTTTGATATAATTGATTATGACAACATTTTCGATATACATAACGATTTTCTCGGGGAAAACATTAAAAGTGTGGGGGGGATAATAGCGATCGGCAATCGCACACCGAATATTCCTTAATAAGCACCGCTATACAGAGTATCCGTAACTAGGTCGAAGAGTCGCTATGGGTATCGGGAGTCGGGCGATAATCGGGTGGCAGCCGCTACGATGCGTAGCCGGTATTACGTCATCGCCGATGTGCGGGCGTCGGGCGGGCGTCGGACATTCCGAACCGTTCACTTTAGTTCTAAATATAGACGCGCGCGCGTAAACAAATCATCACGGAGTTACTAATGGCCCGTCCCGACTAAAGCCGACCGACTAAAGCCGACCGACTAATCGCGAGCGAACCGACTATTATCGACCGCGTATTAATCACACGGTAGCCGTCAGCTACTCTCGCGAACTTAACTCCGCAAATAGTTCACTTTTTAACACACTTATAAATATACGTATTAATATGTTTGTGTATGAGTTTGTGTATATGTCTATGCATATGTCTAGGTATATGTTTACGTATATATATATATATATATATATATATATATATATATATATATATATATATATATATATATATATATATATATAATAATAATATCAGATTCAGTTGATGACCGAGATCAAAAACCCAGGTATGGTATAGAAGTTCTATTGAACTTATCGAGATACCAACCTGCTCTTGGTAATGAGATAATTAATACAAAATGAATAAATACAAAATGAATAAATATAAATAAATATTTTACAATTCTATATTGTTCATTCGTGTTCTGTCTCATAAAAAAGCAATACAATACAATTAAATATATCTCTCAATACCAAGAAATCATCATGTATATAACAATAAAATAATAATAAAATATAATAAAAATATATAATAAAATATTAAAAAATGTAAAAAGATACTAAAATAATAAATAAGTTAAACTATAAAAATCAAAGAAAACTAAAGACCAAAGGCTAGAGATAAAAATATGTACAATACGAACAATTTAAAAGAGCTAAAAAGAAGAAAAGATGATCATGTAAATAAAATAACAAACAATACAGATAAGGTGTAAGTGATTAAATATAACTATTTAAAAGCATGTTTTTAATATGTATTGTAAAAGTATTCAAATTCGTCAAAGATGATGTGGTTGTATTTAAAGAATTCCATAAATATGCGCCTTTGTAACGAATACTAAATTTATCATGATCAAATCTTATTTTTGGTATTAAGAATGTTCTATTTAACCTAAAAGTATATAAAGAGCAATTATAGGTAAATAACTTACAAATTGAACTATGCAAATAATGATTGTTATATATTCTAAACATATATTTATAAATGGATATATTTATTATATCTTTAAATTTAAGAATGTTATGTCTTAAAAAAATGTAATCAATATTGGTTTTGTTATCAAGTTTATATATTGCTCTCATACATTTATTTTGTAAAATTTGAATACATTTTATATTGCTATGGTAAGTACTTCCCCATATAATAGAACAATAATTAATATGACTATGAAAAAAAGAAAAATATAGCATAACTAAAGTATTAATATTAAATTTATATTTATATCTATGTAGTAAACTAAGTCCATAGTAAAGTTTATTTTTAATATTATTTATTTGCATTTTCCAATTTCGATTTTCGTCAATTAAAATGCCTAAGAATTTAAAATTAGTTGATTGTTTTATGGCTATATTCTTTATTTTGATGTTCAATTTATGTTTAACTCTTGTGCGATGGAATAAAATTAATTTTGTTTTATCAATATTAAGAACTAGCTTATTACCACAAAGCCAGTCACATATTAAAACTAAAGTAGAATTTATTTCTTTTTCTAGATCATTTAACTTATGAGACTTAAATGTTAAAGTTGTGTCGTCAGCAAAAAGAGTAAAATTGCATTTATTAGTTATATTAGGTAAATCATTTATGTACATTAAAAATACATATATATATATATATATATATGTTAATGTATATGTTTGTGTTTATATACACATAGATGTTGTATATGTGTATGTTGTATACACATATATGTGACTAATATACACCCTATGTGTATACACATCAGGAACTTTTCATCCTATCCAGGAACTTAGATGACGTTTTCACTTATAACCATATATGGCTCTAACGACCCTTCGAAGCCGCTCTCATATTAAGGCATCCATGGTTTTAACGAGAGCCGATAATTTATGTATATACAGTTATTTCATTATTCACAAATCTAAATATTATTTTAAAACTTATTTTATCGGCGCGGACGGGGTTCGAACCCGCGTCCTTTTACCTTGGTGTCTGACGCTTTGCCAACTGGGCCACACAGGCAGTCTATACCTATAAATAGTTACAAACACGGGTCTACCAGAGAACACACACATATAACACGCTGTCTACCCGATAAGGCGGCCACAAGTGCATGTCACCACGGTTATTGAACTCACCACTCGAGCGCCATCTATAGGTGACGCTACAGGTCAATCAATCTATTACGAGCTGCCACTGATGGTGATGATGGTATTGGTGGTAGTGGTGGTAGTGGTGGTAGTGGTGATAGTGGTGATAGTGGTGGTAGTGGTGGTAGTGGTAGTGCTAATGACATTAGGAAGCGAGTTAACCAATACGCGCGACTTATACGTACATCAATCTATCGTAACCGACTGCCTGCCACTGATGGCGATGACGATGTTGATGATGATGATGATTGTGGTGGTGGTGTCGGCGGCGGTAGTAGTAGCGGTACTGATGACATTAGGAAGTGGAGTTATGTTGGTGATTATTCATCTGGCGCTATAGAAATGCAGTGCGTAGGTGGTGAGTCATGTTTATTTATTTACTTCTCGTTTAGCGTCGAGAGTATAAACACACGCGGTGAACACACGCGGGGTACACATACGGGGTGGGGGAGGGGGGTACACGTCGAGTGTAGTGATGGGGTGCACACTGACGTGTGATTCATAGTGGTCGGTGAATAACGTTAATGGGCGAGGGGGAGACAGCTCGTTAGATATTAATCGTTAGACACCCGACGCGGGTAACGGGCGGGAAGCCTCCGTTCTCGGTGGTTGAGAATATTTGCGGGTGTAGCGTATAGGCTTTGGTGATTGGATAATAGTAGGCCCGACGCGGATAAACGGTACCGGAAGCACTAATAACACGGCGGGTTCTACCACAATAAAATTATCTCGATAGACAGAACGTTCCGTGTACTACCACGTGGTTTAATGAACAATAGCCGCAGTGTATTAAGTCGTCTATTACGTAATGACGATATACGAGAACGAAGCGATCATAGCGAGGCTATGGTTATCGTGACGAGTGAGAAGAATACGCCTTCGTCACGTGACCCACCCGCGGCGTGGTTTCCGCGTGTTATTCTCCGCGATCTAGGTCAGCGGAGGTTAACGGGTCTAGGTCAGCGGAGGTTAACGGGTCGAGGTCAGCGGAGGTTAACGGATCTAGGTCAGCGGATGTTAACGGGTCGAGGTCATCGGAGGTTAACGGGTCGAGGTCGGCGGAGGTTAACGGGTCGAGGTCGGCGGAGGTTAACGGGTCGAGGTCGATAGCCGGTTTTACGTGTCGTAGTTACCGGAGAGCGTCGCCATTCTCGCGTAACCCCTGTGTATGACGTAATGCATTGTTAATCACTAGTAACCATAGTAACTATAGTTAATAATCATACGCCTAGGATGTGTTCACATATAATATATATATTCATATGAAATAATGAAAAAAGAACAACACATAAGAAAATGTACTTCACTCGATAAATGAATTCTATTCTATTCTATTGTATATATATATAGAATATCCTTTTCAAAAGAAAGGAAACCTATCCATCACTAGAAACTACAGAGGAATAACACTAACAGCAATATCCGCCAAAATATATAACTTAATGTTATTAAACAGAATTAGACCAGAAGGTGACCCAATTCTAAGGCGAAACCAAAATGGTTTCCGTAAAAATAGATCTACGACAAGACAAATTCTGACCATAAGACGAATATTGGAAGGAGTAAAAGGTAAAAACCTACCACTAATAATCCTCTTCATTGATTTTTCAAAAGCATTTGACACAATAAACCGCAAAAAGATGAAAGGAATACTTATAAAATATGGCATACCTGAATAAACAGTTAACGAAATCATGATGCTCTATAATAACACTCGATCAATGGTACGTTCACCAGACGGAGATACACCTTTCTTCGAAATTACTACCGGAGTGTTACAGGGAGACACACTATCACCATTTCTTTTTATAATCTGCCTAGACTATGTTCTAAAGACATCTTTGGACAATTACAGAAAACTCGATATCCCGCGTAGTAATTATCGACATAGACTACGCAGACGACATTGCCGTAACAAGTACAGTCAACTCCCGATAAGTCGGACACGCAAGGAACCGGGAAAAGTGTCCGACTTAGCGAGATGTCCGACTTATCCGATATTCAGAATATCATGCAAATACGACATGAGATGCGCAGTGTGAGTTAAAGGGTTACCGAAATGTGGAATTATGCAACAATCAATAACATAACATGTTGTATTCAATAATAGTAAACATTTTTGACAATTTATAAAAATTCCTTCTTATCCAGTATAAAAATCATAAAAATGACAATAATATGTGTCCGACTTATAGAGAAGTCCGACTTATCCAATCAAACTTATCCGACTTATCCGATAAATTTATCATGGAACTAGTTACAAATCCAACCAAACCAACTAAATGTGTCCGACTTATCGAGAAGTCCAACTTATCCGTAGTCCGACTTACAGAGAGTTGACTGTAATACCTTAAAAGATGCCAATACTCTATTACTGAGAATTAAACTAGCCGCAAAAGAAATTGGACTTAACATCAATACTGATAAAACATAATACATCAATTTCAACCAAAACAATAACCTACATATGGAAAGTATAGGCGGAAATATGATAAAACGAGTAGAAGACTTCAAATATCTAGGAAGTTATATTAAATCAACTGATAGAGATGTAAATATAAGAATCGCCTAAGCCTGGGCCGCTTTAAATAGCATGCAATCAAAATGGAAATCAAAGTTAAGTGAAGGTCTCAAAAAAAACTTTTTCAGAGCAGCAGTTGAATCCGTACTTGTTTACGAATCCGTTACATAGACTCTAACACAATCGATAGAAAAGTAGATTGACGGAGCCCACACTATTATGCTTCGTGCTAACAAATGAACAACTATATGATGGTATACCAAAAATCAGCAAATCAATACGAATGCAAAGATTAATATTTGCCGGACACTGTTGGAGAAGCTAAGATGAACTGGCAAGCGATCTAATACTCTGGCAACCACATCATGGTCAACTAAAACGCGGACAACCAGAAAAGACCTACATTGATCAACTAAGAGATGATACGAATCTTACAACGAAAGACGAGATGAAAACAGCGATGGAGGATAGAGAAGGGTGGACAAATCATGTCATAGATTACCGAGCAAGCTCGACATGGTAAGGTAAGTAAGTAATATAGAAAAGGATATTATCGAGTTTTAATTTGCTTCCTATTAACTAAATGTTATTGTATGTATCTATATACCGGGTATAGGGCCCTATTTTAAACTTCTAAGAAAAAGCTATCAACATTTGGTCAATATATTTTAATTTTGTTCGGATTCTGTTATATATATATATATATATATATATATATATATAGCATATGTTATATATACGGGGACCCCTATGTATTTAATTTTGAAAAATGGTCTATCTTAAAAGCCAGATGATAGCGTACGGCGTACGCCATAGTATACTAATGATCAATTAACGAGTAACGCTTTACTTCTTAACTGCTTAAATAGCTGTTAACAACTGACGTTAAGGTGGCTTTGCAGGTTATAAATACAATCCACATACTCCATATAATGTGTTCCTTCATTCTATCATCAAATGTATTTCCCGTCCGTCGGACGTCGCCTGTCACTCGTACCGCGAGTGTGTTATGATTAGGGGCGTGGCTGGAACGATGGTGTGTATGTAGGGGGGACAAACCAATCAAAATAAATGTTGTGGTAAAAGTGGGGTGGGGGGACCAATACATAGGAGGTCCCCCTAGATTTTAAAGTGGGGGGAAATACCCCCGTCCCCCCTGTTGCAGCGCCCCTACCTACAACACACGCGCATATCGAGTACTTATCAACGCTAGCGATTACGATATATTCAATGTATTAAAATATAATTTACGGAGTCGAAAAACTGATCTAAAAACAGAGGCGAAACAAGCGAGTCGATGTGAACGGCCTATTTACGGGCGTTATTGGTTACTGGTTTTACACGACGAGCATAGAAAGCGTGCTATTCTACAAGCGCTAGTCTGTGACCTATAGGTGTACACGTTAAGGGCGCATCACGTGGGTAACAGGTAGTCAATATAGGTCACGTGGTACACTTATTATTCTCGTGGTAATACTGACACGTAGGTCAAGTGGTAATACTGATACGTATGTCACGTGGTAATACTGGCACGTAGGTCACGTGGTAATACTGATACGTACGTCACGTGGTAATACTGGCACGTAGGTCACGTGGTAATACTTATACGCAGGTCACGTGGTACTACTGATACATATGTCACGTGGTAATACTGATACGTACGACACGTGGTACTACTGACACGCAGGTCACGTGGTACTACTGATACGTATGTCACGTGGTACTACTGATACGTATGTCACGTGGTAATACTGACACGCAGGTCATGTGGTAATACTGGCACGTAGGTCACGTGGTAATACTGATACGTACGCCACGTGGTACTACTGATACGTAGGTCACGTGGTAATACTTATACGCAGGTCACGTGGTAATACTGATACGTAGGTCACGCACGACTTTTCGTATTTCACAAATGTGTGTAGTTTATTTGTAGGGTATATTTAACAAGATAATCACTGTTTGTTGATCGGTTAATATTGAATATCACGTGATCGACTTTAACATACCTAGTACGTCACGTGTCACGACTAGATCATGTGACCTATAACTCGTACAGGCTGTTGTTTGTAGCATGCAAAGTTAGACACAGTGACATAGGAATACCGTTGTATCTACGTAATGTATCAACTGACTGTCTACCTGACCATCTGACCACCTGTCTATCTGACCAACTGACCATCTTACCATCTGACCATCTGTCCTGCTACAGAAATCACGCTCTTAGCAAATATTTTCTAATTAAATATATAACACTTAAGCGAAATCGTGTAATTCGATTATATATACAAAACATTAACAGCGCCATTAACTACCTTATTGCATGTAATTTAATAGAACAGTGAACATATTGTCTCGTGAACATCGTGGCGAACCTACGACTATTTCAGTGATCTCGATACAACCGCTCGCAGCGGTATGTAGTAGGTATTATAATTATAATTACGTAGCGTAGATAGGCGGAGTATTATATCTTTACTTCGCAAAATCTTCGCCCTTAGTTTGTCGGTGCTCGGTTCAGTTTCGAAGTCAGCATTACATGCGTGAGCGATGTATACGACTTGTTATTGCTATCCACACCATGTTAAAATTGCGTATACTAAGGGTATCCTTAGTATAATCTAAATATAGCTTCTGGGTATCCCTCCGATTATTATAGCCAATATTCGGTAACAATAAATTCATGCATTCGTTCATTCATTCCATATACAATTTCTAGGTAATAGTGTTAATCGCCCGATATATGAATTTCAATTTTTTTTGCGGATCTTTCTAACTATTAGATTTACATTCCGTGCCACCAGACTATAGTATCAGCAACCAGTCTCTCGTTATAACGAGTATCCGTAATCTTTAACAACAACGCACGTGTTATAAAAGTGACGAACCTGAGTTTGAGTGACGGGTACCAGCGGATGTTGTGATGTATTGCGTGTATGAGTGTGAGTGTGAGTGTGCGCGTGCATGTGTGCGTGTGTGTTATGCAACACCGCGCGTCTATGTCATGCTATAGCATACGTGTAATATATATATATATATATATATATATATATATATATATATATATATATATGTGTATTAGCTATTTATTTATAACTATTTACATTTCAATATAAGGTGTCATAATTAATAAACAGATGTCGGATAGAAATCGTTTGAAGTTTAACTCGAAACCGGAGCGCGTTATTTATGATAATCAAGATAGGAGTGGAGGTGGGTAAAGGTGCCCGGCCCACACGCACACACGTGTCAAGGTAACGTATACAACACGTGATGGGGGGGAGGGCCCGCACACGTTAAGGTAAGATGTACATCACGTGAGGGGGAGGGGCCCGCCCACACACATGTCAAGGTAAACAACAAGAGAGGGGGGGACCACACACGTAAGAAGCGAAGGTGATAACGCATACTTATGTCGTACGGATAACGTCGTATGTACTGCGTTACTAAATCACAAATAAATAACAAATAATTCATACATGAAATAGAAACGTAAACGTAATCAAACCTGAATGGCCTAGAAAATTATATCTCGGACACCCGATTGGATCAGAATAAAATATTTCGTAAATGAAGATTTTTCAAAGATAACTTTGTACAGTTGTATTTCATAAAATCTTATGAACATATATTTTCATAGGAATTCCTATTAGAATAAATGTGAGAATCGTAAGATTTTTGATAATAAAATCGTGAGTTACCAAATCTAGATAACAACCAGTGAACGTTATGTGGGGTATAAGCGTAGCCATGATCTATGCAGTGTGCGGTATGTATAATATATATACAGTGTATATACAGTGTACATATGGTTACCCAGTACCGTATCGATGTACAACATATATATTGTACTTATATGTACCTATATGTTGTTATGCGATAATAGTTTGCGACCTTAATGCATTATATCACGTGTATCCGTTACTATTTAACGACGGTAATGCAATACCCCTTACAAGAACATATATAGGCGATGATAGGTAGTACTAGGTCGTAACTCGTTCGTGATACGGCTACTATTGGTAATGGTTTAGAATACCTTAACGAGATTCACAGTAAGAGATTATCAATAGATTAATTAAAATTAAGTTAATTAAAACGATTATTAAAGAGATTATTCGCACGACTTGGTACTGTGTTACAACATCTTCCGGCTAATGGTGAATCCCAGCTAACAGTAAGAGCAGCATAATAGCCGCATAATATAATTTTAAAATTAATAGCAGCATAATATTAGCATAATGGCAGCATAATAGCAGCATAACAGCAGCATAATAGCATGACAAATTAATAGCAGCATAATATAAATTTAATAGCAGCATAATGGCAGCATAATAGCACAATGTAAACATTCCAGGCTCTAACATATGCTGTTATGCTGCTATTATGCTGCTCTTACTGTTAGCTGGGATGTTACACTGCTGTTAACATTCAACATCGTGATAAAGCGTTACTACCTACTACCACTAATAGTGATGGGTCAACATACCATGTTTTCATTCGACATCGTGATAAAGGGCTAAGACCTACTACCACCAATAGTGATAGGGTAAATATACCATGTTATATTACACATCATGATACAGGGTTACGATCTACTACCACCGATAGTGATGGGTCAATAGCCTATGTTATATTCGACATCGTGATAATGGGCTGTAATATACTGATGCATTGAACCGTACAGTAAGAGATTTGCGAAACTTAATAACGGGTCACCAATTTGTATTCAACTTGTGTTCAACTCGTGTTACCTATTCGATAGTATACCGTATATGATAATACCATATATGATAATATAGGTGTTCAACCCATTACGTCTATTATAGATAATTACATACATGTTCATATACGGCATATGTATTCACATTGTACGCCGCACTCTGACGGCTATATTACTTAATATTATGTAAATAAATTGTCCCAGAATTATCATAGGATAATTATTAACTATCTCAGTATTGTTAAAGATTATTTTTGATCCAGGGATATTTTATTTTCTTAGAATATTCGAACTCCGCTCATTCCAAAAGGGATATATAGTCATTTGGGTTAATAAAGGAGCAAATGAAATAAAGGGGTAGGAGAGTTATTAGACAGAGTACAGAGAATTTGAAACAAGAGAGAGATAGCGAGAGATAGAGAGATAGAGAGAGAGAAATAGATAGATAGATATATAGAGAGAGATAGAGGGCGAGAGAGAGAAAGGGAGATAGGAATAGAGAAGAAGAGAGAGAGAAAGGAATAGAGAAGAAAATAGTGGAAGATAAATACTTAAACTAAGATGACATAATAGAAAGAAAGTGTTAATAGGAGAAGAAATAAGAAATAAAGAGAAGAGAAAAATAAGAAAGAGACAAATAAAAGAGAACTAAACGAGTTTATAAGATAGTTACGAAGAGAGATGAGAGTTTATTCTATAGGATAGTGTTTAGCTTTAAAATAAAGAATATATAACAGTACACTTTAGCTATAGCTACTAAGTTAATTATACACGATAACACAACAACTATAGTTATATATATATATATATATATATATATATATATATATATATGTATACTGTATACGGTATACAGTTCTGTAGGAATTAGGATGTGTTGCATTAATTATTTATATATATATATATATATATATATATATATATATATAATTATACATGTTAATTGTATTCTTATTTATATATCCATATCACACAATACACATAGGCACACACATAAGTAAACACACACAAACAAACACATCAAATAGATCCGTATTAACAATGGTATACACGTAAACAATAATAAACATATACATTCACGTGTACGATGTACGATGTACGCAATGTGATCACGTTTCTCTATATAATACACTATATTATACCCTATATATAGGGTATAATATAGTGTATAATAGTATACTATAGTGAAATGAATGCACTTCTAATGTTGCGAAAATCAAAACGTTAACAATGGCATTGTTACAACGTTGCGCATTACATAACTACTATAGGTCTAGACGCGTGTACTAGTTACGTAACACCTTTAAGGTGTTACGTCATCACAAGTTACGTAATACAATACGTGAACTATAGCAGAACTGTATAGTAAGGTTGGCCTATTCTCTTTGATATTCGCTTTATTTCACGGTGAATTATCGATAGAACATTAGCATGTTTATAAGTTTATCACACACACACACACATATATATATATATATATATATATATACACCACGTGTTATAAACGTGCGAGTAACTAACACGTGACATATACACACCGACACGTGATCTATACACACCGACACGTGGTCTAATATAATCGCGTCTATTGCTTATTAATGTAATATCAGTACAACTAATTGCGTACAAACATGGATACATGCATGTATATATGTATCCGTTAGGGGCGATGGAACGATGGTGTGTATGTAGGGGGGATCAACCAATATAATAAATTCTGTGGTAAAAGTGGGGGGGGGCAATGCATAGGAGGTCCCCCTAGATTTTAAAGTGGGGGGGACATAACCCCCCCGTCCCCCCTAATCCACATACAACATCGCACGCACGACGGTTAGTATACGCATGTTCATAAGAACGAACGCGCGAACACACGCACGAACGTAAGCATACACGTATACGCGTATGCATATACACACACAAGCGTATACACTATGTACATGAATCATAACATACTATTATACATAGCTTAAGGTGATATCCCACTACCAGTATTTTCGGAAATAATGTCCGGAAATATTTGCTAGAAAGTGATTTTATAGAAAGTTAACTATAAGTGTAGTGGGATATCCCCTTACTCTAGGAAATATAGTAACTTAAAGAAGGTATCCCACTATAACTTTCTAGAAAATCACTTTCTAGCAAACATTTCCGGATATTATTTCCAAAAATACTGGTAGTGGGATGTGACCCACTTTAGACATAATAATTACGCGTACTAGACGCTTAGAAAAACTGCATGGGTAGCCCAGTTAACTAGACAATTGTATAAGGCGTCAGACGCACAAGCAATTGGACGCGGGTTCGAGCCTCATCCGGACCAATAACATAGGTCTTAATATAATATTTAGAAGTGATCATATATAAGTGTGTATAAATACATTATTATACATTAAAACCATGCATGCCTTACCATGAGAACGGCTTCTAAGGGAAATTATATCAATATATGGTTATAAGTAAAAACTTCATCTAAGTTCCTGAATGAGATGAATGTACTAACCCGAACTAATTGTTTACAATTATAATTATGAGTATTATGAAAATATAATTTACCTATTCAAAACACAACACACATCGACGTCATATTGATACCGCTGTCCCCGATCTAGGCCACCGTTGTGCACCGTGTCACGTGAGCTTACCCTTAGTAAGATTACATCATATCGGTCACGTACTATCTACTATTACGTCACTACTGTATTGCGCAATACACAACATCGATAGTTCATAAGTCCGAATTATATGAATGTATATATGCATTATGCATTATTAATATATATATATATTAATAATGTATTGTATTATAGTGGTGCGAATTTCTAGGTGTACATTGTGCGGCGCACTCCGTACCCGCACACCGATACCTATCACCACCGCTGTAGTCGTACAGATGCTACTAGTTAACACACACACACACACACGCACACACACACACACACATTATTACACTCGTTACTAGAGCGTATTCTAGCCGTGTTCTAGTCATCGATACAGAGAAAGTCTTTATTAATATCTATATGGTTATAGTATATTCTATTGTATTGTATTAGACGCGTGCCTTAGCCAATCAGCGGCGTGGTAACGATATCAACGTCAGCACTGGTAATGAATTGTGGTCACGTGCGGAGCGAGCCTAATACACACACGTGTATAAACGGTTGTACGCGGTGTACATAGCACTTGTACACCCATGTACATCGCACTTGTACACCTGTACATCGCATTTGTACACCTGTACATCGCACTTGTACAGGTGAACGCGTATTCGCATGGGCACAGCATTAATCGTTATACTATATAATGCGCTATAATCATATTATAGGTATCTAATGATGTATCGCCAGTGTTCTTTAATGATATACAACACACATATATATATATATATGTATATATATATATATATATATATATATATATATATATGTGTGTGTGTGTATATGTGTCTGTTTGTGTGCGTATGTATATGCATACACACGTGTGTATATGTGTATGTGTATGTGATGCATATATTATTAAATGTAGTATATCTATTAATAGCCTCGTTCAGCGCGTAACTCCGAGATCTCTTACCGTGTACTAATGATAGCGCCGCACAACAATAGAAGAGCCTACGAACCACGTGACTCGTGATAGCCGATTAGGTCACGTGTTCGGCGCATTCCGTAGCGATCACGTGATTACGATTAATTATTAAAAACCACTACAAATAACGTGTACGCATTTATCACGATAACAAAACGCCGAATAGTAGATAGTTGCGCACAGACTAACAATAGAATTCGTCACAGATAGGTCATAGATACGCTTGTTCAGAGAATACTATAGCATACTACAGCATACTATAGTATGTCGTAGCGTACTATAGTATACTATAGTATGTCGTAGCGTACTATAGTATCGATAGTAAATGTAAGTTACTATTTTAAATATGGATCGTTATCGCTATAAATAATTATGTAAATTTGTATGCGGATTTTAAAAGAAAACACATATATTGTTTAATTCAACTTAACTCACCACGCGTATCCCATATTCAATATAGTTATTAAAAGAGAGTCATAATGCGAGCAACTACTCGTCAGAGTCGCAAATGTGAGCTGATGAAACTATCTGTGCCGTTTGTCTCATCTATGTATGCAGATGCTGCTTTCAGTGTTGCTGCTCCGAAGTACTGTAACAGTCTTCCCGATGACATACGGACCATATCATCCTTTGTTACTTTCAAATGTCGACTATATGCACATATGTTATCATTATAATGTCTTCTTTTAAAATTTATTATTATTCGTTTATTCATTTATTTATTTGTTTTATTATATATACTTGACGCTAAACTTAAACTTGACCTCTATCGTTTTCATTGAATCAATACATCTTTATTATACTTCTTATATTATTATATAACAATGTATTCTAAAACCTATAACACAATAGTTATGTTTACATGACTAGTAGAACCCGGAGTAGAACTATTATTCTAATAATACATTTTAATTTATAATCATGTTAATTCATAATTATGATAATTATTATATACAATAATAAGGGCGTGTATTAATATATATATATATATATATATATATATATATATATATATACAGTCAACTCTCGGTACGTCGGACTACGGACTACGGATAAGTCGGACACTTTTCCCGTCCCTAGCGAGTCCGACTATTCCGGAGTTGACTGTATACAGTATAGATATTATATATATGCCACATATGAAAAATATATACATTTGAAATGTATTTGAAATAATGAAAGATCGCACTGAACATTTAAACGTTACTATTAAAAGTTACTATTTATTATTCTGTAATCGCCGTCATCAATACATCTTCTATTTCGCTCGATATTGATTAGCGATTTATTTGTTACGGTAAATAAATTAATGTAATTTTTCTTTCGATCGTCTCATAATTCATTGACCCCGTTATCGTTTATTTCAAACCGGATGTAGTAGTTATAGGTGTAGTAGTGCCATCTACAGTCGCCAGGGAAGGTTTGCTACGCGTCGAGAGCGCGTCTGAATAGTAACGATAACTCTCGCGCGGCGTGCAATGATATAACAAGAGTTTCAAATAGTAGAATACAATAGAGATATATACACACGCCATTGTATCGATTGTACGGGACTATAGTACGGAGCTTACACGCCAGATAACGAGAGATAAACGGTTCGATCATTTACGAAATAGAACTGATAGGTATGCTTGCATCTTATACTTATGTTCAAGGACGTGTCCCCGCTTAAACGCACATACACTGACGCGCATGCGTGCCTGTATTTATATTGTTCCTAATGGTGGGCGATAAAGAAAAATAATCCGATAATAACGATGAAATCAATAATTATAATAAACGTAACAAATTCGGGTTATCATTCAGGATATTATAGGAATACTCGTATAGATAATAATAGTATAATATAGTATAATATAGTATAATATAGTATACTATATATATAGTATATAAAAATGAAGTTAACGTTACGACATGCGCGATATTTAACGCGTTATTGACACGCGCGTTCGAATAACGCCGAGGTCATCGATACAGGCGATGACCTCGCTATAGGTACTGTACTATGGCCCCGTATCGGGTCGAGCGGGATCGCTGTCACCCTATAGGTGGCGTCGGTGTCACGTCCTTAATCTAGGACACACTAACCGCCACACACTAGTACATATCGATGTGCACGTAAAGTGGATGATCAATCGAATGTAGTGCATGGCACTTCTCGATAGAGGCGCTGCTGCTGTAGTCGTGAAACCTACTACTAAATTATTATTATTTATTTATATATATTTATATGTATATATATATATAGATATATATATATATATATATATATATATATATATATATATATATATATATATATATATATTGATAATCGCGATCAAGTGTAATGTACTATCCGCACTAAACATAATAATGAATATCGATTACATAAGACCACACGCGCGCACACTCGCGCGCGCGCACACATAGCCGCACGTAACCGCACTTATGTGTAATATATATCTGTAAGTGAATTTATACAGTTTATTAACATTTTTTAACTGTGATATCGAACGCGCATCAACACAACAGCTAAAGTGATATTTGTTATAGCTTTAACGCGATACACTAAATACATTCAACGGCTCGGGTATAATCCAATGTTTTATTTTTATTTTACTTCTCCGTTTATTTCTTGTTTTTTTGTATCGCGTCGTTTCGTCTTACCGTTTTCACATTTATATATTTTGTTTATATATGTTATATACTAATATGTTTATACATAATTATATCTTTCTTTATATATAACCAGTAATTCAATAAACTTTTGATCTGTCTATCTATAGATATATCTATCTATCTACATATGTATTTATTTTATAGTATATTAAGGTTCGTATACCTTACAAGGCATGTGAACATATATTAGAATATAATTTATATTCGATTACGAACTACATTAATCTAATAAAAAAATCAAAACCTTACAAAAGCAATTATGTTAATCACGACGTCGACATTGGCTTTAGCATACTATAGCACTTTACTAATACTTCAGCATACTATAGCACTTTACTAATACTTCAGCATACTATAGCACTTTACTAATACTTCAGCATACTATAGCACTTTACTAATACTTCAGCATACTATAGCACTTTACTAATACTTCAGCATACTATAGCACTTTACTAATACTTCAGCATACTATAGCACTTTACTAATACTTCAGCATACTATAGCACTTTACTAATACTTCAGCATACTATAGCACTTTACTAATACTTCAGCATACTATAGCACTTTACTAATACTTCAGCATACTATAGCACTTTACTAATACTTCAGCATACTATAGCACTTTACTAATACTTCAGCATACTATAGCACTTTACTAATACTTCAGCATACTATAGCACTTTACTAATACTTCAGCATACTATAGCACTTTACTAATACTTCAGCATACTATAGCACTTTACTAATACTTCAGCATACTATAGCACTTTACTAATACTTCAGCATACTATAGCACTTTACTAATACTTCAGCATACTATAGCACTTTACTAATACTTCAGCATACTATAGCACTTTACTAATACTTCAGCATACTATAGCACTTTACTAATACTTCAGCATACTATAGCACTTTACTAATACTTCAGCATACTATAGCACTTTACTAATACTTCAGCATACTATAGCACTTTACTAATACTTCAGCATACTATAGCACTTTACTAATACTTCAGCATACTATAGCACTTTACTAATACTTCAGCATACTATAGCACTTTACTAATACTTCAGCATACTATAGCACTTTACTAATACTTCAGCATACTATAGCACTTTACTAATACTTCAGCATACTATAGCACTTTACTAATACTTCAGCATACTATAGCACTTTACTAATACTTCAGCATACTATAGCACTTTACTAATACTTCAGCATACTATAGCACTTTACTAATACTTTAGCATACTATAGCACTTTACTAATACTTCAGCATACTATAGCACTTTACTAATACTTCAGCATACTATAGCACTTTACTAATACTTCAGCATACTATAGCACTTTACTAATACTTCAGCATACTATAGCACTTTACTAATACTTCAGCATACTATAGCACTTTACTAATACTTCAGCATACTATAGCACTTTACTAATACTTCAGCATACTATAGCACTTTACTAATACTTCAGCATACTATAGCACTTTACTAATACTTCAGCATACTATAGCACTTTACTAATACTTCAGCATACTATAGCACTTTACTAATACTTCAGCATACTATAGCACTTTACTAATACTTCAGCATACTATATATAGTGTATAGCGCGGTGATTTTTTATAAATAACAATTACTTACCTCTGCCTACAACTCCCTCTCTACAATCTAATGTACATAATTCACCTAATGTACCCAGTATACCTAATATCCACAATGTACCTAATATACTTAATGTACCTAATGTACCTAATGTATATAATGGATCTAATTGACCTAATGAACCTAATATACCTAATATACCTAATGAACCTAATGTACCTAATGAACCTAATGTACCTAATATAACTATTGTCGTTAATGTATCTAGTGTTCCTAACGTAACGTATGACCCCTTCGAACTAGCTAAACTACACTAGGTAACCTTGTAACCTTGTAACCTATAGGTGATATGACCAGTATAGTGGTTCATACACTGACATCAACTTCATTGGTGAGTTTTCGGCCGTGTCACTTATTTAGTTCGGATAAGCGATGGAGAATAGGTGAGCTTGTAGCCTACGTTTACAAATTGTGGTCGAAGAGATGGATCTAATGTCACGGGGTTTACTGTTCCATATTTGTGGGGCGGATAAGGAGAATGTAATTTATTGTTTTAGTGAGAGGTTCTTGTAATTATGGACGTGTAGGTACAGCTTACACGTGTACCTAATGAACCTACTTTCCTCACGTAACAGCTGTTCGTACTAGCTAAGCCGCGGTTTAGGTACGCGCGCACCTAAACCGTACCGACCTACTTTAACGAATGAGGACATAAGTGTTCGAACTGATCACGTGATAGTTTGTCTCTCGTTATCTCACGTGTGATCACGTGTCATTCGATACAATCTATACGATCGATACTAGGTATCTATTGTACGTGTACCTCGTGTACCTATCTATTGTATTCTATAGAAGAGTAACTATTTAAATCTATTGTTATATTTGGTGATATAATTACATGTAATTTTAAGTATACTTTTTAGATTATAGACGTACTATTCAAACCGGTGCACCAGTTTGAATAGTACGTCTATAATCTAAAAAGTATACTTAAAGATATATATATATATATATATATATATATATATATATATATATATATATATATACGTTAATATACTCTAATAGAAGTTCGGTATCTGTATACCGGTGTGTATAGTACCGCACTGCAGTCCACGTTACGCCCCTTTACATGTATAGCATTGCAGTTCTCGTTACACCCCTTTACATGTATAGCACTGTCGATCACGGAAAGTATTGTTTTACGTGTTTATTGTTTCTATGGTTACTATTGTTACCCGGAACGCCATTTTTTATTGAATTATCAAATGTTAAAATACAATGTTACCGTATATTACTACCATAGAGCTAGAGATAAACCCCTATATCTCTTTCTCTATAACTCCGTAGCTCTATAGCCCCTTCTCTCTAGCTCTATATCCCTATAACTATTTATCTCTAGCTCTATGATTAGTTCATTACTACGATGAATAGTTTAAATACACGATTACACCGTATATGGATAATAGTAACTCGGTGTAGACTTTGCCGACAGGGTAAAACAGCTGGCTTAACGTGAAACAGATCCACAGTTATTAATAGATTAGACAACGCAGCTATTGTATCCGGCATCGGTTTCCACTGATGATTAAATTATCACACCATCGACGTAGAGTTCGATAATTATATATTTCTAGTGCAAGTCTACTGCGAATATATTGCGAGTCTAGTCGATGACTAGTGTATATCTAGTGTAATCATACATTAGGTTATAGATTAGGGTACATCTACTCACTTTGTAGGGTGTGCCCAGCTAACAGTAATAGCCTTATAACAGCAACATATATGTATATAATAGCATAACTAATAGCCTCAAATGTACTAAACGTCTATTACGCTATTATAATAATAGAATAATAGTAGCGTAATATACTTTAAACGGCAACATAATAGCAGCATAATAGAACTATGTAAACATTCTAGGCTATTAGTTATGCTATTATCTTGCTATTATGAGGCTATTACTGTTAGCTGGGTAAGTTATAATACGTAGTTACACGCCACTTTTGCAGACGTTTAGTTTATATTCTCGAATAATTAATAGTACTATGTTAATATTGTATCGAATGAATACATATTTATTTCCCGAATATTAAATATAATATACTTAAAGGATATTTAGAAGATATACTTATATTTAGAATATCCTTAGTATAACAACAATATTATATAGGGGAAAGTCTACGATTACCGACCCCCTCTCGTATCTCAGTAAATATAAGAGATATCAAAAAATTATATATACATGAAATGTTAGTAATTTAATGATAAATATGAATAAGTATTTTGTTTTAAAAAATATTCAATCCTACAATTGTTATTTAATAAAATCGAATATTCTGTTTTTACTTTATAAATATTTGAATAATTACTTTTTTTAAATCATTGTAAATACTTTATTAATTAAAAGAAAACTTAAAACTGCACATAATATTGTAGATCAATAAAATGATTATAACTTTTATAAAAATAATTTAATTTGAATAACTATTAACCAACATATCTTAGTAATAGCAACCCATATGCTTTTCCTATTACCGACCCCATAAATTACCCTAATACCGAGCCCACGTGATTTATTGTATCCAATCAAAATAGATCCGTATTTTACTTTAAAATATGTCGTAAGTTGTTTGTGTATCATTGATATAGATTTAGGATTCTTGATTCCAGTTGATTATATACATACTGATTGATAAATAAATATTAAATAATAATATACATAATTTTAATATAATTACTATAAAGTTTAAATTTAAATTGAATATTACTATTAAAACATATATTCAATACAAAATAAATTTCGTGCATGTTATAATTAATTATATTTATGTATATCTACTATTTTTATTGGATATTATAATACTACAATTATGAATACCACGATTATGTTAGGGGGTCGGTATTAGGAGAAGGGGTCGGTAATAGAAGAAGGGGGTAGGTATTAGGCACACGTATCCATTTACAGACCCCCCTGTTTATTTTTGTAAATATAATTATATCGAAAATTTAAAATAGCCAAATTTTTCATTGCTATAATATTACCCTAATTACAAAATGTCAATTAAATATATTTAATATTAAATAAGTTATTACAAATAATCATTTAAGGGTCGGTAATCGGATAATTTCCCCTATTGATAATATAATAATTATAATAGTAATAATAATACATTAATAAAACATAATAATAAAAGGATCTAATAGAATAAATATTTGGAATACACTTATACATGGTATAGTCGCTATTTTTTATTTCATAATGTTTAGTTATATAATATTTATATTCTTAAGAGGCTATTTAAACAAACATAAATCACTCAATTATAAAAAAACCAATCAACATCATCATCAACAACATCATCATCATAATCATCATACTCATCATCATAATCAAACACACGTGCACAATACAGAAATATACAGCAGTAGTGCACGTGTGCTTGTGATGATGATGAAGATGATGATGGTGGTGATGATGATGGTGGTGGTGATGATGATGGTGGTGATGATGATGGTGGTGGTGATGATGATGGTGGTGATGATGATGGTGGTGGTGATAATTGAGTGATGTTAGAATGTTAGTGTTCGATTCCGTATATGGTCGCAGACTAGTTTAGTCTTACAGAGAGCGATATATCGTATAAACACACAAACACACACAAACACACACATACACACATAGTATACAATATATATATATATATATATATATATATATATATATATATATATATATATATATATATCATATATGATAGACTATAGTCTACTATATACCATACTATATATATATACATATATATATATATATATATATATATACATATATATATATATATATATATATATATATATATATATATATATAAATATCACGTGTGAATTCAATACGTGACGTATACCATATGTCCACTCGTCGCGTACAGTGTTAAGATGAGCCGGTTTTCTCAGAATAGTATTGCTCACTCGGCGAATAAATTACATATATTTAAAACACGCACACTGTTAACAATTAGGGTACAGCGAATTCAATTTATAGGGTACGGATCGTTAAAATATCTCAATAATTTACCGTGTACCCTAAATAGGGTACACGACTTTTAAACTCACTAGGAATATATATATATATATATATATATATATATTTTTAGGGTACAGATATGTTAAATATTAGGGTACGCGATTATTATATTTACATATCATGCAATTTAAATTATGGTACATATCATAGAATTGCATTAGGGTACACGGTATCCTATAATTAGGGTACAACCAGCTAACATTATATAGGGTACAGTTTGATCATTTTTAGGGTACTGATCGTATTTATTCAAATTGGGGTATTAATCCTAATTAGGGTATTGCTATGGGGCCACTACTTATACCCTAACAAATGCACTCGCTGTACCCTACTTTTAACAGTATAGGGTAATTTTTGTTGATTCAATTATGTTTTGGCGTTTTCCTGGCAATTTTAAATTTGGCAAAAAAATGATCAACAAAAACCTACTATTTTCTATATAAATATCATGTTATATGTCGCTAATTTTTATAATTTATTTATCTCTATAATTTTTTAATATAATCAAGAAATATTTTTTTAAATTACTAACAATTATCAATAATAAAATCAATTTCTTGTTATGAATATAACATATTTTTTTGAAAATAAATATATATGTAAACATTTTTATTTTTTAAATTAGAAATTTTCTTTAGTAGTATTGGTGTAACATATATTAGGTATGAAGATTATAAAAAAAAAAAATCATCGTCAAAAATTTGTATTGATGATTAAATATAGATGATAAATTAAAATGTTGTCGTCAACATAATCAACAAAATTTGATTATTTATTATTTCATCAGATTTTTAATAAATAAAATGGACGGAAACGGGCATCGCGGTGAAGCCGGTGTTTTACTGCATTACTGACCGGGCTGGTCTGAGAATGTCCTTGTTACGATGCGAGTTGGGCTGAGGAGGCGACACTGAATTCGCGAATATATCCGCGAAAAACTACATTCGCGAATATTCGCAAAAATCTGACGGGTTTCATCTTTGTTCGAGTACTATTCGCGAATAGCGGATAAGTGTGGCTTCACGAGTGTGCCTCAGCTTAACGAATGCATTATAAAGCCACATTACACACACTTCCATGCATACACCTTCATTCATCAGCTACCCGCGTGGCTCAGTTGGCTAAGGCGACAGACCCGCGAGCAGTAGGTCGCGGGTTCGAGCCCCGTCCAGACTATTAATATAAGTATTTATAAATAATATTAAAATAATATTTATAAGTGTTCTTATAAATATTGAATAACTGTGTATACAAAAATGATAGGCTCTCGTTAAAACTATGGATTCCTAACACGAGAGAGGCTTCGAAGGGACATTAGAGCCATATGGTTTTAATACTTCATCTAAGTTCCAAGATTGGATGAAAGGTCTCCACCAGAATAACAATAACAATACATACACATATACACATGTACACACTCATACAAAGGACCCCCGTTGAAGTTATTGCGAAACACGCGTGACGTCACGAATGCGTGTTGAGTCATCGCGCGCGCATGATTCACGACTGTTATATAACACTAATTAACGAGGCACGCATGCGCGTCAATAGACTTGTGCCACGAGTATAGTCGCTAGGGGTTAGGCTCCAAAACCCACGTTAATCACTATGAAATATCGGCTTCTTTGATCCCTATATTTAGTACATACATTTAATAATCTATTTATAACTTTCTAATTTACACACACACGTGCATATACCCTCATCAGTGTGTATATTTACATTTATATGTATATGATTATAGTGAAATATTGACATTGTCATAGCATATTAATATATTAGGAATGTGAGTATACATATCATTATAACATACACTGTACAATGTACAGTTTTATATTTACTATCAATATTATTTTAAAGTTAACGCGAAACATGATATAATGTAATATAATATATGTTTATATTTTTATAAAACAACCTCTTTGTTCTTATTTATATATCCATAACACAAAACACACAAACAAACACACACTCACATAAACGAGACACTCATTAACAATCAGATACATATATGTTTATAAACAAGAATACACATACACACATACGCAGATCGTCGCCGTACTGCTCGATATAAAGTACACGTTTCAATAGTTTCTAATACGTACTATTGAGGAGAACTAACACATATACATATATACATCCGCTTAACGATCATACTCGTTACTGTATAATGTACAATGTACACACGTGATATTCTAACACACACGTGATATTATAATACGCACACGTGATATTATAATACGCACACGTGACAAACTTTCTATTCGTTACGCACGTAACATTATAATATGCACGTGACATTATAATATGCACGTGACATTAGTGACGCACGTGACATTAGTGACGCACGTGACATTAGTGACGCACGTGATATTAGTGACGCACGTGACGAATTCATCGTAACCTATTGATATAATAGTGAATCTCTGAGACGTACCGAGTGAACTTTAGATCAAATACAAAGCTATTGTGGTCAACGCGGTCAACTACTGACCGGGTGTAAGCTTTCGTTTCGTCACATCTTCAACACACGTGTATCTAACGCCAGTAAAGTATCGTCCGGCCGGATGTATTCAGACTAATGTTGTGTACGCAACCAACTGTACGTATACATCCAGTTTCTTATTGATATACCATGCATCGAAGCTGATGGTTGAAGGAGTAAGTAAACGAGGACGCCCGAGCAATGGCTAGGTAACGTTACAGAGTGGACGAGGATGCATATTAATGATTCGGTAAACGTTGTACGCGATCTAGAAGGAAGGAGAACATGTGTTCCGAGGTCAAGCGCGTGTTAATCCCCTTACGATGTCCGAGTCACGTGATTAGAAGTAAAAGTAAGTAAGTCATATAGTAACGTACCTGTTCGACATGCATAATGCATCGAGGCGTTTTGTTATCATACGTAAAGCCAATGTTAATTGTTGAACCGTGTCGATTTGGGTATCAATTCATTTCTATTTTTTCTTCCATATTTTTGTTTATTTATTTTGTTGTTTACCTAATAAACTATATATTATTATACTACACCGATGAGATTATAAGCTATAGCAATGAGCTAACTATCTCCATACTTCCCTAACGAGCTGACTGTCGACTAGGACCTGTCATCGTAACCAACCTCTAATCAAACCATAAGATTGTAATTTTGTGGGATTTCACGAGAGTTACGATATTTCAATTTCACGATACAAGTTATTAAACTCTGAAGCGGAATGCTAAATAAACTGTAAAACTGGAAACCAGCTATACTCTATTTTATCCAAAAATTAAAAACTATAGTTTAAAGTATACTTACTATAGAATCCACCTATCCGACCTCCATTATTATTAGCGTATGTTGTCGTCATCGTTAGTTATCGTTAGTAATGTGTTAAAGCTTATTACTAAACACCATCGCTAATACAACTTCTAAGAATATTAATGTTTACATTACGGAATTGTTGATATCATCACACTCAATCAACACAACACATAAGGTGTGTATAATGATGTGTCAAAGATGTTATGCAATGGTATATAAAACGTGTGTACTATTTATATACAGCAATGATAACATATATATATATATATATATATATAACCATTAAGAACATTTGTTTGCCAGATATTATTATTTTCAATTATAAGATAATTATATTTATCAATATAATTAGTTTCTACATATTTTATTAATAAAATATATAGTATCCCAGTAAGTAAAGTAATCAACGATCGTAATCAGATTACAATCGAACAAGTAATCAGATTACAATCATGGGGCTATGTATTGATTACGATCACTTATCATCGTTCGATTACGATTTGATTACGATCACTTATCATCGTTCGATTACGATCATTGATTACGGTTTGATTACGATCACTTATCATCGTTCGATTATGATCATTGATTACGGTTTGATTACGATCACTTATCATCGTTCGATTACGATCAGTGATTACGGTTTGATTACGATCACTTATCATCGTTCGATTACAATATTAAACTAACTGACTTAACATGAATAACAAATAAGGATAACACAAGTTTTTTATATAAGTGATTATTTATTACTGTTATGTTCTTGAGGCGTTATTTAGGTAATTTGCTATCTTGGACAAAATAATTTATCCTCAAGCCGATATTTATGATGTAACACTTCTGTATGATAATAAAAAATATAATTAGTTCAAAATTATATATTTGTTATCTCAATTCAGATTATTATTATATTGAGAAAATACTTATTCAAATTCTAATATCCAAAAAACCTAGCAAAAATACAAAACACACACAATAATTTTTGCCAACCAAGTGTAAAATATATATATTATAGATCTGTTTATATTTAATTAGCAACAATTAAGAAAACAGCCGTACGGATTTACAAAATTTAAATGGCTACTAATTCTCTAGGATAGTAGTATTGTCATTGTTCGGAAGAATTTTTCCACCGCTACACCTATAATAATTACGTAAAACTGTCCTTTTAGAGCTATTTTCGACATATCGGGATATCTTTAGATTATAGAAAAACATGTTTCACACATAAAATGTATGCGAATGTGAGGTGTATAGTAAAAATGTAATTATATTCACTTTACTTTAATTAAGGCATTCGTAAATGGCAATAAATGGTGATAACGTTTATGTTTTCGCTATATTTTACTAAGTTTTAAATTTGTATAAACACTTAAATTTAAGTGTATGTTATAAATAAATAAATTGTTTCCAGTTATTAAATCTTTTTTTACATCTACGTTCCTTACGATCCCACTAAAAGTATAATACCCGGGCAACGCCGGGTCGTAGTTATCTAATCTACTATATAAAAGTAAGTCTATTTTCTAAATTTGTTGCTTAGCCCAGCAAATAATATATTCGACGCTTTTGGACACCATGCGCCTAAAAGTTCCGGAATTAATTCGTCGCTTTGATGACAATTTTCACCCAAAGGTGTCGAATTGTTCTATTGTACTTTAGACACCGTTGTGCCCAAAAGTATTGAATTGGCACATAAAAGTTATTATACTTTGGGCCCAAAACTTCTATTATATTATTTACAGGAAACTATTTATAGCTTTATATCTATATATAGATGATCTATGTATATATTCTTAAGTATTTATAAATAAAGCATATAGGTTATATATAAATATATAGAGAGATATATATATATATATATATATATATATATATATATATATATATATATATAAATAGTTATACAATTTATATGTTATATATATGCAATTATTATTTAATATTAATCCATATAAAAGTATATGATTACTATAATTAAAGTAAGAACATAAATGGTTATGTTATTAACTTTCAAATATTGGACCAATGCTTTGGAAACAATTAAATTGAAATAAACCTAGCCTACTATATATACTATTAATAGTTTTAACATATATATATATATATATTATATATTATTGAAAAAGTATACATGTATGTAATCACACTCGAATGTGTACAGAGTTTAAATATGATAAATTATTATTATAAATTGTGATATACATTATATATTGTGATATGATTATTTTAGGCCAAATGAGGAGGACAACCCAATAAACGATTTTACACTTTATTTGGGGGAAAACAATTACACTACTTAATAACACGCATTAAAAAAACACTTCTACTTATATTTAAGTGATCAATAATGTAATATTAGTTATATGGATAATAATAATTGCATCCAGCAAAGCTGAGTAACGTTTAAACACATCTGAACGCATGCAGCGTCGACCGAAAATATAATGTCGCAATGTAAAAGTCATGATGACTACATTTTCACATTATATTCCTTCAGGCGGAATATTTATTCCACATTCTATTAAATACTAAATATAATATAAGGTTGCATATGGAATCATGCTACTAGCATATATCTAATGAGGGCTTCACGGAGATTCTATGATAATCACGAAGGAAGCGCAGACTTATATTGTCATCTCTAAGGCTCAACATCATTGATTATCATGGACTGATGTAGTCATCTTGAAGGCAACACGTTACTGGATATCATGGACTGCTGTGGATTGAGTGATTTTTATTTTAGTAAATATATATATATATGGATATAGCATATATAGCACATGGATATATATATATATATATATATAGCAGATGATATTGCATATTAAGTGAAGGTATCAAAGAAGCCTAAGAGATGCTCACTCGAGTCGAAAAATCAGCTAAACGAGTAGGACTAAGCATGAATACATGGAAAACGAAATATATGAGTTACAATACTAATCAACAGTTTGAAATCAAAGCTATAGATAGGTCAAATCTGAAAAGCGTTGAAGACTTCAAGTACCTAGGGGCATGGATAGACAGCAGTGCAAAAGATTTGATCAGAAAAGCGCTTGCTTGGAGAACATGTTATCAAATGAGGAATATCTGATAATCAACTCTTAGTAGGAAACTAAAACTCAGACTCATGAATAACACAGTTGAATCGGTTCTGCTGTACGGATGTGAGACTTGGACCCTAGCAAAAACACCACTCAAACAACTTGATGGTATATACACTCGAATTCTACGAATGATATTAAACGTAGAGATGATGAAGTTGTTTCGGATCTAGTTCTTTGGGAACTAACTTATGGAACTAGAAGACGGGGAAGGCCACCAGAAAACACATCAGGAATCTGGAGCGCGAAACTGGTATACCGGTGAGCGAGATGAGAGTAGCTATTATTAACCGTGCTGTTTGGAGAACTTTTACTGTCCCGAAATCAATAATCCCGAAATAAGAATATAATAATATATAGTTAATATAGTATAAATATTTGCTAACGTAGTTGTTATCTCGAAGGTGAAAGTATATGGACTGTTGTGGTTCATCTTGAAGACGCGATTAAATAATAATCATGGGCTGCTGTTGTCATCTAAATGGATATATAATATATATATATATATATATATATATATATATATATATATATATATATAAATATATATATATATATATATATATATATATATATAAATATATATATAAATAAGGTTATAAGTAAACTTATATATTTAATATAAATTAATAGATTTGTGTATAGTTTTTTATACATATGTATATGTATTAGCTCTCATTATAATCTGATTGCATTAGCATGAGAGTGGCTTTCAAGATAATAAAATAACAACAATATATACAAATGAATCATAACTGATGAACATATGACCACTTCTTTACTTACTAAATGACACTGACATGCTAGCTTATACGATGAATATATATTTTATGTGTTATAACATTATAACTTATAACGCTTTGACAGTGCATTGTAGCCGTTGATTTCGAAATACGTATTCCGTTACTAACAACCTATATCCACTTATATAGTTACATATAAATGTCTATAATGAAACTTACGTCAAGCTTTCCAATAAAATATGCTAACTAAATACAAAATTGTACCTACAATATTAGTAATTTATAAGATTAAATTTTACATACAATATAATGTCCAAATATAAAAATTTCTCATTACATTATTTCAGGCGGAATATTTATTCCACAATCTATTAAATACACAATATAATATAAGATTGCATATGGAATAATACTACTATTATGCATGATGGAAATGCTGGATAGTACCTTGATCAGTCAGCATCTATGAGGGCTTCACTTAGATTCTATAGTCATCACGATGGCGTCACAGACTTCTATTGTTATCTCTAAGGCACCACGTCATTGATTATCACAGAAAGCTATTGTCATCTTGAAGGCGACACAGCACTAGATATCATCGACTGCTGTGGATTATTGAGTTTATATTTAATTAAATATAGTTATATACTTATAAATATTTACTAACGTTATTGTCATCTTGAAGGAGAAAGGTTGATTTTGTCACCTCAAATGCGACACGTCACTGAATATCACAGACTGCTGTTGATGAATTGATTTTTGATTTAAGCAAATATATAGTTGAAAGTATAATTATTTGCTAACATTATTGTTATCTCGAAGAAGAAATTTTACGGAAAGATATTGTCATCTCTAAGCTGGTATCATAGAAGGCAGACACGGGCTTCTGTGTTAATATCGAAGGTGTTACGTCACTGAATATCATGGACTGCTGTTGAATGATTTAATTTTGTAAGCAAATATATCTATATACGACTATAGTCGAAATATATAGTAGAAATAGTCGTAAGTATAAAGTTGTAATATTTTCTAACGTATTTGTTATCTCAAAGGCGAAAGTATATAGACTGCTTATGTTCATCTTGAAGGTGTCTTGTCAATGATAAGTAAGGACTGCTTTTCAAATCTAGATGGATGTATGATATATACAAATAAGATTATAAGTCAACTTATATATTTAATATAAATTAATTGGTTTGCATTATAGTTTAGAGTTTTGGATATATATCTATATGTATAGATATGGTTATAATCTGATTGAATTAACGTGAGAGTAGCTTTGAAAGTAATAAAAAACAACAATATATATATATATATATATATATATATATATATATATATAATATATATGAATGAAATAACTGATGAAAATATGACCACTTCTGTAATTACTAAATGACACTGTAGCCGTTGATTTTAAAATGCGGGTTTTATTTCTAATAACTTATATTCACATATGTTTTTAAACAGAACATAAGTCAAGCTATCAAATAAAATAAGATAGCCAAATACAAAATGTTAACTACATTATTTTATTATTGAATAAGTAATTTATAAAATCATATAATCACTACCAATATACTAGCTCTAGCCATAAAATAGTCATACCCACATCATCCACACTGAAATCATAGGCTACATTGCTCAAATAAATATAAAATATACTATATTTCATTTTGTTATAAACAAGGTCATAAGAATATGCATTGTGTAATATGAATTTACAGACTGTAAACACAAATATACAGTGGGTAATATACATTTTTTAGTAATTTTAATATTTCGTCATATGAATATATTATTAAATTAATTATACCTATATAATATAGAAGAATAAAAAAGGATTTTAGCACAAATATGTATGATAAAATATATAAACATATTTAATATTTAATATTTGTACTACAAATTATCAATAAATTATAAAATATATATATATATATATCTATAGATAGTCTATGAGATAATACAACATATCTATTTACTTTAGTAATATAATACTATATTATATAATCACTATATAATTTAAAAGTGTATTACATATGGATTCCAATGATCTCGTACGAAGTGATATCGTCAAGATTGGTGTTATAAATGTTAATTAAATCAAGCCAAAATATTCCAAACGAGATCACTGGTTACCTTGAATATTATATAGTATATAATATAGGTTACTTAATATTAATATTTTTAAAAAGTAATCAATTATATATGGTATCCTAGTAATAGTGGTAAATATTAAAAATCGAATCGTGTGCTCTAAATAACAAAAGTTACGGTTTAAAATAGATCGTGAAATTTGGTATACATTTTATATTATCATAATTATTATACTTTCAAAGTAACTTTGATAGTGTAAACATATATATTTATAAATATAGTATAATCATTATACTAATTAATGAATTAATTCATAAGTATATTATAATGAATAAAATATAATAAACAAATTACTAGAATATATATTTCTACTATTAAATATATTATATTATTATAATATTTATATGAAAGGAATAATAATTATGAACATATAAAATATATACGTAATTTAGTGGTCTATTTAGAACAGTCTCTTTCGTTATTTAAAGCTCTCACGTGATTCTATTTTTAAATATCTACGTCTACAATTATGATAACACAAGTTTAACTTGTTTAACAAGTTCAAGTTTAAGTTATACATGTATAACTTAATTAATTTTATTATAAAGAATTAAATATACAGTATATGATATACATAAATAAACACAATTATTGACTATATATAGTATATATTATAATAGGGTATATACTATAATCATTAGGATCAAACGAAATATATGTCCACCGGTCAATTTAACTGACAGTGTTAAAGTTTAACAGTCAATATTTGTTTATTATATAACTTATATTAAACGAAAAAATATAAGGTCATAACTATGCTGAATATATAATATGGCCTCTGTATATGTTGAATACTAATGACAGGGTCAAATATATAATACCCAACGGGTATTACCCGTTGCGGGAGTTGACATGCTCGAGCGCTTATGATATGTTTGTAAACTGTATATATATATATATATATATATATATATATATATATATACAGTTATACATATACTATATGATATACATTGTATATCTATTTATATATTGAATATTATATTCAATATAATATTCCACTGTAATTTAGTAATAATAGCGTATTTAAGGGCGCCAGTTATGGTGTTTTACATGGTGAACATAGGAGATGTATGATTTACTAAAAGCACAACAACTAATAATATACAAATTTATTATTTATTAATAATATACAAATTTGTATTCATATCTATTTATATATATTCCAATGTAATTTAGTAATAATAGCGTATTTAATAATATTATATTAAATATACAAGTATATTTCTTGAATTATGTTATCGTTTGCACTCGAGCATGTCAACTCCCGCAACGCGTATTATTATTATAATAATTATAATTATTAATAATTATAGATTTGACCCTGTCATTAGTAATCAAAATAGTCGGAGGCCATATTTAATATAATATTATATAATATGATTATCATATAATTATCATATTATCATATAATTATTACAAAATCGATAATGTTAACTTAAATTTAATTATAATGAACGCTAGACCAATAGTTATGAACTATATATTATATATAATATCATATTTAAAATAATTTTAAATATGATATTATATATAATATATAGTTCATAACTATTGGTCCAGCGTTCATTATAATTAAATTTAAGTTAACATTATCGATTTTGTTAAAAGTATCAACATGAAACCGAACGTTTTAATAATAATTATCATAATTAATTATTAATTTAATAATTAAATTATTAATTATGAAAAATAAATTATTTTTATCACAATTAAATAACTCATTGAATATCTAATTATTATATATATAACATATTATTTTATACGTATATATTATATAATATACAATACAAATTAAAATACAATTATTTTATTAACGATATAATATTCAATATTATAGCATTTTAAATTATAATAATAATATTATTAAATAATATTATATTAAAAATAAATACATGTTTTAAATACTAAACTAATAAATAGTTACAACGGTATATATATATGGTCATATGTATATATAAAATTATATTATTATATAATATAATATTATGTCTACTTACTATTTTGTTGAACATTATTGTCTTAGAAATTGAATTAAATGATATAAGAAAACATTATATATTACAAATAAATTTTAAAGTATAAATCCTGGGGTATAAATATTTTAAAATATTATCGTTGATAATCGTTGATAGTGCATATTACAAAATACAGTATAAATCAGAATTATTAAAATGCATAGTAGATATATATTTTACATTGTAAATATTGCATTTTTGCATAGTGAAACACATCTTGTTCACACATCTATGTCCATAGATGTATAGTTTATAGTTAAATATATGTATACTAGCCGTACGGTATGGCCCGTACCCGACCAAGCTTTGCTCGGTTTTTGATTTATTGTCTATCTATTATTTATTAATTATAGATATTTTTTTTTCTGCATTGTTTTTTTTTAATATTTCAAAAAGATAGTTGTAAAATATAACAAAATATTTAAAAAAATACACAATATATTTTAAAATATTAAAAAATATATTTTCAAAATATGTCGAAAAATAATTTTAAAATGTCGAAAAATGTCATTAAAAATATCGAAAAAATATTTCAAAAAAGCGTCGCGAAATATTTTACATGACAAAAAGTAAATGTTTCGACGTATTTTGGAAAATGTAGCCAGCCCAAAGACCATTCAGGTGATAATAAGAACTATAAGTTCCCAAATAATACTAAATATTGTTCGTAACCAAAGCCCCTAAAAGCGTCGAAAAAGCACCCATAAATTCTCAAAAGCGTCGATAAAATGTTTTCTGGGAGGCGTGTGTTTTTGTTTTCACCACTTGAGCGATACATATCAGATTTTCCATTGTTGTGTATTCAATTATCGTATGTTACTCTGTATATATATGGTACTCTAATGTGGCTGGGACTTAACTGTAAATTTATTCTGTTAAGTTGACAATCAATGATTACCAACTGATCGTGAAGCAATGTTTGTGATCAGTTAACAATCATTGATTACAATCGTATTACAATCATTGATTACAATCGTATTACAATCAATGATTACCAACTGATCGTGAATCAATGTTAGTGATCAGTTAACAATCAGTTAACAATCATTGATTACAATCGTATTACAATCAATGATTACCAACTGATCGTGAATCACTGTTAATGATCAGTTAACAATCATTGATTACAATCGTATTACAATCATTGATTACAATCGTATTACAATCAACGATTACCAACTGATCGTGAATCAATGTTAGTGATCAGTTAACAATCATTGATTACAATCGTATTACAATCATTGATTACAATCGTATTACAATCAATGATTACCAACTGATCGTGAAGCAATGTTAGTGATCAGTTAACAATCATTGATTACAATCGTATTACAATCATTGATTACAATCGTATTACAATCAATGATTACCAACTGATCGTGAATCACTGTTAATGATAAGTTAACAATCATTGATTACAATCGTATTACAATCATTGATTACAATCGTATTACAATCATTGATTACAATCGTATTACAATCAACGATTACCAACTGATCGTGAATCAATGTTAGTGATCAGTTAACAATCATTGATTACAATCGTATTACAATCAATGATTACCAACTGATCGTGAAGCAATGTTAGTGATCAGTTAACAATCATTGATTACAATCGTATTACAATCAATGATTTATAAGTGTAGTTCGTAATCAAATCATAGTTGCTTATCAATGATTGTAATCTGATTGTAATCGTACTGTGATCAGTTAATCACAAATCATGATGGTGATCAAACTATAATCTAACCGCTATCACTGATTACTTTACTTACTGGGATACTAATATTATAACACATATAACATATGTTATATAACATATAAACACACACACACATACACACACACATATATATATATATATATATATATATATTTATATAGTTAAATAAGTTCACTATCGCGATCATTAGTGTCCGTGAGTTATTGCGTAATATTTGGTAGCGATATGACGTCATCGGTAACAACCCGGATGTTAACCTGTTCTGATAGAGGTCAAGTTGCGCCTTCTCGATACGCTTATCTTTAGCTCTTCGGTTCTGGTACCAGATCTTTATCTGAGCGTCAGACAACTGAAGTGAACCGGCTAACTGTGTGCGTGTGTATGTGTGCGAGTGTGTGTGTGTGTGGGTGTGGGTGTATGTGTAGGTGTGTGAGTGTGTGGGTGTGTGTTAGGGTACGCGTTTGTATTTGAGTGTGCGCGTGAACGTGTGCGAGTATGTGTGGTTGTGCGAACGCAGTGTGCTAGATAGGACGATCACGTGACTCGTGTGTGATGTTACGTAATCAGACGATGAGGTAAACGATGACGTAATTATAGGTAAGACATAGAAGGACATATGGGATATGTCCTATGAGTAATACTAATGTATACTCTAATGTAATACAGTACTTAAGTAGTCTTAAAGTTGTATTGCTCATATTATGTTCTTAATGTTCTAATGTATATGTACATCTATGTTCGTAATCTAATGTAGTTAGTTGTCATACTTAATAGTACTACTGTACTCAGTAGTAATAATGTACTTAATATTAATAATGTACTCAGCAGTAATAATGTACTTAATAGTTACAATGTACTTAATAGTAATACTGTACTTAGTAGTACCAATGTACTTAGTAATACTAATGTACTTTAGTAGTAATAATAATTATTTATACATTGACAACTATATTCATTAAGATGTACTTACATGATATGTGCCTACTTACTTATCCATTTACTTAATTACTTAATTAAATAAATACTCAATAGCTTACTTACTTACTTACTTACTTACGTAATTACATAATTACCTATAGGTATACCTACTTATAAGTATATATACATATATATATATATACTTACTTACTCACTTAATTACTCACTTTAATTACTTACTTACGTACTTCTATCACAATAAAGCATGGTGTACAGTAGTAACTACATACCTATCCAGGTCACACGTATCATATATCAATACATACATACCTATCATACGCATGACATAAATATAATATATCATAACATATGCATGACTTAATATAAACTCAGCAACACACGCGCGCACACATGTGTTGAAGCCTAGTGCTAATTCATACGCTTAATGTACACTTAATTCACACACTTCTAGGTAGTAGCTGACGTATTGTAACTCCGCTTCGGACTATGTACGGACGACAGCAACGGAACATATTACACGTATTACTTTGAAGACCTAGGGACCCCGGAGGGGATTATACAAATATAATTGTAATTTAATAGAAAAAAAAATGCAATTCTTCTAATAAATATAATATAAATATATATATATATATATATATATATATATTGATTACTTATATGTAGATAGTATTCACCTATAATATAAGGCGTTTATCTACAAGAGCGCCTACCTACAAGCGATATGCATACCTGTACTTCAGGTCCTGAAACATGACTGTACCTAGAGAGCTAAAGAGATGCGTAGTCACGGAGATATATCGCCTTCAACGACACAGCTGTTACAGTTGATGTCTACAGCTACAACGAGAGGTACTAAGGTCATGTCCTTGTAGGTACGGTGTGCGCTATCGGATCACACGGGTACGCGTGGAGGTCACATACCTAATGGGGGTATCCCACTACAAGTATTGCTGGCAAGTTGCCGGAAATATTTTAACTTTAAAACGATTTACTATCAAGTTAACTACAATTGTAGTGGGATACCCCCTTAATTTCCGGCAACTAGCCTGAAATATAGTAACTTTACAGGGGTGGGATCCATTACAATTGATAGAAAATCGTTTTAAAGTTACAATATTTGCGGCAAGTTAACTTTAAGTATTTGCGGCAAGTTGCCGGAAATACTTGCTCTGGGATACCCCGTTAACAGGCATTCCTGTGTACACGCTACTACAGTCACGTTGATATTATAGTAGAGAGATAGCGCGAGAGAGATGGGAGAAAGTAAGAGAAATAGAGAGAAACATATAGAGGAATATAGAAACATAACGATATATATATGGTGGGAGGTAGAGCTAGAGTGAGATAGAGATATAGAAAGAGAGAGAGAGAGTGAGAGAGAGAAAGAGAGAGTAAGAGAGAGGGATATATATACATATATATATATATATATAGAAAGAGAGATAGGGAGCATATTATATAGATATATGTATAGAGAGCTTTAGAGATAGAGAGAATGCAATATAGAAAGATAGAGCTAGAGATGGAGAGGGGTGGGTAGTTAGAGTGACATTACGTTTTCTATATTGAGCGCTATCCATTGACATATTCCATCACACACACACACATAGGTGTGTGTATACACATTGTGCATCACACACACATAGAAGTGTGTGCACACAGTGTGTATTACGCACACACAACGACACGCACACCTGATCGCGGCCACGTACACACACCGTACAGTGTACACACGTGATATGTACGAATGCTTCAAACGATTAATTATAACGCGATTGTTTATTTATACAAACAATCATAGCATTACAACACGACAACACCGCACTGTCGTACGGTGTACTGCCGTACAGTGTGCGACGCCGGGTGATGTATGACACGGCGTGCAGTAGGAGGTCGTTGTGATCATCGCACGAGATCGTGCACACGTGTGTACATATTAACAATGTCACACGCACACACACATATATATATATATTTGTATCCGCTATTTGTATTGTATTCGATATATATATATTTATGATTTCAATAAATAAATAATATTATTATTATTATTATTATATATATATATATATATATATATATATATATATATATATATGTGTGTGTATATATATACTGCGCGTGCGTGTATTATGAACTCACACGTCAACATAGTTACGTAAGATCTTTAGAACGAAGCCTAATTTATGACGTAATAGCACAAAACCTCGTTATTGTTTTTATCCGTTCCGTTTGTCATTGTCGACAACAATGCAAACTATAAATAAACAATAGCTACGGTGGCGACTTTGATGGTTATACGATGGCCGGTGTTACGTCAAAGGAATGCGGTTTACGTGACGCAATGATAGAGAGAGAGAAACTATTCTGAAGTTAGTGAACACATCTGAATGTCTCTCTCTAACCTTCTCTATCATTATCTCCCACTCCATTCCTCTCTCTGTATCTCATCGTATATATATACCTATGTATCTTTCTCTCTATCTCTATATCTCTCTCTATATATATATATATATATATATATATATATATATATATATATATATGTATATATATATATATATATATAAAATAAACCATCCTATATATATCTCTCTCCATCGAAAAAGACGCAGTACAGTCGATGTGAAGATCAGATCGTCAATTTAATACGGCGTGATAATAAATGGAATGAATACGTATACACTATATACTATACACTATACTGTATACAATATGGAGAAGGTTGTCAACAAGATAAAGGTCACGTGACCTACAAGTGTTAATCACGTGATGCTGCACCGTACATTATGCGATGCGCTGTATATGCGTGCGGGAATAAGAATGATTTTAAACGTGTTGTTGATTATAGATTCGACCTTGACATTAGGGTCATTTAAATATGGGTATTGAGAATACACACACATTTGAATTCGGGTCAATATTGGGACAGCTCTTGGTCAATTTAACCAAATTAACATGGGAATAGATATGAAAATATCAACAACAAAAAACATAAAATGTATATTTTTCACAACTATTATTAAGCTATAATCATGAAATTTTCAGAATATGTGAAAAGTGTGTTGTTCCTATGAATAATATAAAATTCATATCAAACTAATTTTATTTCTAGGATTTTTTTAATTTATAGGATTTTCCAGAATTTTGTTTTGAACTCTCATAATTATTTTACATAATCGTTATACATGATAACTTTATATTATATATAATGGGGGGTATCCCATTAAAAGTATCCCATTACAATAAAACCACTCTTACGTTATAGCGTACGCCGTTGTGTTTGTTAATCATGATTCATCATTTATTGTGCGTTTGTGACATAGCCGTGACACACGCTGACATATATACCATCATAATTGATCGCACCTACACGATGTATAGTATACGTGGGATATACATGCTAGTATATATATATACATATATATACATATATATACATATATATATATATATATATATATATATATATATTTATAACTACCTGTGTGGCTCAGTTAGTTAAGATATCAAATACACAAACAGTATGACGCGGGTTCAAGCCACATCCAGACTATTAATATATGTCTTATCTCGGCCCAAAAATCCTTTAAGGGCGGGTGGGAGTGGGGGAGGGCGGGCGGTAAGCCGGAGTGGCTCGGTAATTTTTTTTTGAAAATTGCTGCACATTTTTTATATTAACTAGATAACATATTAAATTGAATACAAAAAAAAATTAAAAAAATTAATTATTGGAGGTGCGCCTCATTAAAGTTTAACATGAAGAGATAGGAAGTTTAACATGGAGGAGATAGGAAATATTTGAAACTTCGATTTAACATCATTAACATTTTTTTTTTTAGTTTTATCTGCAATTATAGTTTTAATTATATATTTTTGTATAAGATAATATTTGTACAATATTTTTTTTCGATTTTCCAGGAAATTTCCAGGAAATTTTGGAAAAATACAAAATATTTTAATTTTAATTAAAAAAAAATTATTTATAAAAAAATATAAACATAAATATATATACATAAGTATATGAGTGTACTATTACATGAAATTAATTTAAAAAAAATAATGTATAGTATAAAATATGGTTATTTATTCACTATTTTAATGTAAAAATATGATAAATTTTATATTTGAAAAAAAAAAGTTTACAGGGGGTAATTTTATAGGGGGTACAATATTACAAATTGATAGAAAATGGTCTTAAAGTTACAATATTTCAAGTTGCCGGAAATAATTGTAGTGGGATACCCCCTTTACGGTTCAATGTATATCAGTGACGTCACATCATGATGTAACCCGATGACAGCACGTTAACACTAGTCTATACATGTGTTACGTAAGAATATGTAATGAGGATAAATGCGGATAGAACAAATACTATAAATGAGTGTCGACTAACTTCAATTCTAGTTATTGCACGATTATTTAACACCAACGATAATAAGGGATTTCGTCATCGAAAACACACTTTAAATGAATTCGTATCGTGTGACCTTCACGTATCGTGTGACCTTTACGTATCGTGTGACCTTTACGTATCGTGTGACCCTTACGTATCGTGTGACCTTTACGTATCGTGTGACCTTCACGTATCGTGTGACCTTTACCCGCGGTCGCTATAGCCTAATATAGTCGGTCACGTGACTTTAGTCTATTGTATTACGTGTCGCTATATCGAGTTGTGAATATACGGCGCATGTCACTAACTCGTGTAGGATAGATGTTCGATCATGTGTCGATACTAGTGAATAGATATGTCGATATAGGTGAGTACATTTAACACGTATAATTGAGTACATTTAACACGTATGAGTGAGTATATGTCGATAAAAGTGAGTATATTTAGATTTTAAAAGTAATTCGTGTCGAGATAAATTAGCATATATCAAAATAAGTATGCATATGTTGATATAAGTGAGTACATTTTGTTAATTTCGATATTAAGCATTTGAAAATAGATGCATATAGGTTTTATACTGTGTATTTAATTGTCAATACTAATTTGTATTCGATACAGTTTGAATATTCTAACAATGTAAAATTGATATCGTCAAATATTTATCGTAAAATTAATACTAAAATGTTAAGCCAATACGTTTTATATGATATTATATAATATTTAAGAAAGTCTTTGATTTATATTATATTTATTACATTGATGTTTTTATATTTTTATACTTTTTACTTTTATAAATATAGTTATAAATATGCAATCAAATATATATAATAACACCATTTTCAATTCCTAATAGTTTTGAATTTATAATTCTAAAATATATAATATGTATATATAATCCTATATATATTATTGTATAATATATATATATATATATATATATATTATATATAATGCAAATATTCTTTATAAATCACATATAGGCTACTATGTATCATTATGTTTCTATGATCAGTGTAATTATTTAATTAATACATCATCGTACAAATTATTATTACATTTTTTCTAAATATTAATTTTTATTTTATAATGTACTATATATAATATATTTTTATTTGTACAATGTATTTACTAAAAAGGTTTATTAATTTTTATTAATGTTTAAAAAGTGAACTAGTTTCTTTTAAACTAAGTTAATATTATTCGTGTTAAATTAGGATTCATTTGTGATAATATCAAAGATTTTGCGAAAATTAGACACATCTTTGATATTAAATCGTAACAATATATATATATATATATTTATATATATATATATATATATATATATATATATATATATACTCTATAGAATATAGAATACCGGCTGTTATAATGACATGTATTATATATATATACATAGTATATATATATACAATTATATCCATTATTATATATAGTACTACTATATATACTATAGAAGTTGCATACTATAACAGACAATAGTATACTATAGATAACTAGGTTGATTGATCACTGCGTAGTATTTAAAGCAGATATAAAGTCGGAAGTATAAAGTTTAAATGTTTGCAGGCAGACGACGGGTTATTTTTAAATAAATAAGAATTATTCGAAATTAAAAAATAAAGAATGCCGCGTGATTTACAGATATCTATTTATAGATCTACGATAATACAATGCCTTGATTGATATACGAGAATATCAACTAGGGTATAGTTGCATTACAGGACATGTTATGATAATGAATACTATTCAGGTATTGCGCAATGACCGGATACGGTCGTATATCTGATTGTTACGCCTCACTATTGTTATCACGTGTCACACACACATTATAGTGTATACAATATATATATATATATATATATATATATATATATATATATATACATTACGTAATACACACAATATATTACATAATACATTAAATAGATTATGTAATACCGACACATAAGATAGGTATACAACTAGGGGCGCTGGAACGATGGTGTGTATGTAGGGGGGACCAACCAATCAAAATAAATATTGTGGTAAAAGTGGGTGGGGGGGGGGGCCAATAACTAGTAGGTCCCCCTAGATTTTAAAGTGGAGGGGACGCATAGAAATACGTGAGCGAAAATAGCTCTCAGGCAAACACATGGGGGGCTAAATGTATTCACAAAAATATCGTTTCAATTAATGTATGTTAACACACACACACCCACACACACATACACACACACAGACGCACACACACACATACACACACACATAGTCGCCGTGTAATGCACCGCACGATGCGCCGTGTATACATGTATACACTATAGTATATAGTACTATATACTAACTATAGTACTATATAGTACTATACACTAACTATAGTACTATATAGTACTATAGTTAGTTATAGTACGACGATTGGACGCTTGTTTACACATCATGCCTGCCTTCATGGTATCGTATCCATGTATAGGCCTTTACACTGTACGCAGTGTACATTGTACAGTGTACACACTGTATATCGGTAGTGTATAACGCCTCTAATAGGTGTATCATACATGTATATGTGTACTGTACTACGCTAATAACTACTATAGTAGTCATTCATAACAGTAGGTAATATAATATTATAGATAAGTAGGTTGATTGATTACTGTGTTATTAATGAATATATATATATTTTCACTCAACCCAATATCCTCATTCAAGCTTCAAGTGCCTTACCGACTCCCTAGACATGAATCAAGTTGTAAATTTTCCTACCCATACAGCTGGGCATTCTCTCGACCTTATTTTTTGCAGGTCTCATGATTCATGTAATTGTTTAATTAATTGTACCAAATCTGATCTTCTAACAGACCATTTCATCATAAGTTTTACAGTTATCCTCCCTCTGCTTCCTTCTCTATCCAAGAAACTCATTCATTATAGAAAAATAAAATCTATTAATATTCCTTTATTTTCCTCTGAACTTGTATCAATTCTTGTATCCCTACCCATATCCCCTGAATCTATAAACTCCACTCTCTCCCTTCTTCTTGACAAATATGCCCCCATCATATCTACTACTATTTCCCTGCATACTAATTGCCCATGGTTTACACCTCATCTTGTTAAACTCAAGCGATCTCTACGTAAAACTGAAAGAACATATCGTCGTATGTCTTCTCCTGAAAACCTTTTATCGTTTACTAATCATCGCAAATTCTACAAATCACAAATCAGTAAAGCAAAATCTTCTTACTATATTAATAAAATCAATAGCCTTTCCTCCAATCCTCGTGCCACATTTGCCTTAGCTAGAAAACTTATTGCACCTGATCCCCCTTTACACATACCTTACATACCAAATATTCCTAAAAATAAACTCTGTAATGAATTTTCTAACTTTTTCTCGAATAAAATCCTATCTACTTGTTCAACTATTACTTCCCTTCACCAAAAATATAGCATCCCTTGTATATTAATCAGTAAACCAATTGATAAGTATTTATCTATATTTACTACTCCCTCAATATCTAACATTTACGACCTAATACTAAAATCCAATTCCTCCTCTCCATCTGATCCTATCAATATTTATACTGTTAAAAGTCTCGCTAGTACCCTATCCCCTTATTTGCATACTATATTCTCGTCTTCTCTCTCCAATGGAGTTTTACCCCCCTCTTTTAAACATGCTATCATTACTCCCATTCTTAAAAAAACCTATTCCAATCTTAATCTCTTATGTAATTACCGTCCTATCTCCCAACTTCCTATTTTTAGTAAAATACTTGAAAAAATAGTTGTCCATCAAATAAATAGGTTTATGTCACTAAACTCTTCCCATGATGTCCTGCAAAGTGCATTTCGTAAAGGTCATTCAACTGAGACTGCCCTCCTTCAAATCTTAAATAATATATATACCAAAGTTTCTCCCTCACTATGTTGTCAAATGGTTCTACTTGATCTATCTTGTGCATTTGACTCTCTTCGCCATGATATTCTTATCTCAAGACTTGAGATGATTGGAATTAATGGTAGTGCCCTCAAATGGCTTAAATCTTACATCCTGAATAGATCATCCTCTGTTAAATTCTGTGATTTCTTTTCTGATCCCCGTCCCTTACTCTATGGTGTCCCACAAGGTTCTGTCCTAGGCCCACTTCTATTCTCCATATATATAGCACCTATACGGTCTATTATATCCAAATTCCCTAACGTTTTCTATCATATATATGCTGATGATATCCAACTCTACTCATTCCTCTGTTTCTACTCCAGATAATTCTCAACTAATTGCGTGTGCCTCCTCTATTAAATACTGGCTTCTCTCCAATAACCTTTTACTAAATACTTCAAAAACTGCCCTCCTCAATATACCTACGAACTCCCCATCATTCCCTTCTTTTTATCTTGACAAAATTCTTATTTCACCTTCCAATTCAGTCCTCAATCTTGGTGTTATTTTCGACTCTGATCTATCTTTTTCTAGCCATATTTCTAAAATTTCTAAAGCAGCTAATTATCATTTATTTAGAATCAAATATATCCGTAAACATATTACTCGTCCCCTATGTGCTATCCTTATTAATTCACTTGTAATTTCTCGTATTGATTATTGTTCTTCTTTATTATATATCCTTCCTGCTTCTTCAATTGCCCCATTAAATAGAATCATCAGATCATCTATACGATCCATTTTCAATATTAAACTATCTGACCATTCCTATACTGACTCATTTCAAATTATACCAAACTGGTTTCCCTATAGAAAACGATCTCTAATTAGACTCCTTTCTATTACCCATAAATCTATATATTTTTCCATTCCTTCATATATATTTGACCTACTTTTAATTCGCTCCACCACCCACAATACACGTTCAACTTCCAGTATCAATCTAATTATCCCACAGCCATCCTCCCTTAAATTCCAGAAACGCTCTTTCTCCTACATTGTCCCATCTATCTGGAATGCACTCCCTTCATCTATAAGATCTATTCAATCTCCCACCTCCTTTAATTCTCATCTCAAGTCATATTTATCCAGTATCTAATTTCATTATATTATTATTAACTTTTATATTTCATTATTATTACTTCCACATTGTTAGTTAGTTTATTTCACTTTGTTGTTGTGGTTGTTTTATTTATATTATTTATTTTACGTGCACTTACGAGGAGTGTTATCACTTTGTAACGGTGCCTAATAAACTATATTTCATCATCAAAAAAACTATATTTCATCATATATATATATATATAGGTATACCTATCATATATTATTTAAGATTATATATATACCTATAGGCCATAGTATATTATGTGTGTGTGTATACCTACATATATACATATATATATATTTATATATATATATATATATATATACCTATTTATATTGTTATTTTATTGTTATTTTTATTTGGTGGAGTCCTTTCATCCTATCCAGGAACAGATGAAGTTGTCTCTTATAAGTTATACGGTATAACCAATTAAATGGCTATAATGTCTCGTCGAAGCCGCTCAAGTGTTAAAGCATCCATGGTTTTAACGAGAGCCGATCATTTATTTATACACAATTATATAATATCACTTCTAAATATTATTGTAAGACCTATATTAATGGTCCGGACGAGGCTCGAACCCGCGTCCTACTGCTTGTGTGTCTGACGCCTTAGCCAACTTAGCCACACAGGCAGTTATACCTATATATAATTATACTATAGTATACCTATAGGTTGGCAGTGTATAGAAGGTATATTAAATATCACTGAACTGGGCTTAAGGGCCTACCGATCTTGCATTCAATACTATACTACGATACATATTCATACGCGTTACACACACGTGATGACCTGTGATCACGTGTGTGTGTAACGAAGAACCAGAGATCACGTGGTCACGTGAGATTAATCACGTGGTATTAAACATAACTGCTATCTTTAAGTACATCAACAACCGGTAAACTTCTATTCCACACAGTAGAAGTTCACCCGAACATTTTACTTCTTGAAATATTTGCATTATCACTTACTTTTGATTAATTAAAATGATTATACTTAACTTACTTTGATCATTGATATCTATTTATAGACGAATAGTATTTATAACGCACATGGATAGCAACCATACGTGTACAACTACAGTATACCAAGGACATGACCTTGATTATACTATAGTATACTATATATATTTAAATGTATGTGATGTAGGATATATATATATAGAACTTGTTTCTATATCATATAATATATATTATAAAAAGTAAATAACGTACTTAGCCTTTAGCCTACTATTTTTTATATTTAGTCTACTATATATATATATTACAATGGATGTTAATCATAAAAACCTGAAAATTAACATAATGTTTCCTATAACATTAGCGACGACCTCGTTAAAAACTTCACTATAATCACCTCTCTATTAACCTGAACGATTACAACCCACGTGACCCAACCTATATTGAACTATGTAGGCCATCACAGCACTGCAGGTGTTACGTAGACCCGGATGTAAAGTGTTATGTAATCATTGTTGTGATGTAAAGTGTTGTTATGTAAAGTGTTATGTAATCATTTGTATGAGTGGGTGGGTGTGTGTATTACTAATATATCACTACGCGTATGACACTACATAATTATACTGATTATTATTATTATTATAAGTGTATCGACAACATAATCGACAATGTATCGGCATCACAACAAATAAAGCGAAACGAAACAAATGATAATATACGCGGCGAGAAGATAACCGTGTGGAGGGTTGTCGTGTGAACAGAGCGCCTTTCTTCACTCACATGTAAGTCACACGCAGGTAACTTGTGGAAACAGGTAATACAATAGCAGTTAGCTTGTGCTATACTTACATTGTATATATATATATATATATATATATATATATATAATGCTTTTTTTGGAAGTAATGGTATATAAATTTGTGTATGGTTATTGAATTTATGAAAATCGCGTTGTCATTAATAATATACGGCGGGGGTGGGGCCCCGATAACACATTGAAGGGGCGACCCCTTCCAGCCCCATATCGATACCCATACAGGGTATATATAGCCCTAGTGACAGGTATACCACGTGATCTAATATGCGATATCGTAAACACTTTCCTTTCGCCTAACTAATACACTCTATTGTTACAGCCAACTATTGTATATATATACATATATATATATATATATATATATATAGTGAACTATAGTTGACCGTGAATCACTATTTCATCATATACATCTACGTTTGAAATACACAGATTGTAATCTACTCGTGCATTTGCTGTAAGGCTATGTAGATCTTACGTTAGGTATCCTCGAGTACAGGATTAATTATGTACAATACACCTATATATATACACTTATATATATATATATATATAATGTAATTACTGCACAAGCTAACTGCTATTGCAATACCTGTTTCCACAAGTTACCTGCATGTGACTTACATGTGAGTCAAGAAAGGCGCTCTGTTCACACGACAGCCCTCCACACAGTTATCTTCTCGCCGTGTGAGATTATCATTTGTTTCGTTTCGCTTTATTTGTTGTGATGCCGATACATTGTCGATTATGTTGTCGATACACTTATAGTAATAATAATAATAATCAATATAATGATATGGTTTGATATATATATATATATATATATATATCAAATGTATAATACGTGCAAAATGTATATATATACATAGTGATATATTAGAAATATACACTCATACAAATGAGTACACAGTTAACAAAATCCGATTCCTACGACGAATTCACTATAGGAATCGGATTAAAAGTGGAAAACAGATTCCTATAGAATTTGTTTAGAAAAAAGATTCCTTCCATTATAGTACAGGAATCGATATTATCGATCCGAAACTAATTATTGAGAATCGGTTTTTAAAGACGATTCCTAAACGAATTGTTGAGAATCGGTTTTGAAATACGTAACTTATTGATGTAAGTATTACCTAATTTATAGGTATATTATTTTTTTAATATAGAAAGAATAAAATATTATACCTTTTAATATATTGATTTAATTTTTATTTATGCAAATTAATTATTAATTATTATTTTAATTTAATATTTAAGTTAATATACTGAATTTAATAAATAAAATATTATTTTAAAAACTAAAATTATTTAAGTAATCCTATTTATTTTTCTAAATTATCATAATCTCAAATGACACATTGAACTACAATGTTAATAATACTTATATTGATAATGCTATTGGAAATCATGTTGAACTAATTTCTCTATATTGAATATATAGCAATTGAATAATTATTAAATAGTGTATTCAATATTATAATTTTATCATTATTGAATTTAAGTTTTAAATCTAACTTAAATGAAATTATATAATACATTATAATATATAAATTAATACTTTGCTACGATACTAATATTTATTTTAATATTATATTTTACATCTAAACTTACGTTCAACTTATATCAACAACTTAAATTAAACCGATTCCTATAGTAATAGTTTAGTAATCGGTTTAAAATAAATCGATTCCTATAGTAATAGTTTAGGAATTGGTTTCAAATAAACCGATTCCTATAGCAATTTAAGAAACGGTTTCACATAAACCGTTTCCTAAACCTTGAATTTTAGGAATCGATTTAGGAAAACAGCTGATCTTAGCTGACACTCAGGAAACGATAAAAACGCAAATAGGAATCGAATGTTGTTGTTAACTGTGTACACAACACCACTTTACATCATAACAACAATGATTACATAACAACAGCACTTTACATCCGGGTCTACGTTACGTAACACCTGCTGTACGGTGGCCTACATTGTTCAGTAGAGTTACGTGGGTTGTAATCGTTCAGGTTAGGATAGAGAGGTGATTATAGTGAAGTTTTTAACGAGGTCGTCGCTAATGTTATAGGAAACATTATGTTAATTTTCAGGTTTTTATGATTAACCTCCATTGTAATATATATATATATATATATATATATATATATATATATATATATATACATAGTAGACTAGATATAAATAATAGTAGGCTAACGACTAAGTACGTTATTTACTTTTTATAATATATATATTATATAATATAGAAACAAGTTATATATATATATATATATCGCATACGTTTTATATATTTTATATATACAACACATATATATATATATATTTATATATATATATATATATAATTCAATTATAAATAACATTCATAGTAATGAATATACTGTGTCATACTAATAATAATGAAATAACTAACAAGGTAATAATAATATTAATTTAAATAACAATGTCACAGTAAATAAACGTATTAAATTAAACGTACAATCGGAATACGTACGGCGATGTTCGCTAACAACAACAGTGTAGCATATCAACTAGCTTTAAGTGCCACCCGTACACTAATTACACGATGTATTATTACATCATAAACATTTATATTGAGATAATTGTTTATTGCGTAATAGTAGTGTGTATCTCCGTGGCTACGTATGACGTAACAGATTTGACACGTATCTATAAATGAACGATGACATCACTGCGATAATATCGCCTTAATTCAATAATATCATTCATTATTCCCTAACAACAACTACAATTCATCCCAGCATTCAACTTACATCAATAACTTAAGTTGAACTTAAGTTATGAACTTAAGTTCAACTTAAGTCGATGGTAACAAATAAACTTAAGTTGAACTTAAGTTATGAACTTAAGTTGAACTTAAGTTCTAAACTTAAGTTCAACTTAAGTTGTTGAAGTAAGTTGAACGTAAGTTTATATGTAAAATAAATAATAGTATATTAGCGTATAAGTATTACCATAGCAAAATATTAACTTATATATTATAATATATTATATAATTTCATTTAAGTTTGATTTAAAACTTAAATTCAATAATATACTCATTTTAATATTGAATACAATATTTAATCAATATGCAATTGCTATATATTAAATATTGGGCAATTATTTCACATGATTTCTATTTGTATTATCAATATAATTATGATTAAAATTGTAGTTCACAAGTCTCCTGAATTAGATTTTGATAATATATTAAAATACATAGGATTACTTAAATAATTATAGGTTTTAAAATAATATTTTATTTATTAAAAACAGTATATTTACTTAAATATTAATTTAAAATAATAATTTATAATTAATTTGCATAGATAAAAATTAAATCAATATTTCAAAATAATTAAAAAGTATAATATTTTATTCTTTCTATAATAAAATAATTATATAAACTTAATAATAATACTTACATCAATAACTTAAGTTGAACTTAAGTTATGAACTTAAGTTGAACTTAAGTTATGAACTTAAGTTGAACTTAAGTTATGAACTTAAGTTGAACTTGGGACGTTGTGATGTTGGGATGTTACAAAAAAATAACCTATAATGTAAGTATATACCTACATGTGCATTGTACATTATACATTGTACATTATACATCATACATTGTACGTGTCAGTATCGAACATATGTGTACCGAACAATAGACGATATAGTTAATTAACACGATAACTACGTTCGCGGGGGTGTGACACGCACACACGCACACACGAGAGCGCGCACACGCACACGATGTACCTAGACCATGCACTTAGGGCTGGTGCTTTCCTATTAAACAGCTAGCTGGCGAGAGAGAGAGAGAGAGAGAGAGAGAGAGAGAGAGAGAGAGAGAGAGAGAGAGAGAGAGAGAGAGAGAGAGAGAGAGAGAGAGAGAGAGAGAGAGAGAGAGAGAGAGAGAGAGAGAGAGAGAGAGAGAGAGAGAGAGAGAGAGAGAGAGAGAGAGAGAGAGAGAGAGAGAGAGAGAGAGAGAGAGAGAGAGAGAGAGAGAGAGAGAGAGAGAGAGAGAGAGAGAGAGAGAGAGAGAGAGAGAGAGAGAGAGAGAGAGAGAGAGAGAGAGAGAGAGAGAGAGAGAGAGAGAGAGAGAGAGAGAGAGAGAGAGAGAGAGAGAGATAGAGAGAGAGAGAGAGAGAGAGAGAGAATTGTAACAACACGTGATTGTACGTTATTGTGCGTGATTATTATATGTGAATGATATTATGTGAATGATATAACTTGAGATAATATCTCTAAATTCATGACGTGAATACACATTAATGTAGGTAATACCTATTTCATTTTTGAATACGCTGCAGCGTATACCATCAAACAATATTATCAAATATGATATTACTTCGTCTATTAACAATATATATATATATATATGCACACATGTATTGATTATTTGGTGTAATAATGCATGCATTGTCCAATATACAATGTACATAGAGTGCATTAACACAATATGTGCGACGTACAATGCACTGCCAGTAATAGGCACGCCTAAGCAAACACACACACACACACTCACGCACACACACACACACTCACGCACACACGCACACTCACGCAGTACATCGTACGATAGCCGAGTGCACTAGTACCCGGATCTCGATAACAACAATAACATACACGTTGACCCCGTTAACCCCCACGCATTGGCCGTAATATCTGACCATCGCGGCTAGCTACATTGTAGCCGGCAAGACGACCGCTATCTCGCTACATCATTACATAGCATCGGTAAACAGTGTCCTTGTATACAATAACATGAGTATTATCGGTTAACAGCGACCTTGTATACAATAACATGAGTGTTTGTGTGTATTCAATGTATGTACGAATTCGCCCCGGTATGAACGTTGGTTTCTACAGTATATTAATACGTGAGAATAATGATAATAATATATTATTGATACTGATAACACCACTGATAACAGCACTGATAACACATTGATAACACATTGATAATTACTCTAATATCCCGACTCTTATGGATAGCTAGTGATAACTACCGATAACCTCTAGAGGTTATCAGTATATATGACCTTTAAAGGTTATCTTATAATAACTACTGATTACCACTGATATATATTCACAGTACTATGACGTTATACGACTATTCTATTTTTCTTTTTTTATTTTATTTTCGAATCTTCGAACATTATATATATATATATGAACCTCGAATTTTAATGCATTAATTATGAACAGTATTACTCTATATAGTATAGTATACATTATCTTATTATTATATAACACTATACTATATCAATGCAGTCTGTAGTATATAACACTACACCATATCAATGCAGACTGTAGTATATAATAGTCCTTTATATTATTTAGTATTGTTGTCCGTGATATATTGAATGTATATTATTATTAAATTATTATTACTATTAAATCGTATTACTATTATTTTACTATTATTTTATTCCCGCACGAGCGAAGGGGTCTACATGACCCTATTTTAGTGCTAATACACTTAATATCATCATCATCATCATACGTTATAAAGAATAATATATATATATATATAGGGGAAAGTCTCCGATTACCGACCCCCTAATACTCACCTTCTCGTATCTCTGCAACTATACAATACATCAAAACAGTATATGGTATACATGAACTGTTAGTAATTTAATGATAAATATAAATAAGTATTTTGTTTTAAAAAAAACCAATCCAACAATTGTTATATGATAAAATGTAATATTCTGTTTTTACTTTTTAAATATTTGAATAATAACTTTTTTTAAATCATTGTAAATTCTTTATTAAAATTTAACTTAATACTGTTAATACTATTATAATTTTAATATGTATTGTCCAATATATCTTAATTATAGCAAACCATATTATTTTCCTATTACCGACCCCCTAAATTACCTTAATACCGACCCCATGTAATTTATAATATCCAATCAAAATATATACTTTTTTTACTTTGAAATTATTTATAATTTGTGTTTGTATCATTTTAACCAGTCAATAATGTATTTTAATAGCGTCAATAATACTATACAATGATTATTTAGTATATATAGTTTATACATATTCAGTTAATTTAAAATTTAATATAGAAATATACAGTTCAATTATTAATTTATTATGAATATTAAAACTTAAATTCAATGATATATAAATTACGTGCGTTTTTTAATTCATTATATTTACTGATGTCTGATATTTTGATTGGATATTATATATTATATATATTATAATATTACAATTATTTCTAGCACGAGTATTTTGGGGGTCGGTATTAGGCACATATATCAGGCTCATGCAATTACCGACCTCCCGGTTTATGTTTGTCAATATAATTATATCAACAATTTAAAATAGCTACATTATTTATTATCATAATATTATCCTACTTACAACATTTCAAATACATATATTGAATATTGACTAATTACACAAAGTATTTAGGTGTTGGTAATCAGATACTTTCACCTATATATATATATATATATATATATATATATATATATATATATATATATATATATGTATAAACCTCGAGTTTTAATGCATTCATTATGAACAGTACTACTCTATATAGTTTAGTATACATTATAAAGCATAATATATATAGGGGAAAGTCTCCGATTACCGACCCCTATATATATATATATATATTGTATAGGCTATAATATTAGGTATTATAATAAGTATATACTATATTATTAGTAGAATATTTTTAATATATTTTGTATTCTATTATATAATTATTTAATAAATTGTATAATACTAATTATTAAATATGAAATGTTTTATTATTTGAAAAGAATGCTAAACATGTAAAGTAATCCTATATCTGATTGTAGGTGCATTTAAAAGTTACTAAGTAAACTCGAATTTGTATATTTACCAATACAATGATATTATTTTACTTTTGAGACTATTCTTAAATATATATATATACATAAATTATATACTTAATATTCTCGTAGGAGTTGTATTTTCAATATAATTTCTACTTAAAATCATATTGTTTTTAAAAAAAATAAGTATAATATTAATATGATCATGTGAACAAGCGACACTTGTCGAATTCGATATAATAATAATACAATACTAATAACATAACTGTTATATTACATTTATTTATAATTAAAAATAATAATATTATATATATATATATATTTAAATAATTTAATATATACAAAATAGATATAAAATAAAATCACAAATTAAAACATAAATAAAATTAAATATCAACATAGATAAATAATTTCTTTCATTAGTTGTCATATTATTTTCAGGGGAAACAACTAATACCGAACCCTACGTAGATTGCGAAGATATCACACACACACACACACACAATACACACACAATACACATTAAAGTGCACACGTATACATGTATACCTACAAGTACAGCATTAATGTGTACATTGTAATGTAGTACACAGTGCTGTAAACATTAATTACTAAATATCCGATAAATTAACAAAATAATAAATTGAATACCCTTTCGCTCTCGAATACTTTTATATACGATTTTAAATATTGTTATCATATATATATATATATATATGTGATGATGATGATGATTATGATGATTATGATTAATGATTATTTAAATACATACTATAGTATGTATACATAAATCATTAATTATAATATCATTAGGTTGTACAGGCAAACCACGTACGATGTACACGTATTTCATATGATGTAAGTGGAACAATACTAGAGAATACACCAGAAAGAATAGAACAACAATAAAGTAATAATTATTAATGACACCAATGACAAATAAAGTAAGTATTACGGTTTGCCAACTGATATTAATCATCGGAGAGATACATTAATGTATACATTGTATACATTGTATACTATGTCGTACTACAGGATGTGATATATATGCTCCAGTACATACTATATACTCTATAGAGTACTATAATACTATACTATAATACTATTATAATATAGTAGTATAATACTATAGTACTATACTATATATATATATATATATATATGTATAGTCATATTAATTATTGTTCTATTATATGGGGAAGTACTTACCATAGCAATATAAAATGTATTCAAATTTTACAAAATAAATGTATGAGAGCAATATATAAACTTGATAACAAAACCAATATTGATTACATTTGTTTAAGACATAACATTCTTAAATTTAAAGATATAATAAATATATCCATTTATAAATATATGTTTAGAATATATAACAAGCATTATTTGCATAGTTCATTTTGTAAGTTATTTACCTATAATTGCTCTTTATATACTTTTAGGTTAAATAGAACATTCTTAATACCAAAAATAAGATTTGATCATGATACATTTAGTATTCGTTACAAAGGTGCATATTTATGGAATTCTTTAAATACAACCATATCATCTTTGACGAATTTGAATACTTTTACAATACATATTAAAAACATGCTTTTAAATAGTTATATTTAATCACTTACACCTTATCTGTATTGTTTGTTATTTTATTTACATGATCACCTTTTCTTCTTTTTAGCTCTTTTAAATTGTTCGTATTGTATACATATTTGTTATCTCTGTAGCCTTTGGTCTTTAGTTTTCTTTGATTTTTATAGTTTAACTTATTTATTATTTTAGTATCTTTTTACATTTTTAAATATTTTATTATATATTTTTATTATATTTTATTATTATTTTATTGTTATATACATGATGATTTCTTGGTAGTGAGAGATATATTTAATTTTATTGTATTGCTTTTTTATGAGACAGAACACGAATGAACAATATAGAATTGTAAAATATTTATTTATATTTATTCATTTTGTATTTATTCATTTTGTATTAATTCTCTCATTACCAAGAGCAGGTTGGTATCTCGATAAGTTCAATAGAACTTCTATACCATACCTGGGTTTTTGATCTCGGTCATCAACTGAATCTGATATTATTATTATTATATATAGTACATACTATATATCGATATACCAAATGCATATCCAAGCAGGAATGATACAATTGTACATAACAATTCACTAGCTCAACACTTACAGTTAACTACAAGTGTTGTGTACGTAGTCAGGTATACACTGTACGCGCAGTCAAAGGTTATCATTTTATCACTTCTTATCACGTGGTAATCATCTGCAATATATATACATATATTAATAGGTTCGCATAATACACTTTCATCACATTCTAAATCATATATAATGTATACCTATTAAGTTATATTATATGTGTACATATATATTAGTTATAAAGAATATATATATATATATATATATATATATAGTTATGCTTTATATAACCCTATCCCATATACAATATGACTAATGAGGTAACTTAATTACATTGAAATATAGACACGTGACTCAGTAGGAAAACATACTGAATTGTTAAAAGTTAGTACCTATAGGTATTCATCACTTTTAACAATTGTTCATTACTATACCTTGTTTTCTCATAAATAGGATGATAATCCCCTATTATAATTGTTAGTTTAGCTCTGTCTTTGTGGCATACTTGTTATAAGTGATTTAGTTTTATTTGCGATTTGTGATATGACTCGGGGAGTATGAGTATCAGTATACATTCTATTGGCTCTAGAATATTCCCATGACATAGGAATTGGTCGCCCCTTACAGGAAAGTCGATTCATCGCATATCAAAAACCAGCTGAGTTACATTATCGATTATGCATACTAATTCATAACTAAACCTATACTCTTATGTTAATATTGTGTATAGTATTATATTATTTTAGTGATGTAAATGATGCTCAAATCTAAAGCATGATGCAGTCTCAGTCTCAGTTATCTAAAGTCTCAACTCGGCTCGGGCTCGTTTTGTTAGAGTATCGGCTCGGCTCGGTTCGGGCTCGTTTTTTTTCTTCCGAAAATGAAAATCTCAGCTCGGCATCAATAACCACAATTCTCGGCTCGGCATTATTTACACCACTAGATGAAATTTACATTATTATTCACTGAATCGCGAAGTTGCAAATCACTGAAGTGCGCATATATAGTGACCCGTCTCTTTGGCCGATTTATCCATTATAACAAGTCATATATATGCTGGACATCCGTTACTGCTCTAATTTGTGTTATGGCAAGAGTACACTGTATATATATATATATATATATATATATATATATATATATATTAATTATTAAATAATAACACACACACCTGGGTATAAGCACACACGTACTCGGCTGATTGCATAACCGATCACGCGTGAAGTCAACGCCACGCCACGCCCCCTTCTACACCGTCACGTGACGTAACCTGCAGTCTCCGGTGTCGGCTGATGTATTCGCTGACGGAGTACTCCCTCTCGAGGTGCGCGGTTTGATCCGCCGAGAAAGTAGTTCTCTTTCGTCGCGAATGAATACGTTCGCAATACGGTCCGACGCCGCCTCCTCCGCCAGGTTCCGCCGCTGTCGACCTGCTAAGTAGTCCCCTCGATACTGCCAAGCGATGTATTCACGTGTATATACATGTATATATATACATATATATATATATATATATATATATATATATATATATATATATATGAATGAATGAATGAAATCAGTTTTTGACGTACGACATACTATGTATATCATATGTCTATGGAGGATCAGTGAAAGCCTAGGCTTTATTTGGTCGATACCTCCAATATGTTCATGTACAGATTACAATATTAGTAAAAGTAATAATATAATAATAATGATTCATATATATATATATATATATATTCGATTTATAATTATTAATATTAACAACAATATTCTAATTATTAATATTGACTCTTTAGAAAAACGATTATGATATAGGTAGACAAATATTTGTTTTAAATGGAGTAATTATCTTAAAATAATGTTAAAAGTTCCCGAGCTAAAAATAGATTTTCATAATATTCGTGTAACTTTCAATCTACAACCTTTATAATAAAAAACGAATTTATAAAATGAAAGCAACATAATATTACTATATTTAAAAGTCATATAAGTCATAAAACACGAATAGTGTCAGCGGCTAGTGGCAATACTTCTCACATCAAATACCCGTTAGGACTTTATCGGATATATGTCTATATACACACACATATATACTCACACACACACACACACATATATATATATATATATATATATATATATAAAAATAGAAAAATATGTATTGATACTTAACCAGTAGGGTTAAGTTAATTAAATGAACAAATGTTTTATGTTTTATATGAATACGTGGTGTTAACATATATATATATGCCGAAACAAGTGATTAATTTCACAATCTTCATTATTTATATACATCACCATACGTAATAATATATAATGTTGCAATATCGCATATTCATTCATATATATACGTATACGAAAGAATATATCATTCGAAAAATTAGGTGTAACGTATACATTAATGTATACATACTTTTAATTAAAGTATTAAAACAGCGATGCGCAATTTAAACGCCATAAAATAAAATAAATTGAATATGAAAGATATATATATAGAAATGTATCGTAATAACTATTGTAATAACAATACTACTATTGTACTGCTATTGTTAGTTGTGCTTTGTGTTTACCCAACAACAACAACATCCGCCAGTGTATTACGATAAAACACACCGTTAGATATATTTAGAAGTTCACAGAACTGCCTTTCATCCAACAGATATATAAATAGATATAAAAAGTAAAAATAACTACACACTTGGCATTATTATTACAAACTCTATAGAGTTAGAAGAATACAAGTATAATAGTTTTATATATATATAGGTAAAGCATAATTCGTAATTAAATTTAATTCTGTGTTTTAATTATGTGATTAATTCTGTGTTTAAAAAAACATGAAAGTTTTAAATAAATTATCGAATACAATATTACATAAAAATATGTTACGTATTAAACTACATATATGTATGCAATATAGTAGATACTGTATTAATATATATTTATATTTATATATATATATATATACAGTATATATATAATTTAATACAATCAAATATATATATATATATATATATATATATATATATATATACAGTTATTTGCATACTTTTATAAATAGATATTATTATTTTAATATTATTTATATATTATTTATATTTCTCAATAGAAATTTCCCTATATGTAATTCCTTATGAGGAATTGCAAACTAAATGTAGAACATACATCTTTATGGTTCGTATGACCTTTGCACTTAATACTAACAATGGATTCATTGACCTTTGAGAATATTTTGTTTCTTTTCTAATATATCATCCGTGCAAAAGCTATTGTTAACAAATTTACAAATATTTAGATTAATGATATTATTCACTTTTTATTATTGATATCATTAATATTACTTTTATGAAGAAATAATCTATATTTACTTTATAATTAGTAAATTATGAATTAATCTAAACCACCGATTTAGATTATTTACCAGAACAATGGTTATTATAATAACGTATCGACTAGCTATCACCTAGCTATCAGACACTTTAAGGGCACAACTAAAGGTGATTATGACATAACGAACAGTACACGTGTACGAGTGTCATAACCTTATAGCCTATAGCCTATAGGCTTAGGCTATAGAGTATGCCTTTTGTAGCTTGGAAAGTTAGTCAGTTACCGTGGAAAGTTAGTCAGTTACCGTGGAAAGTTAGTCAGTTACCGTGGAAAGTTAGTCAGTTACTGTGTAAAGTTAGTCAGTTACTGTGTAAAGATAGTCAGGTACGGTGGAAAGTTAGTCATCTACCGTTATAAAATGTATCCCTAACTGTGCATCTGACTATCTTCCTATAGGACAGTATATACAACTTTAGAATACATTATTTAAATATATAATGCATGTTTATAAAGAAAATGTATTCAACTAATTTGAGATTTATTTGCAATGAAAAAATTACGCGATATAATGATATATACATATATATCACATATCACATGATATATACATGTATACACACACTATAGAATATATCAATTATATTGTTTAATAGTATGGTTACCAAGGGAACGTGTAATCTATATTTAACTTATGACCGGTGTCATATAATACTTCATCCCCATCGTGAAAGTCGTCCCCGATTGTCACGTGACTACAAAATCGATGATATTTCACTAAATACACATACGAATCGCTTCAAATTTAAACCACATATAACTAATATATATATATATATACACATTTGGAAAAAATAAATTTCTAATTATGCATTAGAAGAAAGTAATACACAAATATATAAAGTAGAAGGGAATTGGTTTTAATAATACCAGATTAAAAGATAATATATTGATACTTTACAATTATGAATCGACAGAAGTTATTATTTTTCAATTGTAACTATAATACTATAATATGTTATACTAAAAATGTCTCCATGTACTATTTAATTAAAAAACAATATACCCACGGACACGGACAATATACGTGCTATGTATACACGCGTGTTAAATGTACACATTGTATACATTGTATACGTTGTATTATGTTATATTACAGTGTACATTGTACACTGTACAATGTACAATGTACATTGTACAACGAGTGTGCGACACACACACTGTCGCGCACACTGTCGCACAGTGTGCGTGTACTCCCTCACCCGTGTATATACGCTAATTACGACCCGTCACGATAACCTTGAACTCGTGGGGTCATCGTCACCGGTACGAGAGGTTGTCACGTGATGAACTAGTGTGCGGTGTGTGGTGTGCGTGGTGCGTGGTGCGGAGATGTGTCGTAAGTTATAGTCGGGTATTCGAGGACACTGACGACGTACAACGAGGTAAGGACATGCGTATACGTGGAAACCCGCTATAGTTGGCGAGACAAGGACACGACCTACAACGCGTCAAGGTCATCTGAATAATCACGATTACACGACATCGCGACAAAGGAAATGCGCGTGCACACGACGATAAAAAGACATGTATAGCACTGGTATAGAACAGTAAAAAGATATATTTAGAACGACTAATATGACCAATTAGAGGATCGCTACAAATCACACCGGACGGAGACCTTTCCGTAATACACCACTCCCGTACGCCGTACGCGTATTACGTAGATATAGAGTGGGAGTCGTAAGGGAAGAGGGATACAGTGGTGGAGAGTGGGAGATATATAGAGAGGGATAGAGAGTGAGAGGGACAGAGAGGTAGTGAGATATGGTACATCTATTTAACAAGAGATAGAAAGAGAGAGAAAGAGAGACAATCATATATATATATATATATATATATATATATATATAGAGTGCACGAGAGAGAGAGAGAGTGATATTTGATATTCAGGAGAGTTATAGATGAGTCTGATGTACCGTCGGCAAGGACACGTCTCGCTCGCGTATGTCCTTCGCACGTGACTCGGCCGTCGTGTCAATCAATAGTGTGTAAAAAGTGCCGCGACTATAGGGCGCCGCACGTCGTCATCCGAACGATTATGTAATCGAGTACAAAGGGTACACACGCACTCTGTCACGTGCGTCTCACTCGGTCACGTGCGTCTCGTTCTATCACGTGGTCGCGCAGTTATAATCACGTGGTCACGTCGTGCGCGGCGCTAATGTCGCCATAATTCCCTACCGAGTAATTCACGAACTACGGCCGGCGTTCGTGCGAATTCCGCGCCGGGAATTCGGTTACAAACGAAAGTCATCGTCGTCGTTGATTAATAGTCTGCGTATTCGCGACTATTGCTAATTAATATTCACTCTGACCACTAGGTTATACACATTATACAATAACAATAAACATGAATTCGACATATAAGTATCGTGTATTATACACATATATATATTATATATATATATATATATATATATATATATGATGACGATGGTGATGATGATGATACTTATGATGATGATCACGATGATGATTTTATGTAACCACAACAATCTGTATTTAAAATACGCTCGAAGAACAATAAATGATAAGTGCGCATATTGTTAAATAATAAATATGTTGTCAAAGTAGTTTTACTGATTAGTTTACTTGATTAGTAGGACTTATGCTGATATTACGAGGAAGTTCGTTCCGTAATGTAGGCGCACCCACAGAGAAACCGCTAGAACCTATATGTGTATACACATATATACATATATATATGAAGTGAATATATTCACTCGGGGAGGGGAATCGTAAACAGTGTTGTAATGATGATCTCAGATATCTAGCTATAGCCACAGGTATACCTACATGTTTTCTAAGTGTCGATATATTAGATATAACTATGTGTTTTATAGGCCACATTCTGTACTATACGTATAGTCAATAATTACGCAGTTGATAGACTTTCAACCATTTTAACTTAATTACATAAGATGAGATAGGATTGCGCAGAGGAATTTCTTAAATCACTCCGGCAACATTTCTGATAACCATATTTAATTATGGTTATATTTATAGCATTATATTTAGTTATGGAATAATCTACATCTGTATTACAGTCGGGAGATGATCATTGCCCTAACCAGAGCTTTAGCTGAAGGTATATCGATACATTTTCGAATATCTCTTATCATTCTTATGTGGTCATTTGAATTTCTTATTTATATCCTTTCCTGACTTTCTGTAGAAAATGTTCATCGATAGCAATACTGAGATTACAAATAGAATATTTCCATTTAAGTTTTAAATTATTTATATATATATATATATATATATATATATATATCAGGGGCGTAGCATGCCTCACAAGCGCCCGGGGCTGTTAGAATGTTGGCGCCCTTAGTATTTAACTACACACAGTTATATACAACAGTTATATTTTTCATGATTTTACATTAACAAAGTTTTAATTTACATAATTTTATTAAAACAAATTAAAGATTAATAGTTAAAGTGTAATTTTTCGATTTTTTCGTATAGTAAATTCTTCTACTATTTCTTCTATATTAATGTTATTGAATATCTTCCTTTCTATGCTTAATATAGCAAGCCCATATAGTCTTTCTTGACTCAATGTTGATCTCATATATGTCTTGATTAGTTTCAATTTGATAAATGAACGTTCACACGAAGCTATTGAACATCCAATTGATAATAGCAAATGCAAAGCGATCTGAAGATTTGGAAAAACATCTTCCCCATAAGAAATAATAAATTCATAGAATTTAATTGGATTATTTATTATGTTTCTATTCTTTGTTAATATTCTGCAATCTGAAATATTTATAAATATTGAATTAGATGACATATATATATATGTGTTTGAATTAATTATATTAAAATAATTTTAAATTATTAATTTATATATTACCAATAATTTCTTCACATAATTTCTTGCTGGAGATGTCATTCGGATATTCTTTTTCAAGTAAATCGCAATGTTTCATAATTATACAATCTGTTAAGGCTAGCAATGATTCCATATCCATGAATATGCCGAATCTATCATTTAATGAGTCCAATATTAAACATTGATTATTAAATTCAGAAATAATTCTGTCAATGATAGAAAACGTAGCTCTTGATAACTCTTGAGTATATGACACTACTTCCACATTTCTACTTTCACCATCCAATATGTTTTCGTACTCTAATTCTTCGTTCTGTTGATATTTGTAATTCTATACAGGATTTAGTTGATTTAGTAATAGTGTCTTTAATTATGTTCTCTCTTTCTTCACTGACAAATATTTTCAAATTATTAATATCTTTGGATGCTTCACAAAATATCATACTTTTATCCTGTAATCGTTTTTGTACTCTATTTATTTTAGCCAAAATAATTTCCCAGAAATATAATAAAGATATAAATTAAAATCTTGAAATTAAATTAATTATACTATACGCGTTACTGCGTGTCTCCTGATTATCAGCTTGTTCTGATAGTTCCTCTAGTACATCCAATACTGCAGCAAAGTTTTCGCTTAATATATATTAACTGCATCGTGTCTTGAGCTCCATCTCGTTTTGCATGATCTCTTTAAAGTTATTTTTAGTTTGCTTGTTAATATTTCCCAGCACAGTGTAGATTTAGCAAAGAAATTATAAACAAATTCGATATTATCAAAAAATGATATTGATATGATATCTTGTTTTGAAGCATTGACCCCTACTAAATTCAGACTGTGATTGTCACAATTTACAAAAACAATTTGCGGATTAATTTTCTTTATCCTAGTTTTAACTCCTGATATTTTACCAGACATTACTGCAGCATTATCATAGCATTGTGATCGGCAATTCTGTATGTCTAAGCCATTATCTTCCAGAGATTTTAGAATGGATCCATTCGAAATTCGAATTTGTTATATCTTTACTTTTTTTTCCATGTATTTCAATAAAGTTAATAAATCTTTCTTTTACTTCAATTGTTTTCGTCTCGTTGTCTTTTTCTACATATCGAATAATTTGTGATAACTGTTCTCTGTGTGAAACATCAGGTGTTGAATCATAAAGTATACCATAATATTTTGATTTTTTAATTTTCTTGAGTATTGTATTTCTCACATTCTCCGATAATAATCAAATTAGTTCATTTTGTATTTGTGGTGAAAGATAAGATGTAAATATTCTCTTAGAATTTTTAATCTTTTCTATATGATCATGAAGAACTTAATCTTGAAAAACTTTGAATCCGCCAGCCATTATGAATAATGGATATAAGATAGTTAGTACCTATTCACCTATATTTAGTTCCTATTCAACGTAACGTTTACACTTATATATAAATTAGTATTTATAATAATTATAAACTATAGTTTTTTATAAATCCCAAACCGAAACCGGTTGTCTTATTAATATATTATTAAATAAGTATTCTATAGTTACTGGGTTTATTTTTTGCTATTATAAATAATTATTCTATATTTTTTTGGCGCCCCTAAAATGTTGGCGCCCGGGGCACGTGCCCCCCCTAGCCCCCCCTTGCTACGCCCCTGATATATATATATATATATATATATATATATATATATATATATATATATATCATTGAATGATGTGGAGGATTTGATAGATTTAAAAGTATTATATCAGTTTTAAAGTTATTCAGTGATACGCAGTTAGTCAATATGTATTTTTGTAGTTCATTTAACAAAAAGGTTATCTCATTACATTTATTAGTTTGATCATGTTTGTCAAAATGTATAATTGGGTATTATCAGCATAAAGATGATAGTTAATAATGGAATATTTAAATAAACTTGAAATATCTGTAGGCAATATCGAGAGAGAAAAGTAACGGACCTATAGGTAGGGACCTATAGGTAGGCGTACTATAATACGCCTCCCTGTATAATTATGTAATTCTGAGAGTCTCGTATTATTGAGGATGTATTATTTATTTAAATAAAATGTCCTGCTTTTTAAATATGAATGTATCACTTTTACTGGATTATAATCCAGTATCTAGGTATACCTATAATATTAATACGTCCCAGTTTATCGTTAAGTTTATCTGGATTAATGATGTCGAACGCCGATAACAAGTCAACAAGTATAAGTATGAGTTGTTTACCTCTATCAATCAAATAGTCATGCGCGTATTGTTAACCAGTTGCTATACTGTGATTGTCCGATATGAACTTCGATATAGGGTATGTAGTGTACTGTTACGAAGTTATTGTACTTTATGTTGAGCAACAATACCCCAAATTAATGTAATAATGGTCTTATATATATTAACTATAATTATACTAAAAAAAACTATATAATTTGATTAAGGATAAGTTTAATCAATGATATTTTACACAATCAGGAAAGTAATTAAATATTAAATCAATATTTCGAGAAATCAGCTATCAAAGTTCAGTGAAATATTGTCGAGCAATTATAAGAATCATATACTTTAAACATCATTTATACTCATAAATATAGCGAATTTAAGTATAATCTGTTCTTATAAATAATTATATATCTTATTTTCAATATAATATTTATTTTTTTTTAAATACAATTTTGAACGTAGTGCTTCCCCTTAAGATAACTATATTTATTTATACTGACTATAGTCAGTTAAAAGTAACGAGAAAATATGGTATTATTTTCCTATCAATATGATCAATATGGATTATAGTATTATAATTTGGTTTTAAACTATGTCGAGTATTGTATCGGAGTTATGCGTGGAATGTCGGTAATGTCACGTGCAGTAATACAAGTGTTCAGTATTGTTTCCGTACTTGTATTATTTTGTTGTGAACATATTTATTAAGTTTGTTAGCGAAGTCATGAAGTAGGTTGTCGGTTTAATATATATATCATACACACACATATATATATATATATATAAATAAAAGATACATTTATTGATGTATAACTTATACTTATACGTATTCCGATACAAAGAATATATACTAATACTATATAATATATACTTATATATATATATATATAGGTGATATAATATTGTAACAAATACAATGTTAAAAGTTGATATATCGACTATAGCTTAATATAATTATTGTACAATAGTTCAGCGCATTACCGATAGTCGTAACCATTACTACGAGAACGTTAATTAATATTATTAATTCTGTTATCATTGTTCTTTTCTTCGAAATACCTAACGACATGAACACCGGATACGCGTACGTGGACATCACGTGATGGACATGGACATCACGTGATGAGGCGATACCGCATCGATCTCGTGACAGCCCCGGTCTAACGCACGCCGTTCTATAAATAGATTTCATTACATAATGGTATTCGGTTACTTACTATGATGTATCATGTCTATTGTTATATTGTTTCGTTGTTGATTAAGATTGCGAGTAAGCGCGGACATTTACTTTGATAAAAATAGACTCTACGGTATATCAACAATACGATACTGATAGTATATATATATATATATATATATATATATATATATATATATATATATATATATATAAATGTCTATTTATAAATATTTGTAATAAACTTCAAGACGTAAATAATTAATTAGGAATTATTTAGATGTACTTATTTAAATAAGTCTAAAGGAGATATCCCACTACCAGTATTTCATGAAATAATGTCCGGAAACGTTTGCTAGAAAGTGATTTTCATGCAAGTTGTAGTGGGATAACTCCTTTAATATAAATATTTCCGGTAAGTTGCCGGAAAGTAAGAGGGTATCCCTCTACAAGTGTAGTTAACTTGCAGAACATCGCTTTCTAGTAAACATTTCCGGACCTTATTCCCGGAAATACCGGTAGTGGGATATCCCCTGAACAATGGCGATATACTATTTATATAACAATTGAAGTTGAACACATAGTCGTTGTGAAATGACGCTATAGTGTATAAGGTATACCTTACATAGTGGTTACACCACACCCACGAATAGATAACAAGATCCGGGTTTGGGCACCCTATAGGGTGGGGTTATTTAACCCTATATATAGGGTTATATTATATATATATATATATTATATATATTATACATATACATATTATATACTGGGTATACCGGGAATATAACTACATCGTGATGTGTGATATCGAGGCATGACGTCATACGTCGATGAGGTCACGTGGTGAACTCTAGGCTCGCACGCCTAGATCACGTGTAATCACGTGTGATAATGAGTTATTATCCATGACGTCATAAAACACAAACGTGGTCCACTTATATAACACCAGAACTAGCGTATATAAACACTAGAACTAGATTACTAAAATAATACTCGGTATTATGCAATATTATATAATTTTACATCGTCGCGCTGATGAATAGCACGAAAACAACATTTCGATATAACGTTAAAAATATAATTAAGTTTCAATGAATTTTGAAAATGTTAAAAAATATAATTTAGTACACCCTCTTAAATTATATTTTGTATTATTCCGTTGTATTAACTTATAGTAATTCCGTAGCCTAATATAAGCTGTACAGTTTGTATGCAACCTTACATTAACTTATGTCGCACGACTAGGGCACTAAGCTAACTTATATGATGGAGTTGCTAACGGCAACAGCAACGTATTACTACAGTACTACTACAGTACACTGTACTACAGTATTACTACAGTACTACTACAGTATTACTACAGTACTACTACAGTATTACTACAGTATTACTACAGTACACTGTAATACAGTATTACTATAGTATTAATACAGTATTACTACAGTATTACTACAGTATTGCTACAGTACACTGTACTACATTATTACTACAGTATTACTACAGTATTACTACAGTATTGCTACAGTATTACTACAGTATTACTACAGTATTACTACAGTATTTCTACAGTACACTGTACTACAGTATTACTACAGTATTAATACAGTATTACTACAGTATTACTACAGTATTGCTACAGTACACTGTACTACAGTATTACTACAGTATTACTACAGTATTACTACAGTATTGCTACAGTACATTGTACTACATTATTACTACAGTATTACTACAGTATTGATACAGTATTACTACAGTATTACTACAGTATTGCTACAGTACACTGTACTACAGTATTACTACATTATTACTACAGTATTACTACAGTATTTCTACAGTATTACTACAGTATTACTACAGTATTACTACAGTATTGCTACAGTACACTGTACTACAGTATTACTACATTATTACTACAGTATTACTACAGTATTTCTACAGTATTACTACAGTATTACTACAGTATTAATACAGTATTACTACAGTATTACTACATTATTGCTACAGTACACTGTACTACAGTACACTGTTAACGTGAACGTGTACCAGCTAACTGATCAGCTAATAACCTATAGAATATTCTACATCAATAGGGGCAGTTATAGGATACTTTACATTTCAAATAATAATAATACTATATATATATATTTCAGATTTACTATTGTCTAATATTGTTATATAATATTATGAACAACTTATTATTACACATCATTAAGTAATGAGTGCATTATAATCTGTTTCATTTTCAACATATTGTTGTTTGTAATTTATATTTCAAACGTACCATATAAGATTTAAAACATATAATTTATAATGTATTACTATTACAGGTTATAAATAATTCAATTTATTTAAAGTTACAAATGGTTTTCTATCAATATTTGTATATTTTCAGTCGATGTATTTAGTATATTTTCGTTTATTTTTGGGCATTATAATTTGATTAACATTCATTATATTTGTAATTTCGTATTCATTTTGTTTATTTCAATAATGAATAGATAGAAAATATTTCATTATTATAATTTCGATTATATATTATCCAAAATAAAAAATTTACCTATCAATAATAATAATAATAATAATAACAATAATAATAATAATAAAAATAATAATAATAATAATAATAATAATATTAATAATAATAATAATAATAATAATAATAATAATAATAATAATCCTAACGAATATGGTAACGATGACAATGATAGTAAGATTAAACGATCACACGATCAGTGCACTTCGTGATGGGATTATATAATTCGCAATGACTCATCGCATGCGCGATAATCGCCCGGACACCCTCGGTCGGGTGATTTACTGGCGTTTAGTACGCATGCGTTGACCGAGAATTCAGTGCGCATGACATCGCGCTTCTGGACGACATCAGCGGCGGTGGTGGTAAACAACATGGCGCCGCACCGAGGTGTTAAGTACAATAGGGGCGGCGGCTCGGCTCGGCTGCGGTTATCGACGCGATGGAGAATCGGCGCGTTCTATTAATAGATTTCTATTAATAGATTTAGGAATACCTATCTCGGCGAGCGCGTCGAAATGATCGAGTGCTGCGAGCCGATAACGTAAAGTGCGCGTTAAGTATGTGTGTGTGTATGCGTGTACCTATGTATTTGTGTATTGTATGTATGTATGTGCGTGTATGTGTAGTGTGTGTGTGTGGCTTCTCTAAAGAGATACCCGGTAAACACGTGACGTGGTTTACCGGGTATCCACTACAGTGCGTACTGACCACTACAGTACACACTGACCATTACAGTACGAGCTGACTCATCACTATCGTTTCACATCCACACTAAATCACTAGCACAGTCGCTTAACTACATACTACACAACTTACGAACCTACGACCCTTCGTTGATGTTACTACTGCGAAACTTCTCGTTACATATCTCATTCTACCCCGCCGCATTGATTACTGTAATTCCTGTTTATAGGCATGCCTTCTCACAATCTATAATAAGTAAACTCCAGCGCCTTGAAAACTCCACCATCAGATTCATATTCAAAATAGCTAAACATTCCAGACAACATATATCCCCTCTAAGAACTAAATTACATTGGATGCCAATACAATTCCGTATAATTTATAAGATGTCCCTCACCATACATTTAGCTACTCGCCACAACATACTTTACTATCCCGTAACTTACTAACTCCCAACATAACTATATATTAATACAGTTAAACAAATAAACAAATTCAAATTAAAAACTCTAGTTCTATCAAATCTAATATCTGCCTATCGTAAATCTTTCTCCATCCACGGTCCAAAAATCTGGAATGATCTCTCTCACTATATCCGATAAATTGATTCAACTGCAATATTCAAGTAATAGCTCGAAAAATTCATTTTTCTCAATAAATAAATTGAAAAGCACGTCCGAAAACTTGCATTGAGAAGTTGATGGAATTGTTTAAACTAATCAGGCCACACATAACCTTTAGGATACGGCAAATTACACTTCATCACGGTATATCTAACTATATTTATAGCTATACTATACTAACCATAGTATCTATACTTATAGGTTACCTTATAAGGTATACAATTCATCTCTAAATTCATGACATCATCTAAACAACTTTCCTTTCGCCTAACTAATTATGTAACGGTTAGTAGCCTATATGACGTCATCATATAGTACTTAACGGTGACTCACTATTTCATTATATTCATCTACGCGTGATATAAATAGATCTATCCATCATAGATATGTAAGCCTATATGCTTGATATCACTAGTGATGTATATATATATATATATATATATATATATATATATATATATATATATATATATATAAATAATATATCATTCACTCAGTGCGTTCTAATAGTGTGCCTATACACACACCGATATCACCATATACATCACATACATCACATACATCTAACCCCCACCCCCCCCCGAAGTATACATATCCGATAATAGTACTATTATAGTACACTACTATAGTACTATTATAGTACACTAGTATAGTATGATTTACCTACACCCTACCGTGCTCACCGTAACTCGCGTAGGCACACAGGCCGCTCTTTAATAATACTACCACACACACATGTGTGCCTGCAGGCAGCTCTTTAATAATACTACCACACACACATGTGTGCCTGCAGGCCGCTCTTTAATAATACTACCACACACACATGTGTGCCTGCAGGCAGCTCTTCACTTTACCCTATAGGATATACGCTGACATTAAACACGGCGATATCGCTTACAATTAAGGGCGCTGCAATAGGGCGGGGGACGGGGGGGGGTATGTCCCCACTTTAAAATCTAGGGGGACCTCCTATGTATCGCCCCCCAACTTTTACCACAACATTTATTTCGATTGGTTGGTCTCCCCCTACATACGAAACCGTTCCAGCGGCCCTAGTTACAATAACTTCGAATTCACCGCGTGACCCCGATGCTTTATCGCGGGTAATACGGCCCGCATAACAGCTGTTTCAGCTAGAGATTCGATAACGAGGCCACCTCGTTAGTCACGTGCGTCTATTTACGGACACCGAGAACACGTTTTCGGAGGCGGAGGCGGCCGCGGCGGCGTTATAGATTATCGCTTCGTTTACTGTATCGCCACTTTATTTATCATTGTTTACGACGCGACAATAAAGTCTATTTTCGGAGTAAACGTTATACTAATAGCGGTCGTGTTGTAAAACCGGCGTCGGTCAGTGCCTGGACACCGTGCCTGGATAACGAGTGCGGTGTTTACAAGTGTCGTCGGAGAGGTGTTAGAATACCTATTGAGATGAACACCTCCGACGTTCTATTAGTAGTAATGGTCGCCATTTCTTTAATTGTTCGTATTCATATTATATTAATGTGAAATAAAATCATTTATCTGCGGGGTATTCCATCTCAGCCTTAATATTATATATATATATATATATATATATATATATATATATATATATTGATATAATTCCCTCCACTATTTTCTCTCGTTATCCAGCTATAAGATATCATCTCTATTATAACAACCTGAAAATATACACTTAATCTCCCATTGAGCGTGGTCTGAATACTACGAATCTTTAATGGAAGATCGTTTAACTAAATCCCTTAACTCAGTTAACTCTAAATCACGTAACATGGCTAACCCTTTTTCAATATTATAACTTTTACCTCTACTTCCTTCATAATTTCTAATCCACTTATTACTGCCATTCCATTTTCATCTCAAATTAAGACATGATAAGTCTTACCTTTAATATACAGTCAACTCCCGATAAGTTGGACTCGCAAGGGATCGGGAAAAGTGTCCGACTTAGCGAGATGTCTAACTTATCCGTAGTCCGATTTACCGAGAGTTGACTATATATCACTTATTAATTGCATAGTGCTACCATCATTAGCTAACTTCCATTTACAAATTATTCAAAATTAAAAAACAATTAACTATTTATTCGACTAATATTATGATCAACTCTCTGTTTTTACATATTTGAAATCATGTATTTCTTTATTGATAAATATCTCTTATATAGTACCATTTGAACGAATCTGAATCGTTGGATGAAGTATCTTCAACACGGTACAACTTCAATAAATAATCTGACATCCCTCCATTCAAAGTTGCCATTCAAAGAGATTAGTGTGAGTAATCGACGATAATACAACAATGAACTTCTGCGTATCAGGACTAATTACAGATGAAACAATGTACAATTAAATACAATTTAAAACAATTAAGTACCATAAATATCCCAGGCTAGAATTTTAATTGGCTACCTTTAAAATCTACTTTACTTTACTAAGGTATATTTATTAATTGCAGCACCTTAACGAAATGTTCTCACTGATTAACTGATATCAATGTCGCCCATGTGAAGAAAATACAAGAATGAACATTCCTAGTATACTTATACTGTTGCTAGGAAGCTTGCAGGTAAATATATAAATATGTAATTCCCTGGACAATCTACGTTTCTAAATAAATAGTCTTTATTATTATTATTATTATTATTATTATTATTATTATTATTATTATTATTATTATTATTATTATTATTATTATTATTATTATTATTATTATTATTATTATTATTATTATTATTATTATTATTATTATTATTATTATTATTATTATTATTATTATTATTATTATTATTATTATTATTATTATTATTATTATTATTATTATTATTATTATTATTATTATTATTATTATTATTATTATTATTATTATTATTATTATTATTATTATTATTATTATTATTATTATTATTATTATTATTATTATTATTATTATTATTATTATTATTATTATTATTATTATTATTATTATTATTATTATTATTATTATATAATGTATGAATGATGTTAATATTAACCTTCATACCAATACTTTAAATTGTGTTCATTATATATATATTATAACGTTAGCTGATTAATAGCTAAGTGGCTTACCTTTTACCTAGGATCTTGAGTGTATATATTAGTTTAGTAACTGAAGTTATTTGAATAGATTTAGAACTATTATGATTTAGTTAACTATCTATAAATTGAAGTGACCTATTTCTAGAGGTTCAATTTAAAGGTAAGAAAAGGATTTTACATCTCCCTTTCTTTAAGGAATCACCACTTAATCTTTTGCAATGTTATATGGTGATTTGTTATTTATGTATAATAATATTAGTTAGTATATCACAAAATGTGAGAAATTTGAATAGAAACGTCATTAACCTAGTTCTTAATAATATATATATATAATATAATAAAGTAAATGAATAATTAACTAAAAAATAACGATGCTAATATAATATGTACAATTATTGTGAGAATGTTTTCTTACATCTCACATAGGAACCTAGAAGGTTTCTTTTTCATTCTTGATGACCTTCTTAGTGGTTCCATACTTGATGGTGCTTCCGCTACTTCTTTTGTAATTATATCTGTTGTAGGCTCAACTTCGGAATGAGTTTCCATTCTTATGTCACGCGAGTTTCTACGGTATACTTTATCTTTGATTTCTATTTCAAATGATCTTGGTTTAACTTCTTTGAGGCATTTTCCTTTTGTCCAGAATTCTTCCCTTGGTTTCTTTATACGTACTACATCTCCCTCCTTGTATATTGGTGATGGATTTAGCTCTGTATTATAGTAATATGCCTGTTTAATTTTCGTTTTACTCTGTTTCTCTCTTTCTTCGTCTGTTTTATGTCTAGCTTTCAACATTTCCTCTGTTAATGGTAGCAAAGTTCTACATCTTCTACCGAATAATCGTTGTGATGGACTTAGTTCTATGCCTTCTGTTGGTGTGTTATTGTAATTTAATATCGCTAGTTGCTCAGATATCTTATTATCCCTACATTTCTTAAAAATTCTTTTAATCGTCTTCACCGCATTTTCTGCTTTGCCATTGCTTTGCGGTAAATACGGGCTTGATGTAACTAGATTTATGTCATGATCTTTTGTAAATTTTAAGAATTTTTCCCTGAATTGTGGACCATTGTCACAAACTATATTTTCAGGTAATCCATGTGTAGAAAATATTCCTAAAAGTTCATTGATTACGTCATCCGTTCCTTGGTTACGTAATCTTCGTACAGTTATGTAATTTGAGTAGTAATCTGAAGTGACTAATATAGTTCTATTATCAAAATAACATATATCTACTCCTATCTTTGACCATGGTGTTGTCCCTGTATCATGAGACATTAATGGATCTTTAATTACCTTATTTTCTTGATATTTCCTACATATCTCGCAATTCTTTACTTTCTGTTTCATCTGAGTTGTCATTCCCGGCCAGTATACTGATTCTCTCATTCTTCTTAGACATGCACAAATTCCACCATGAGATTGGTGTGCCAGTGACATGAATTCTTCTCTCAGTGTTGTTGGTACTATCAATCTATTGTCCTTATAAAGTAACTCATCTATTACTGTTATATCATCTCGCATTGAGTAGTATTTTCCTAGTTCGGGATTATCTTCTGTCTTTGTACCCCATCCTGTTTGTGTTTGTATTTTTAATTTCTTCAAGATATCATCTTCATTTGTTTCTTTTATGAATCGTTTCATTCTTTCATCTGAGATGGCGAGTCTAGCCATTGTTTCTCTTTCCGTTGTACATATATTTACATGTTCTTCTCTTAATGGCACCGAAACTGTTCGCTGCGCATGTTTAACTGGTACTGCTTTGTCATTGATCTTTATTGTATATTTCCCTTCCAATTTTCCTACTTGACCATCAAATACTTCTGGATATTTTGTCATGAGTATTTTCAAGTCAAGTGTGTTTTGAATCTGATTCACTTGCTCGTATTTCTCATCATTATCTAAGATCTTGATGCATCCTAACTCAACACTTGCTGATCTTCCGAGTATGGAATGGAATTGATCTCCATCTGCTATCTTTAATCGTATCAAAATTCTTTGTTTCTTCTTTGTACTCTTATTATGACTTCTCCTTTGATTTTCCATCTTGTACCACCAAATGCTGTTATTTCTGTTGTATCAGACTTTTTAATTTTTCTGTGCTGAAAATCTTTACTTGCTAATTCATATACTGATAATGGAATCACGTTTACTGATGCTCCATTATCTATTTGGAATTTGATTAATGATCCCCACTGCGTTTTAAGGGTAACAGTTTCGCACTTCGGTAGTGTATCCACTGTTCTTACATCATTTACTTTGTATACACTGAACACATTCTGCACTCTTTCGTTTTTTTCACTTGCTTTACACATTGATCTGTAATGGTTCATTCTGTTGCATTTCGCACATGTTTTTCCATATACTGGACACAATTCTTTCTTGAATTGATGTATTCCTCCACAGTATCGACATTTTATTTCTTTTCTTTTTTCTTGATATTGTTTCTTCGGTTTGCTATTTATGTAATTTATTGTTTCTTTGGTTTTCAAGGTTGTACTTTGCTCCTGAGATATGTCATCTGCTCTGCATATCTTTATGAGCATTTCACATGTTAGATTACTTCTTGTTATCAAACTTTTCCGTAAATTATTATTTCGCATTCCGTTTATTATTTTATCCCTTATTATCTCATCGACTGTTATATTCGTAAAATCACATCGCTTGCTCATGGTCTTTATATCATTTACGTACCTCTCAAATAATTCATGTTCTTGTTGATATCTTCTGTAGAACATACATCTTTCGAATATTTGGTTTATTTGAGGTTCTACATATTCATTAAATTTTTTCAATATATTTGTTATGTCTTTTTTCTCGTCTTCTTTATCGAATGTGAAATTTTCGTATATTTTCTGTGCTTATTCGCCTAATATAGTAAGTAATATAGACACTTGTGTACTTCCATTCTTTTTTTCTAATTCAGTAGCAGCATAGTAGTGTCCCCATTTTTTCTTCCATATAGGCCATCGAATAGATATGTCAGTTGCTTCCATATCTAATTGTTCTGGAACTGGTAATTGTGCCATTTTATTTAACTTATACAATTAATAAAATATTAACCAATGATAACAACAACAATATTAATAATAATAATAATAGTAATAAATAATAATAATACGTAATAAACAATTATAAAAATAACAATATTTCAATCACATATGTTAAATGAATTTTATAAATATGAAAATGTAGACATATATATATACCTATCTATACTTATAATATAAAAATAAACAAATCAATTTTTATATTTTTTAAATTCATATAACATGCTAAAATGATTATATACTATACTCAATTATTCTATGTATTAAATAAATTATGTATATATATATCATATATCATTAATTAATTTATTTCCATAAAATTTAATCTTTTTAAAAAAAAAATTGTAAACAAATTTAATTGAATGCTTTTTTTTTTTTTCCCCAGGTACCTAATATAGTTAAAATGACGTTTCTATTAATTTTTGAGATTATTAATCATTACATTAACTATATAATATGTAATTTTAATTGACGCTGTCACCATATAACGTTATCTGATTAATAGCTAAGTGGCTTACCTTTTACCTAGGATCTTGAGTGTATATATTAGTTTAGTAACTGCAGTTATTTGAATAGATTTAGAACTATTATGATTTAGTTAACTATCTATAAATTGAAGTGACCTATTTCTAGAGGTTCAATTTAAAGGTAAGAAAAGTATTTTACAATATATATATATATATATATATATATATATATATATATGTATGTACATACAAACATACACGCATAAAACACACTCATATATAGTAAGTAATCTCTTTAAAAATGTCTTAATGAATTATATTCTATATTGGTATTTGAATATATATATATATATATATATATATATACTTGTATAACGTGTGAGTTTAATTTCGATGACGCATGCACTCGCGGTACACCCGGACGCATTATAATGATTGACACGTGACACACTGATGATAAGAGGCTGACCGCGTCACCTAATGACGTAAGCGCTCAGTACAAATACACCTGGAAATCACAGGCCAGCTGTCAATCATCTACGACGACCGTCTATATTTCACACACACACCACACACCACACACATACACACACCCACACATACACACATTCACACACACACCACACACATACATACACCTACATACACATATACACACACATACACACACGAACTCTAGAGTCATTGTGTTTGTCACGTGGGTGCTCGCGCGTCACGTGTGACGATATCGATTAAGCGAAAGAAACATCACGTGGTTTCTAGGAAATCGTTACGTCACTCGACCACTGACGAATTAGTAATATAGTATAATCGATGCGATATTAACAAGTGTGCGTGTATATATAGAATATTATACCCAGGTAATATATATATATATATATATATATATATATATATGAATAATATTCATTGAATACATGAATGCTTGTATACATATATGTATAGTATATTGTATGTATAGTATATTGTATGTATAGTATATTATATGTATACACATATATATATATATATATATATATATATATATACTATATATAGTATACATTTAAATGTTACACATTATCTATGATATACCCAATGAGAAGCCTCGAATTAGCTACATTTCCTAGTCTATATCCTTTTGGATCTACTTATTAGGCTGTAGTTTTATGTGGATTTCAATGGATCAATTTTCCTGATTACCTTAATGATACAATGATACGATTGATATTTAAATTAACATTCAATGATATAATGATACGCTAACGTAATCGGCCTACTTAGTTCAGTGGATTAATGGCGAAACATCAAGATAACGCGCGATCGGATATTGTTTTCTATTGAATAATTAAAACCTAGCTACTGTTCCTAGTTAAAAGTTATTTATCCGTATTAACGATACTAGTATAAAGTGCAATAGAAACAGGCATGAAACATTCCACTTATCGGGTTATTAGTTATGATTTTTATATTAATTAATATTATAGAATACGACTTTTACTGCTGGCTACCCACGTCTGTTCAAGTCTCCCCCCATCGCACGTTGATATCGCAGGCTGAGTTATCTATACAGTGTGAATATAACTTGTCGACGTAAACGGATGTTGATATATTACAATACGATACGACAAAGGAAGTTATAAGATTAACCGTATAACTAAAAATAAGTATAGATATTTCTGTAGGCTAATGGGGTAAAAGTATACAGAAAAATTAATATATAAAAGTAGGAGCAACATGAGCGATATGTGGAAGGGATACGATGCATGCTTTACGTGTATACTAAATCAACAGATGAACCAGGAGACGTAGATAAGTGTGGGGGTGTATTAAGGGTGTAGTTAGGGTTGAGATAACAATGTGAGAATACGACCGGTTAATCTTCTACGTACCATTATGTAAGTTGTGGTCTAAGGATGCCGGGCCCGGTAGTTCCGAGATAATAAATATGCCTAAGATCCCGAATCCTGCTTACTTTGAACTAATACTAACGAGTTAATAGACGAAGGCCTTCCTAGGATAACTTTTATGAATATGGGCCCGATGCATCGGAATATTGGAAGCATTGATGGTAATAATAGGTTCTTGATGGTAATAATAAGCTAGGTTCTCCCGGATAGTCAATTATAGTTTGGAAATAGTTTGGAAATAGTTTGGAAATCGCGTTAAAGTTTACGAATATTATACTAGCGGACAAGGACATGAATGACGTGTCCTCGTGGAATGTGGTGAACACTTGTTAACGATAGCGTGGCTAACGATAGATTACGTATTGTATGTTAACTTTGATGATAATGAAGGGCAGACTTGGAGATCGAGTACATATCTTAGTTGCATCGTAATATAGCACTTACCAGCGAGGTTAATCTATCATGCTCTTAACGGAGATCCACGAGGAGACATTTATACGAACGTTGAAAGTAGAAATAATAATATTTTAAAGGTGAATATTATAAGCAGGGTATTTGCGAATGAGAGGGAATCCCGAAGAAAGAGTGGGAGAAGGACATATGGATTTAACTAGTAGACGACACTACTTTAACTTGATAAGCTTTATAACGGATTAACTTATTGTGAACAGTGAAGAGAGTACATACTATGTATACTATGAGAGTATGTATACATGCTATATCGAATATCATGGTATTCAGAATTAAGATTAAGACGAGAAAACTGTATACGCAATATTTCCAGAATGTTAATAAAGATATAATATATGATATATCCTATAACATTATATATACATATGAATGAATGAATGAATGAATGAATGAATGAATTGGTTTATTTAAAAACACATCATTTTTTCGGCAGCCCTCACTGGTGTATAACGTATCGAACAAAAAATAAATAAACATTAATGATTCCAAAGAATTGTAGTTAAGACATACATATTACAATATATAAAAAGGATGATATATCATGTATGCCCCGGACATGGATGAGATCAGGGGTTTGGTACAGCTTAAACTAATACTAATAGTATACTAATAACTAATTACTAATTACTAATTACTAATTACTAATCATTAATTAGTATGTTAATAGTATTGTGGAAGAATTGATAATTAAGTTACGGGGATTATTATTTCTATTTAGTTTGAGTTAATACATTCTATACGTCTAATATTGTGACTAAAATGAATAACTGTGTATGGCAGGAGATGGCTCGAGTCGGGGTTGTTCAATACCCGGATGTTAATCACAGTTTCACAATGCAACGGAATGTTGAGATAACGTCTGCATCTCTTAGTACACGTCTCTCATTATATCTCATTATATCTCATTATATCTCATTATATCTCATTATATCTCATTATATCTCATTATATCTATGTTAATTATATATCTATTATAATTTATAACATATTAACCATATATATCACATGTATATCTATTAGAGCTATAGTATAACAACGCAAGGGAATGGTAACTCGTACTACGTACGTATATGATAAGCCTATTTATTATATTCTAATATGCTATTGATTGTGTATATTATTTAGAACTATATTTTATCTATTATATAAAAGAAAGTCTATTTAATTATATATATATATATATATATCTATTATATAAAAGAAAGTCTATTTAATTATATATATATATGTGTGTGTGTGTGTGTGTATCTGGTGAGGTAACTCGAGAACCGGGGTACGTCGCGAAAATATGTTATACCCGATCTTAATAAATTTGCAACAGTATGGTCTTGGTCCGGAAAATTTTTTGAATTTTATACCGCGTACCCCAGAAAAACCTGAAAAATTGACTTTTTGCCATTAAAATGATTTTTTGTCGTCCAAAATCTTCGGCGTCGCATTTTTGAAATATTTTTTTTACATTTTTTCGAACTATTTTTTTGAATTTTTTTTGATTTTTTTTTGAAATTTTTGGAAATTTTGGAAATTTTTTGAAATATTTTTGAAATATTTTTGACATTTTTTGAAATATTTTTGAAGTTTTTTTTAAATATTTTTAAACATTTTTTTGAAATTTTTTTAAAATATATTTTGTAATATTATTTATATTTTTTGTATTTTAAAAAATATTATTTGAAATAATTTTTTATATTTTTCAACTATTTTTTTTAAATATTTTTAAACATTTTTTTGAAATTTTTTTAAAATATATTTTGTAATATTATTTATATTTTTTGTATTTTAAAAAATATTATTTGAAATAATTTTTTATATTTTTCAACTATTCGTTGAAATATTATTATTTTAAGATATAATTAAAATATTATAATTATATAATAAATATATAAATATTATAAGATATAATAATATACTTTTTAAAATATTTGTAGAACATTTATAAAAAATATATTTTGTAATATTTGGAAATATTTGTTGTATACTAGGAATACAGAATCAGGAATAGCTATACTTAATAAATAATAGATAGGCAAACAATCAAAAATCGATCAACGCAGGGTGCGGTTTGGGTTTTCGATATTTATTAAGTACTATTTTGTAATATTGGAAATATGTGTTGTATTTTTTTAAATATTATTTGAAATATTTTTGAAATATTTTTCCACTAATTTTTGAGATATTAATATTTGTATAAATTTGTTTGAATTTTAGCAACAATTTATGTTATTGTATATGAAAAGCAGAATCATGAATAGCCATAAATAATAAATAATAGATAGGTAAGCTATCAAACAACGAGTAAAGCAAAGTTGGGTACGGCAAGAAATTCCAAATCAGGAATAGTTATAATTAATAAATGATAGATAGGCAAATAATAAAAAACCGAGCAACGCCGATTTGGAACTGTTTGGGTTTAGGTTTTCAACATATTTTGGAATATTTGAAATATCTGTTGTATTTTTTGAAATATTTTTTATCTAATTTTTTAAATATTAAAAAAAATATGTTTCTACATATGTTTAATTTTATTTAATTGTATATACTAGAAATGTAGGATCAGGAATAGCTCTAATTAATAAATAATAAATAGGCAAACAATCAAAAACCGATAAATGTCGAGTCGAGTACTGTTTGGATTTGGGTTTAGGTTTGAGTTTTCGACATTTTTTTAAAACATATTTTGTAATATTTTAAATATTTTTTGTATTTGTTAGCAATTATATATTTTAGAATAATCAGGAATAGCTATAATTAATAAAAATAAATAGTCAAACAATCAAAAACCTAGCAACGCCGGGTAGGGTATGACTGCTAATATGTTGAAATATTTTTTATATTTAAAAAATATTTTTAGACACTTTTTAAAAATATATTTTATAATATTTTAAAGTATTTTTGTATTTTTGTATTTTTACAAAATATTTTACAAATAAGTCTTAAAAAGAACAACGCTAGATCTACATCGGATACAGTTAGATTTATTAAATATTAGTTAGAAGACAACAATTAAAGAATAGCTATGCATAATTAGGAATAACTATAATTAATAATTGATAGGCAAATAATAAAAAAACGAGCAACGTCGGGTTGGGTTCGGCAAACAATTCTAAATCAGGAATAGTTATAATTAATAAAGTATAGATAGGCATATAATTAAAAACCGATCAACGCCGTTTTGGGACGGTTTGGGTTTGGGTTTTCAACATATTTTGTAATATTTGAAATATTTGTTGTATTTTTTAAAATATTTTTTGAAATATTTGTTCACTAATTTTTTAAATATTATAAACAATATTTTTCTATATTTGTTTGTATTTTAAATAAACTTTATTTAATTGTATATACTAGAAATATAGAATCAGAAATTGCCCTAATTAATAAATAATAAATAATAGATAGGCAAACAAACAAAAACCAAGAAATGCCGGGTCGGGTATGGTTTGTTTTTAAAACATATTTTGTAATATTTTATATATTTTTTTGCAATTTTTAGCAATTATATATTTTAGAATAATCAGGAATAGCTATAATTAATAAAAAAAATTAATAGGCATTAAAAATCAGGTATGGCTACTAATATGTTGAAATATTTTTTATATTTCTTAAAATATTTTTAGACACTTTTTAAAAATATATTTTGTAATATTTTAAATTATTATTTGTAATCTTACCAAATATTTTACAAATAATCTTAAAAACGAACAACGCTGAGTCTACATCGGATACAGTTAGAATTAGTAAATATTAGTTAGAAGAAAACAATTAAATATTAGCTAAGTATAATCAGGAATAGCTACAATTAATAGGCAAATAATCAAAAACCTAGCAACGCAGGGTAGTGTACGGTTTGTGTTTGGGTTTAGGTTTGGGTTTTAGACATTTTTTTAAAACATATTTTGTAATATTTGAAATATTTGTTGTATTTTTTAACATATTATTTGAAAATGTTTTCTACTTTGTTTTGTATGTCAGCTAACATTTATTGTATTATATATATATCAATTAAGAATCAGGAATAGCTATAATTAATATATAATATATAGGAAAATAATCAAAACCGAGCAACGCCGGGTCGGGTACGGCTAGTATATATATATATATATATGTGTGTGTGTGTGTGTGTGTGTGTGTGTGTATCTGGTGAGGTAACTCGAGAACCGGGGTACGTCGCAAAAATCTGTTATACCCGATCTTAATAAATTTTCAAAAGTATGGTCTTGGTCCGGAAAATTTTTTGAATTTTTTACCGTGTACCCCAGAAAAACCCGAAAAATTGACTTTTTGCCATTAAAATGATTTTTTGTCATCTAAAATCTCCGGCGTCGCTTTTTTGAAATATTTTTTTTACATTTTTTCGATATATTTTTTGGAATTTTTTTTGAAATTTTTTTTGAAAATTTGTGAAATTTTTTTGAAATTTTTGAAATATTTTTGAAATTTTTATCAAATTTTTTTGAAATTTTTGAAATATTTTGATATATTTTTAAAATTTGTTTGAAATATTTGTAAACATTTTTTGAAATTTAAAAAAAATTTATTTTGTAATATAATTTATTTTATTTTATTTATATTATTTGTATTTTTAAAAAATATTATTTGAAATATTTTTTTACATTTTTCAACTATAACTATTATTTTAGATTATAATCGTTGACATATTATTATTTTAAGATAATAATTAAAATATTATAATTATTTAATAATATATAAATATTATACTTTTTAAAATATTTTTAGAACATTTATAAAAAATATATTTTGTAATATTTGGAAATATTTGTTGTATAGGAATACAGAATCAGGAATAGCTATAATTAATAAATAATATATAGGAAACAATCAAAAATCGATCAACGCAGGGTGCGGTTTGGGTTTTCGACATTTATTAAGTAATATTTTGTAATATTGGAAATATGTGTTGTATTTTTTTAAATATTTTTGAAATATATTTCCACTAATTTTTGAGATATTAAAAACGAATATTTGTCTAAATTTGTTTGAATTTTTACAAAAATGTATGTTATTATATATGAAAGGTAGAATCATGAATAGCCATAATTAATAAATAATAAATAGGCAATCAATCAAAAACCGACAAATGTCGGTATGGTTTGGGTTTGGGTTTAGGTTTGAGTTTTCGACAATTTTTTAAAACATATTTTGTAATATTTGAAATATTTATTGTTTTTATTATTTTATATTTTTCCACTAATTTCTTAAATATTAAAATTGTCTACATTTGTTTGTATAACAGCTAAATTTATTTTATTGTATATATAGCAATGCAGAATTAGGATTAGCTATAATTAATAAATAATAGATATACAAACAATCAAAAACATAGCAACGTCGGGTCGGGTGCGGTTTGGATTTTCGACATTTTTTTTAAAACATATTTTGTAATATTTGAAATATTTGGTGATTTTTTAATATATTTTTTGAAATATTTTTCTACTAATTTTTTAAATATTAAAATATTTTCCTACATTTGTTCAGCTAACATTTATATTATTCTATATATAGCAATGGAGTATCAGGAATAGCTATAAGTAATAAATAATATATAGGAAAATAATAGAAAACCTAGAAACGTGATCGGGTATGGTTTTGGTTTGGTTTTCGGCATCATTTTAAGTCATATTTTATAATATTGGAAATATTTGTTGTATTTTTTAAAATATTTTTTGAAATATTAAAGTCCATCATTTTTGAAGTATTTTAAACAAATATTTGTCTAAAATTGTTTGTATTTTATTATATTTAGCATAAATGTATGTTATTGTATAGAATTGTAGAATCAGGAATAGATCTAATTAATAAATAATAAATAGTCAAACAATCAAAAACCGATAAATGTCGGGTCGGGCACTGTTTGGGTTTGGGTTTATATTTGAGTTTTCGACATTTTTTTTAATATTTTAAATATGTGTTGTATTTTTCAGCAATTAAATATTTTAGCATAATCACGAATAGCTATAAATTATAGCCTATAAATGATAAAAATAAATAGGCAAATAATCAAAAACTTAGCAACGCCGGGTCGGGTATGGATACTAATATGTTGAAATATTTGTTATATTTAAAAAAATATTTGTAGACACTTTTTAAAATATATTTGATAATATTTTAAATTATTTTTTGTATTTTTACAAAATATTTTACGAATAAATCTTAAAAACGAACAACGCTAGATCTACATCATATACAGTTAGAATTATTAAATATTAGTTAGAAACAAAATTAAATATTAGCTATACATAATTAGGAATAGCTATAATTAATAATTGATAGGAAAATAATCAAAAACCGAGCAACGTCGGTTTGGGACGGTTTGGGTTTAGGTTTTCAACATATTTTGTAATATTTGAAATATTTTTGTATTTTTTAATATATTGTTTAAAATATTTGTTCGAGTGATCACAAGTTTTTTAAATATTAAAACAAATATTACATTAGTTTGTATTTTAGATAAACTTTATTTATATAATTAATATACAATATTAATTGTATATACAATTTTTACAATTTTTATATTTTTACATTTTTAAAATTGTATATACTATAAATTTAGAATCAGGAATAGCCTAATTAATAAATAATAAACAGGCAAACAATCAAAAACCGATAAATGTCGGTATGGTTTGGGTTTGGGTTTAGGTTTGAGTTTTCGACAATTTTTTAAAACATATTTTGTAATATTTGAAATATCCACTAATTTCTTAAATATTAAAATTTTCTATATTTGTTTGTATATCAGCTAACATTTATTTTATTGTATATATAGCAATGCAGAATTAAGATTAGCTATAATTAATAAATAATAGATATACAAACAATCAAAAACATAGCAACGCAGTGTCGGGTGCGGTTTGGGTTTAGGTTTTCGAAAATTTTTTAAAACATATTTTGTAATATTTGAAATATTTGGTGTATTTTTTAATATATTTTTCTACTAATTTTTCTACTAATTTTTTAAATATTAAAATATTTTCCTACATTTGTTTGTATGTCAGCTAACATTTATTTTATTTTATATATAGCAATGAAGTATCAGGAATAGCTATAAGTAATAAATAATAGATAGGAAAATAATCAAAACCTAGAAACGTGTACTGGTATGGTTTTGAATTATTTTTTGTATTTTTACCAAATATTTTAGGAATAAATCTTAAAAACTAACAAAGCACATCGGATATAGTAAGAATTATTAAATATTATTTAGAAATAAAATTTAAGATTAGCTATGCATAATTAGGAATAACTATAATTAATAATAAATATACAAATAATCAAAAACCGAGCAACGCCGGGTCGGGTACGGCTAGTATATATATATATATATATATATATATATATTGTTATTGTTATTGTTATTTTTATTTGGTGGAGTCCTTTAATCCCATCCAGGAACTTAGATGAAGTTTTCACTTATACCATATATGGCTCTAATGTCCATTCGAAGCAGCTCTTATTTTAAGGCATACATGGTTTTAACGAGAACCGATCATTTATTTATACACAATTATATAAGATCACTTCTAAATAATATTTCAAGATTATTGTAATGGTCCGGACGGGACTTGAACCCGCGTCCTACTGCTCGTGTGTCTGACGCCCTAGCCAACTGAGCCACACACGCAGTTATATATATATATATATATATATATATATATATATATATATATATATAATTTAAGTGCAATATCTGATCTACGAATAGATTGCGAGCGTCCTAACATATCAATTATATCGAAAGCAGGTCGGCTTCAAACAATACAGCTAACGAAAAAACCACGCTCGGTTGATCAATTGATCTCAACCGACCCCGAGGTCACTCGAGGTCACCGGGTGCTGTCTAGGTACACGGGCACTCGAGTCGGCCGTGATTTAGCCGTCGCCGTCTAGGAACTAACGCAGCTGCTCTACGCGATTCAGTGGTAAGTATATGTATAAGTGCGCGCACTTACGCAGTTGTGTGTGTACCGAGGTACGTACCTAAGTGTCTACAAAGCTAGACACGTCTGGGCGGAGGTGTTTTTTCTGCGCCCGATATCCGTCTAGAGAGGCTGTCAATCATTCGCGGTGCCCGTGTTGTTAACGTGTGTGTAAGTGTACTGAGTACTCTTACTAATAGGGCTGGCTCTAGTGGGGTTAACTCCACTGGGGCTAACTCTATAGGGTTAACTCTACTGGGGCTAACTGTACAGAAAAAACACTATATGATTATTCTTTTAATATTTTACAATTGTATATTATGATTTTGAATAGGAAGTCGGGGCGGGGTATTATGTAATTATATTATGTAATTAGATTATGTAATTACAACGTATATTAATAACATGATCGATATCTCTACGACGTTGGGGTTTACCGACATCTGAATAGTATACTCTACTATACTAGAGGGGTAACTTTAAAGTTTAACCCTAAGTTAAGGGGTATAATTCGACATTCCTTAGTTCAACTTGTACTGATAAGTAAGTAAACATTGTTTTCTCTCGTCGTTACTTAACTATATCGTTTGTTTTTAATCTATATATATATACAGTCAAAGCTCGATAACTCAACATTGACGGGACGGAGTTTTCATGTTGAGTTAAGCGAGTATGTTGAGTTATCATATGTATAAATTAATGACTTAATTAATGTTTTGTTCATATAAATGCATTCAAAATAGTACTCGTATGATAATATAATAATTGTAATTGTATTTTTACGTTTATATATTTAATTCCATATATATGGATATCCATATAATAATATATATTATTAAATAAAACCATGTTGAATAATGTATGTTGAATTATATTTGTTGAGAAATGTAGTTTTATTACATGTAAAAGATACGAATCCAACAACATATGTTTGTGATATTTTGATTTTTCATAAATGTTGAGTTATCGGATGTATATTTACATGTAATGTATAGGCTAGGATTATAAAAACGATGTTGAGTTATATGTATGTTGAGTTATATTTGTTGAGTAATAGGGTTTTTGTTAACATGTAAAAGATACGAATCCAACCAAATATTTTTTGGATGTTGAGTTATCGGCAATGTTGAGTTATCGGCATGTTGAGTTACCGAGCTTCTACTATATATATATATATATATATATATATATATATATATATATATATATATATATATATATATATATATATATATATTTATATATATATAGATTATATGTCTAGATAATATACTTACGCTAAACTTCTTTTTCAATTTATTATTATTCGTGTATTTATTTATTTATTTGTTTGTTTTATTATTTCAACTCGACGCATATCAAAACGTCTATCGTTTTCATTGAGTCAGTAAACCTTTCTATTATTTATTATTATACATGTATACGTACTACGTATCACCATAGGAACAATAGAAACAATATAAACAATATAAACTATTTATATTGCAATTTCTAATACGTTTTCTTTAACAATTATAATAATTATAATAGTATTAATTATTATTATAATTTATTATGAACGTCATTGTTTATGATATAATTAATGAAAATATAAATATTCGGTATATTATTATTTCTTAAGGTCACCACATAAGATTGGCTTTGATATAACGGTCATCTACTAGAATAATATATACAAATATATTATATACACATATGTAGGTATACCTATATTTAGATTTAAAATATAACTAATAAATATTTCCATATTCAATACTTTCCCTATATCATTGGTTTTATTAAATAATAATATTTCAATATATATATATGTATATATGTATATATACATATATATACACACATTAAGCCTACATTAAACTGTGTGTTTACAACTATATTAACATAGCATGAATGATATGAAGGTACACATTGTTAATCACGTGACAGTTAATTACATACTTATATTTAAGTTGTATTTGTGATTTTATAATACGTCTAGGCTATAGAGTCTGCGCTAGAGAAGTCTATACTACAGACGTATATATTATAGACGTATATACTGTAGACTATATACTATATAAAGATTCTATACACATTTAGAGGTGTGATTTTTAATTTATTCTACACGTTTAGGGGTGTATAGTCAAAACTGACATTTTACACCGTTCAAATCATTAGGTTTTACATCTTTTTTTCTCTATTATTTCTAACAGTGTATACGTCTATACTAAAGACCAGTGGTTCCCAACCTTTTTTCACCATGACCCTTTTTTTGATAATTCTAAATTAAAAAATATACCATGACCCAATACACAATTTTATTTTTTTATTTTGTTATTAATAAACTTCAGTTAAATGATAGATTTGTATTTAAACTGTATCTAAAACACGAGCATTTTTTTTTTAATAATTTTTTTTTAGAAATTAGCTCATGACCCAAACAAAAAACCCAATCGCCCGATTTTGGGTCATGACCCATAGGTTGGGAACCACTGCTATAGAGGTCTATAGTATATACGTGTGTATCATTTCACTACTTGAATTGTAGGTTATCCTTGTCTCGTGCTCTGTGACAAGTATCCATGATACAACTGGGGTGATGTTTAAGCGAGAATAACGTAACCTCTATATGTACTACTTAAAGAAGTGAATATTTGCAATGGTATACGAAACAATGGCGGTTATTAGGTCACGTGTCATGGTACGTAATAACAACACGTGTACATCATGTGTTATAGGGGATACACAGTACATATGACTCATAGGCAATGCACGAGTGGAAGATGGTGGTTATTACATATTTATTGTTTTCTTTCGAATATAATCTTTGAAACTTTGACCTCTGCTTGTACTTGTACTATGATCTATATAAATCATTAATTATACTCGTTGTTGATCGTTCATTCTATTGTCGTTGTTTTAGTCAATTTGTTTTATTTTATACAACTAAATTTTACATTGTGGCTATACATATATCATCAATATAACTACCATAAACTACGTTTATGTTTATATAATTACCTTACTACCTATGTTACTACCTATATAACTACCTATATAACTACCTTACCGTTTAAATCTGACCTTTATTACTATTACTACTTATTCTTAGATATTTAACATATTAATACATAGTAATATATACTCTATCGATCAATGTGATGTCAACGTTAAGCTAATATAGGTCCTCCATCTATAGGTACCATGATTCCTATAGATGCAACTATACCATATATGGTATGGGACGTACTTCTCATAAGAGGGTATCCCACTACCAGTATTTCGGGAAATAATTTCCGGAAATGTTTGCCAGAAAGTGATATGTCCCCCCTACTTTAAAATCTAGGATGACCTCCTATGTATTGGTCCCTCCCCCACTTTTACCACACAATTTAATTAGATCGGTTGGTCCCTCCTACGTACAAACCATCGTTCCAGCGCCTCTAGTGCAGTACACTTATCGGTCTAGGTACTTATTTATATTTAATTTACAAAATATAAATTCATTTCTATCGCGAATTACGTTTGCCTATTAATTAATACCATTATATAAATAGTATATAGTTTATAATAATATATTATATTATAATAACGATAAATGATTTATCGGTATGATATATACGTATAATTATATTAGTTAGCTAAATATTCCGAACGAAAACATTTAATTATATTTGTTAATTCTAGATATATTATAATCATATTTAATAACGGGCCTATTACAATTGACCTATAGGTTGACCTACTAGAACACGTGGGATAATTAAGTTACTGTAAATACCGTGTAATTATTACCAATTTATTGGAAGTAAGGAATGCTAAAGCAATTCAAAAGTACACACACACTTAACGATGTTACTACGCGTGTCTATATACGGACAAACTGTATACGGACACACTATATACGGACAAACTGTATACGGACACACTATATACGGACAAACTGTATATATATAGTGTGTCCGTACCGATCGATTACTGGTAGGACATCCAACTTAACTATCACTATCATATCGTAGAGTGATGCGATATATTGACGTATAATGCACACGGTGTGTCGAGCAATAACACGTGATACCGGATTCTCGTATAAGTACGTAATGGGAGTGAATACCGGTGTAGGCTGACTAACAGATTACTAAATCACTCCGGGGGAGGGGTATTGATGAATCATTGAATACCTACGCGCTACAGAGATAACTGGCGAGGGGTTTAGATAGAAAGTCGACCAGTAGAATGTATGTGTTCCTCCTTCTCGTGCTACGATATTAACGGAGTCCTGTAGACACTAGTTACTATCATATTTCAATTAATACAGCGTGTTACGGGTGTGTGAGTTGTAGCTGGACAGATGGACAGTAGGTCAGATGGTCAGATGTACAGTTGGTCAGTTGTTCAGATGGACAGTTGAACAGTTGGACGGTCAGTTGATTCATCGCGGAATCCTGCTGTTCATCTGTCAAACTGTCCATACTACAAAAACCACACCCAAGTGAAATTAACTTCTTTGACTAGCTTAATAAATCAAACACGCAAAAGATGCCTAAGCTCTGAGATTTTATTTTATATTTTTATAAAGATATTTATTGTTTTGTTTACTACATATATAACTTTCCTTTGATTATGTCGTTTTACTGTATACAGTACTATAGTACTATAATAACGTTATTATATCTTACCCTAATTATGTGTGCTTATCTATAGGTGATATATCATATACTATAGTATATGATATATCACCTATAGAGGTATACCTTGATGGCTCAGTTGGTTAAGGCGTCAGACACACAAGCAGTAGGACGCGAGTTCAAGCCCCGTCCTGACCAATAAAATAGGTCTTAACATAATATTTAGAAGTGATCTTATATAATTGTTTATACATAAATGATCGGCTTTCGTTAACACCACGGATGCCTTAACATGAGAACGGTTTCGAAGGGACATTAGAGCTATATCGTTATACGTGACAACTTCATCTAAGTTCCTGTATGGGATGAAAGGACTCCACCAAAATAACAATAATGATAACAATAACAATATACCTATTGTCTATAGCCTATATATAGGCTATAGGTGACATATTACATGAGTGGAATGTTACCATGACACCAGATACATCCGGTAAGACCCCCGATCCATTGGTTACCTCATATAGACCAGTTAGTGGCATGATTATATCGGTTAGTGGCATGATTATATTAGTTAGTGGCATGATTATATTAGTTAGCGTACCGTATTCACAACAGCCTCTCTGACATGCAGGTATCACACACTCGTGTTATAGCTCGACACCCTGTGTAATTCAATATTTATCTCTTCTATGGTTCCTATATAATTTTTTTTCCATTTTGTCGTTTAGTTTTGCTGCATCTATTATTTTTTATTAGATTATATTTTAATGAACACATTTATGTCATATTTATCGTTAATAGAACTATCATAAACCATCTTTCTATCTATACATTTAATTCTATCCTATATTACTCATACATTATTAGTAATAATACCCATTCTTAGATATTTAATAACATTTATAATGTGTAATACATAGAACCTATATGTTATATACGAATATACGATTAATAACTATAATATATATATATATATATATATATATACGAATATACAATTAGTAACTATAATGTTATTAGGCAATATAAATTAAGTACATTTATATATATATATATGTACCAATTATATGATTAATAAACTAAATAAAATGAAAACAGGATGTCGCTTAAGTATAGCTGTCATCAATACGCGACGTACTATGCGGCTGCTGATGATGACGACACGAGTCTATTTATAGAATCGGCGTGTTGCTTACGCATATTAAAATAATCGTGTCAAGTGGTCACTGGTCATAAGTTATGACTCATAACTCTATAACTCTATAACCCTACTATTGAAACAATTGTATTGTTGCTCATCTATCATTACCCACGACCCCATTACTTGCAATATATGCACACACCTATATATATATAGTATATATTATATACTATATATTTACCTATACCTATACCTATACCTATATATAGGAATATGTATAGGTATATATATAGTATATAATAGATACTATATATATAGATATGTGTATACGTGATAAGCATTATACGTTGTCAAGCCACATAAATATCTTCATCACTTAAGCTTACCGGTGATTTATCATGAGATGAGGATATAGGACTAAGCTATAACCTACATCGTTATAAAGTACACAGTTAAATATGAGCTGGGTTAGTCTATATATATATATACATATTATATTCTATATATTATTGTATATAAACAATACATTATCCATTGTTTTAAATCTATAAATATTATTCTATTTAAACATTTTTATTGGAATATATATATATATATATATATATATATTTATATGTATACTTGTTAGTGCATGTAATGATGATGATGTTATATTGTTTATAGCATATAGGCTATCTGGGTTATTGTTTAATGGGGAGACGCGTGTCGAATTAAAGTATGACTTTCCCATAGTTTATTATTAATATAAATCTTGAACATAGCAATTTAAAAAATGTAAATTATTTGGATAAAAATAAAGTATTTTACGAGATTAAGTAATAACATTTAAGGATAACACAAATGTAATTAAAATTATAAAAATATTTAATACATTGGTCAAATATTTCTGATCAATTATGTAATATTATATAGGTGTATTATATATGTTGTCAATTAACTAATGTTATTTATTGATAATATATTAATATTATCATATATATATATAGGTAAAAGAATATACGATATAAGAATATACCTATAGGTAAAAGAAAGTGTTATTAGAAAGTGCTAATAAAAGTGATACACTTAAATGATTCTCAAAGCATTAAAGTTAAAATAATATCAAGTTACTAATATATTACTATTATATACTATTATATAGGGGAAAGTAACCGAATACGGACAGTGCCCGAATACGGACTCTCTCGGTATCTCAGGAACCATAAATCCTACAACAAAAATTTTAATGAATAATATATTCATAATTATATAAATAGTTTACAAAATTATTTTTTAATTTTTTAATTATTCAAAATATTGCTGATATATACAATAAACTGATTGTTTTAATACGTTTTTAAATTTATGAAAAAAAAATCAACTTAAAACCTTCTCAAGAATATACAAATGTATCAATATTAAATATAATAAATATAAATATATTAACACTATATTATTAAAAAATAAAGCATTCTAAAATTATATATAACATTTCTATATTTGTTATCAAATATTCAATAAGTTATAAGCATATATCTAGAGGGCATATAAGTCACTAATACGGACACTATATAGTCTTAATACGGACACCCTATAACCAATCAGCGCCCAGCGGTTGAACTATACTGATTTTCATAAAAATAGCGTGCGTTTTAATATTAATACCACCAATAAAGCTAAATCTAAAATTTGTATTATTTAGATACTTAAATTGTATTATTAATTAAAAAAATAATAAAAATAAATATATATTAACTAATTAAATTAAAATAAATTGTTCATAAAATTAATTATAAATAATGTAATTGTAATTTGTCTGATTGATTCATAAATAATATATAGTTTATTTAGTGGTATATAGGTTGTCCGTATTATAACACAGGTTTATCCGTATTCGGTACCCATGTCATATACCCGTTATCTATGGAATTAAAGATTAAATAAAATTTTTAAATCACAATAATATCTATAATCATATAATATTAATGTATTGTAATTTTTGAATAACAATAATGAGTCATAAAATACTAAGACTATTTATTGTTAAAGTGTCCGTATTAGGTTACTTTCTCCTACTAATGTATGACTATAACTATATTTGTAATATATACCTACATACCATGGTCTATAATAGTGCACTTAATTCAAACTTAACCGACTTTTTATAACTACTTTATAAAATGTCCAATTGATAACAATATAATAATACTTAGTGATTTCAATATAAAGATGAATTTAATAACTACACACGATTCTATTGCATTCAATAAAATATTAAGCTCATTAAATCAGAAAACAACACAATAAATTCCCAACTCACATACTAGGAAACAGACTCGACCTCATATTGACTTTACAATACTCTACGATCTCATATAATATAAACACAATCACTAATACCATATCTGATCATTATAAGATAAAAGCAAAATAAACTTCCAAAAAAACTATACTGATAACAAAAAATTGATTAAATATATATATCTATAGATCACTTTCACAAATCAACTACAACAAATTTAAATTTGATTTTACAAATACTTATTGTTTTCAAAATATAACAAACTTCAATGATTCATTAACTTCACTAATTAATTGTTATGCACTAATCAAAAATAAACTATTACAAATAGAACTAACACACCCTGGTAAAAAAATCTCTAAATGTTCTAAAAATAATCCCAGGAAAATAGAAAAACACTATAAATTTAATAATTATACTGATAATTTGAATAGATTTATAATATTAAGGTCACCTTATCGACATGAATTAATAACTTATAATTATTTATACTAAAAAAATTAACTACTCACGTGTATTAATAATCTTAATTAATTTAATTAACTTAATATATTAAAAATTATAAGAAAAACTTTCAAAATCACATAAATCTATTATACAAAAATACTAAAACCGATATTCCATTTACTCTAGAAGATTTCTCAAACTGTTTTACTTCTAAAATCATTGATATATGATAAAAGTAGAAATAAATATCACGAAACTATCCAACAATAACCCATATACTTATAATCAACCACTTAATGACTGTACCCAACTATCCAATGTTAGACACCCTACTGATGACTATATTTCTATGCTTATCAAGCAAAATAATATATCTTCAATACTTGATCCCGTCCCCATAACTGTACTTAAAACTATTAATCATTTCATAATTCCAATAATACGACAATTACTTACCAACTGTAAAACGAATACAATACCACCATATTTCAAACAAGCCCCCATAACTCCTAGAATAAAGAAAAGTAATATGGATATTATTATGCTATCAAATTTTCTAGTACTGAAACAGCTCAACTCTACGTTACTGATAACCTCCTATATAATATTGATAATAATACTCCTACGCAAATAATTCTCCTTGACTTACCTTCTGCCTTTGATACAATATACCACAATATACTTTAAACAGACTACAACTACTAAACATTAACAACGATGCATTCAATCTACTGAAAGACTACATTACCAACCGATCTTACACCATAAAACCCTAATCCATATCTCCCAATAAACACCTTTTACTTGGAGTGCTACAAGGTACTATTCTTGATTGCTTGGTGTATTCCTTATATATCACTCCTATATCTAGAATATTTCTAAATTATTCTGAAATCATATATAATTTATATGCTGATGATATTATTGTTATGTCCTAATAAATAATGGTATCATTGATTTACGTAATTGGAAGACAACTATAGTTGTAGTAATTATAATTACTTATTTCTTAACTGAAATGAAACTACATCGTTAAACATTTCTAATATATTATCTCACTTTCCCACAATATATTTAGATGACACTATAATATCTCCACAACAATCTAACAAATATTTAGGAGTAACACTAGCAAACGACTTAACTATGAATACATATATTAATTTAATAGTTCAATCAATGACTACTCACATTATTAAACTATGCAAAATAAGGAAATATCTACAATCTAAAACAGTCTATTAGCGAATGCTTTAATTTTTCCAGACTTGTCTACTGCTCTACTTTACTTAATAACTCGACTAAAATACAACTACTATAACTAGAAAGAATTATAACTCGACTTATTTTTATAAAACGGAAATTTTATAGATTCTCTAGAGCAGGGGTTCTTAAACTATTGGTCATGACCCAAAAAAGGGCCATAGGTGTTTTTCAAAGGGTCATGGGGTTTTTTATTAATAATATTAAATTTTAAAAAGAAGATTTCTCTGAAAATTCCGTGTAATAGTAAATCTCAATTAGTATTATTATTGGTGAAGAATTACATTCTCAATATTTAAATGATATGTTTAGAATCAAGTCAGCTATTCGACGAGTTAAATTTTCCTGCGAGCCAAAACAAGTAGCAATTATAAGATTTCCTCTATAGAGCATTACGCCCCTCTATTGAGTTTTTCAAGTTTAAAAAAACTCAACTTAAATGATAATGTTTGGACAATGATTCAAGTGTAATGTTTCAATCAAGTAACGTTACAAGAGCATCCTATGAAATAGCGCTTCTTATTTCCAATCAAAAAGCATACACAATAGGAGAAACTGTATTGACACCCTATGGTTTCATTGTATAATTAAAACTGCCAAATTGCTTTTGGAATAGAAATATGTATCTAATTGAGTCAGATTAGTTTATCCAATGATACAATTAAAATAGAATTGATTAAATGTCAGAAGACATTAAATTACAAGTAATAAAAAACATTAGAATCTCACTTTTTTTTTTTTACAACTCGATGAATATATATATATTTCTCACATCTCACAATGTACGTTACATTCGCGATAGCAAAGTTGAAGAAGAATTTATATTTTGTAACCTTTAAAAACAACGACAGAGGCTATTGATATACCTTATCTTACCAGGTCGAGCTTGCTCGGCATTAAATTATTGATATAATGAACATATTTTCAGAATATTTCGAAAAAGAAGAACTATCTTGGTCAGCATTAACTGGTGTATGCTCAGATGGAGCTCCAGCAATGCTAGGATTAAAATCAAGATTTGCTACTTTAGTAAAAAAGAAGAATCCAGATATCACTATAATTATATATTGCATGATTCATCGAGAAGCTTTAGCGTCGAAAACTCTTCCTATTAATATGAAATCGGTTTACAAACATCAAAATGGTTAATTTTATTTTAAAAAGTGCACTTAATACACGTATTTTTCGGCTTTTATGTCAAGAGTTGAATTCTACTAACAAGGACCTTCTTTATTATACGGCTGTCAGATGGTTGTCGAAAGGTAATGTTATAGCACATGTATTTGAGCTCATGGATTAATTAAAAATCCATTTTTAATCTCAAGGTAAAAGTACAGAACATCCGTTTATTATAATTATGGATTCATACATTTCCTATTCCTGAGGAAATGGAAAACAAATTTCTTAGTTTAGTAAATAATACATCCATGAAAAATGTATTCAAACAAGAAGAAAACATATCAGATTTCTGGACAACGATATCTTCACAATATCCAAAATAGGCAGAACAAGTGCATGCGAATACTTTTACTATTGTCATCAACGTATTTATGCGGAAAAGGATTTTCTACATTATTGAATATAAAATCAAAAGCTAGAAATAAACATTAAGCAGAATGAGAACTGATATGCATTTCAAGCAAGACTTTGCCGAATATTTCAAATTTAGTATATACAAAAACAAAGTCACAAATCATGAATGATTCAACGAATATTTTAAGCAAATCTGTTTTTTATTTTCAAAATAATTGTGGGTAATAGTAACATTTTATTTTATGAAAAGGGTCATGACAAAAAAAGTTTAAGAACCCCTGCTCTAGAGCGATGCATTAGCTAATTCATCGCTAATGTCTTCTCTAAAATGTTACCAATCGACTTACGAATTAAAACAAGATTTAATAAATAATACAAACTGTTAATGACAAAATATACTCCAACATAATTAACAGACCTACTATAGTATGTATGCATTTAAAAACTTCTATGCTACCAATAAGAAACTCCAACTCAAAGATCCTTACGCTACCTACCATCAACAGAAAACAACATGGTTGAAGAGCGTTTCGGTATATGACTGCATCTATAGATGCATATACGTGAAACAACCTTACATACGATATACGGAAATCAACTAAACATCGAAGAAGCGATGCCCTTAAATACTACCTTACGTAACATGTCTTTATTTAACTTATTACACGTTTTTCTTTTATTCTTTTTATCGAGATAATATGCTGTATGTAATATATATATATATGCTTATCCTTTCTATTTTTGTTTTTCGTTATACTATTACTCCCGCACTATTATTTCTATTGTTATATATATATTCGAGAATAGCGCTTGCTATTATATTTATGTATAATAAATCATTATCATCATCACATATATATACTATCACGTGATCTAAATAATACGATATTACTGGTTAAAATAACTATATAGTAACACAATTTTCAAATAATTATATCTAGATTATTTTTTCTAAAACTTAAAATGTATTTTCTAAGTTACTTGTTTTTGCATACATACATATATATATATAAGAGGCTAGCGGTTGCGGATACCTTTAATGAGGTGGTCAGTGGTCACTGGTCAGTTAATACCCTGTAGGTATACCTAATATGTATTACCTATATATATATATATATATATATATATATATATATATTTAAAGTTGTAGGTTGTATAAATATAAATATTTATTTGATTGTAATGTTACTTACAACAATTAATTATATAATATTTAGTATTCCATTTATTTATTTTTATTATATTTATTTATTTATCATTCGTTTTAATATAATTGTTTATATACACTCTCGAGAATTATAATAGCGTTCGCTATTATATTATTGTATCTAATAAATCATCATCATCATCATCATCATCATCATATATAAATTACAAATATATATATATATATAGGTGTTCTACTATTAAATAGTAGACTAATATATGTCAGTTCATCTACAGTTCACTCTATATCACTTCATCACATTTGTTATAAATTCATTTTAGTCTCGATAGTGCAAAATAGTTGATTTTACAGACATTTCATTTCTAGAAATATAACCGAAATCAGATCATATAATATTTATTAAGTTTATTTCAAAATAATATAAAATTCATGATCAAATTAAAATAATTAATCCTATTCAATTTTTACACATCTGATTTGTCCACGGTTATATCTGCATATTAACTATAACTTATAGTCTTTAAGCCTACTAGCTTATTATTCACGCCTTCCTACATATTTGTATTATAATATTAGATATCTTTCAAGGTAAATATTACTTTAAAATTGCATGGTGCATAATTGTAGGTATGATTATTATTAAGAATTATTAATATTATTTAGTAGGTAAATAGTAAATATAAAAATAGTAAAAATTCCAATATATAACCTGTTATAATGATAGTTGTATTCTAATTTATGAAGTAATATTTAAATATTCTCTATGAATAATTGTAAACACTATAATTAACACGTTAATTAATTGAATTGAACTACTAAAAGAATTGTGTAGAAATCTTATTTAAATTTAAATATTATAATAAATATTAAATTAAATCGTACATATATATTAATAAACTAATTTAATGATATATAATGTATAATACATATTGTATATCTAATATTGGTAACAAATATTTAATTTGTTATAATTAAATAAAATGTATCAAAAAATTCTTAAGCCTCCAATGAGGATTGAACTCATGACCTCTGGTTTACAAGACCAGCGCTCTACCACTGAGCTATAGAGGCTTCTTCTTACAATATATGAATATAATATGATATTCATTTAATAATACAGATTTATGACACATTAATCAATAATTAGTTTATATTTAATTAATATTATATATATTATATATATATATTTAATATATGTAAAATAATCATTATGTTACATTAACAATTAAACATATATAAACTATTTAAGATATTATTGATATTATTATAATAATTATAATAATTAGGTTTTTATTCCTATTTAATTTTATAATATTATTATAATAATTATATTAAATATAATTATTATTATAATAATAATAATATTATTAAATAATATTATATACTATATAATATTATATCCTATATAATATAGGAATAGAAATATATAGAAAAATTAAAGATCTAATTCTGTATAAATTCTCTTTAAATAAAATAAAATAATCTTATAATATTAAAGAGAATTTATAGGAATCCTACAGAATAATTCTGAGAAAAAATTGTATTATAAAATTTAATAATTATAATAATTATATATTTAATTTTATAATATAATAATATTATATACTATATAATATAGGTATTGAAATATATAGAAAAAATTAAAAATCTAATTATGTATAAATTCTCTTTAATATTAAAGAGAATTTATAGGAATCCTAAAGAATAATTCTGAGAATAAAATTTTAAATTTTTCTACATTTTCTACATCATTTTCCTATTACTATATATATATATATATATATATATATATATATATATATATATATATATATATATATATATTACGTAGGATGGTTCTACTGCGTGAAACTCATGGCCATTTGGTTGATTCAACAAAACTGGTTTTACGTTTTATTAAAGGAATCTCAATAGGCAATAATGCTTAATAAATATTACAATGTCTGAACCATCGATATAAAGAAACTTTCTTTATATCGATGGTCTGAACGTATCAAATGATTAAAATTAAACTCTACTGATGATTATAATAATACCTCGCGATGCGGGCGTCGTCGGGCGGGCGTCGTAACCTCCGTATTATAACATAGGGTGTCCGTATCCGGACATGGGTATCGAATACGGACACCCCTGTTATCTATTATATAAAAAGATTAAATCAAAATTTTAAATTTCAAAATCACAATAATATCTATAACCATATAATATTAAAATAATTTAATTTGTTAACAACAATATTGAGTCATAAAATGTTAAGACCATTTATTATTAAAGTATCCGTATTAGGTTACTTTCCCCTATCTAATAGCAGATATTTAAAAATAGAATCGCATGAGCAATCTAAATAACGAAAGCTATTGTTTTAAATAAGATTATAGGTATCCTATTTAAGATAATTTTAAATATAGTGACATTTTATTTACTTTTTTTTAGTTTAAAATGAGTAGGTAGGAAGGTAGGTAGGTAGGTATACCCTATAGGGACTAATACATTGTTTTGAAAATCACTAACAAATAATGCTATATATTCATAATCATTAGAGGCTCATAATCATTATACCGTATACAGTATATATACTGAATTTAATAAATTAAATATTATTTAAAAAACAAAACTATTTAAGTAATCCTATGTATTTTTCTAAATTATCATAATATCATTCAAGCGACAAATTGAACTACAATTGTATTCATAATTATATTGATAATATAATTGGAATCATGTTGCACTAATTTCTCAATATTGAATATATAGAAATTGAATATTAATTACATATTATATAAAATATTAAAATGTTATTATTTTTGAATATAAGTTTTAAATCTAACTTAAATGAAATTATATCGTATATTATAATATATGAGTTAATACTTTGCTACGAAACTACTTACTGCGCTAATATACTAAATAATATAAACAAATCCAATTAATATAATTTAATCTAAAATAAATAATCATTATCATAAAGAAGTGTTTCTTCTCATAAAACTATGAATGAAAAGCTATCGCTAGGCTACTTACCGCTAATTACGGGTAACCTAGGTAGTAGGATAATTAATGAATGGTTCGCATAGTAATAGGCATGTCCTAGATATGTCCTTGCACCGTATACGATATAATAGTTGACATCTTGAATACCTGAACATGGTCCTTATGTACAACGCCGAACTCTCACCTGTTCTCACCTAATGCACCGATACGCTATATATATTTGTGTTTATTGTTTATTTTAATATCCATTTTTATGTAATTTTATTGTATTTTATCCGAATGAAGATGATGAAATATGACATTACACTACTGTTAGAAGATATCGAATTAAAAAAGCTAATCGCTTTCACTGATACTCCTTAGACATTGTCTATAAACTGAATTCACTCATTCATTCATATAAGGTATATAGTGGAAAGTAACCTAATACGGACACTTTAACAATAAATGGTCTTAACATTTTATGACTCATTATTTTTATTCAAAAATTTCAATATATTAATATTATATTATTATAGATATTATTGTGATTTTAAAATTTTATTTATAAATAAAATTGTAATAAAAGATTATAATCTTTTAATTCCATAGATAACAATGGTGTCCGTATTCGGTACCCGTGTCCGAATACGGACATCCTGTGTTATAATACGGATACCATAAATACAACTAGTTAAAATATATATTATTGATGAATCAATGAGACAAATTATAATTAAATTATTTATAATTAATTTAATGAATAATTTATTCTAATTTAATTAGTTAATAATTTATTTATTTTTATTATTTTTTTATTAATAATACAATTTAAGTATCTAAATAATAAAAAATTTAGATTTATCTTTATTGGTGGTATTAATATTATAACGCACGTATTTTTATGAAAATTAGAAAAGTTCACACGATGCACGCTGATTGGTTATAGTGTTTCCGACAATGTCCGTATTAAGACATCTAGAGTGTTCGTATTAGGGACTTATATGACCTCTAGGTATATGCTTATAACTTAATGAATATTTGATAACAAATATAGAAATTATATATATACTTTTTAGAATGCTTTATTTTTTAATAATATAGTGTTATATTTTATATCGATACATTTGTATATTCTTGAGAAGGTTTTAAGTTGACATTTTTTTTCATAAATTTAAAAACGTAATAAAAAAATCAGTTTATTGGAAATATCAGAAATATTTTGAATAATTAAAAAATAAAAAATACTTTTTTAGACTATTTATATATTTATGAATATTTTATTCATCAAACATTTTTTTGTAGGATTTATGGTTTCTGAGATACCGAGAGTGTCCATATTCGGGCACTGTCCGTATTCGATTACTTTCCCCTACTAGTGATGCGGTAAATGATGTCAGTTAAATCTAAAGTGTCGCTGCAGTATCAGTCTCAGTTACCTAAAGTCTCAACTCGGCGCGGGCTCGTTTGGCTAGAGTCTCAGCTCGGCTCGGGCTCGTTTTTTCTTCCGAAAATGGAAGTCTCGGCTCGGCATTAAAAATCTCGACATCACTAGTACATCATTAGTATGCATACAACGGTCGACATAACTTCGCCCTGTACCTCGCCCTCGACATACTCTCGCACCACTCTCGCACCATTTAGAGCGTGAGGTTCGAACGTCCACGCGTCATATATCGACGGGATACTAGCGAGGACATATGTCCTATAGGTAACGTGGTCATATAGTACGCGCATATTCTTTATTACTTTAATAGTGACATATATATATACTCTATTTGATTGGTCAGTGTGATATTGACATATGGTAGGTACTAATACGAAGTAACCACGGCTACGTTTAATCACACACCCACGCACACACACACGCACACACACACATATATATATATATATATATATATTAATTAGATTAGCATTATTAACTTATTCGCATTATTTCTACTAGGTGCATCGCGCCGCATGGATTCACTATAACGTTACATTAGCGAGTGCGGCTAATCTATAGGGTATTATTAGCTAATCATCTAGGTTTGTTTTCCGTGTAAAAGTAGGCGTGTATATACACACACACACCTACGTGTACTTATGTGTACCTATAGGTATATATATATATATATATATATATATATATATATATATCACTTTTCATCAGAAAGGGCATCCGCTATATGGTGTCGAAATAAACAATTTAATTAAATTCATATTTATCGTGCTATAATGTTGTGGATACGGATCAAGTACGGCGGTGCTAGTCATTATGCTTACATGTTGGTATACCAGTACGAGGTACATACTCTATCATACGCGAGTTCATTTCTATTAATCATTATTATACTATAATATATATATATATATACATATATATATATATATATATATATATATATATATATATATATATATATCGTGTAGCTTATACCTTATGAGGTACCTACACTTTTGCTTCACTTCACAAGCTCCTTTACCCGAATGAGATGCTTCAAGGGGTATATTATATACGGTATCATTAAACTTCGCGTTAATTCGCCTAGCTCTACTTCGGAACTCCTCTAGGAATATAACTCTTTAGAGTGTATTTAGTTAACATAATAATTATGATAAATCGGCTTCTTAGAAACGATATTCTAGTGAATACATCAAAAACTGTACTACCGAATGTATCCTGAATACCGACAATTTTCCCATAAGTGATTATTAATGGTAAATTGATACAACCCTCTGATTCAGTCCGTAACCTCGGCGTTATTATGGACAGTAATTTATCTTTTGGTCAGCAAATGAATGCTATATCTAAGTCTGCAAATTACCATTTACCTAGAATGCCCATATTAGAAAATATTACTTTACGCGTATTACTAGAAAACTTATTAATTATATATTTTCTAGAATAGAATACCGTGTATCAATTTTTAGTGACACAAATAGCACTGATAGAAAAAAGTAGATATGATTATGCTATAGTATATATAGTATATATATATACGACTTGTTTATAATTGTAATCGCCACAACCAAACGACCTTGGATATCTCAACAATATCGTTGTAAAGTTTTCTAGTAATACGCGTAAAGCAATGTTTTCTAATATGGGCGATTCTAGGTAAATGGTAATTTGCAGACTTCTATAGAAGCGTATTAAGCTCTCGTGCCTTCTCCTCCGTTGTTCCTCGTACATGGAATATATTACCATATGATCTACGCAAGATCCAATCATCCTATTGTTTTAGAATTAAATTGAAAAATCACCTAAACTATGTATAATAACTTTTTATTTATTGTAACTTGTTTATCTTGACTACATATTCTTTAACATCAATTCGTTTATTTGTTTTTTGAGGGCTCCCGCTAAATTCGTGTTTTTAAATAAACTAATTTATTCATTCATTCATTCATTATATATATATATATATATATATATATATATACTAGTATAACAATAGATTGGGACATATGTAATCTGTAGTACACACGATATACGTGCAATGGGTAACGGTTCTTAGAAGACAATGCATAGCTACTCATTTGCTAAAGTACTTATTAAGAAACTCTGTAACTATATACACTATATAATAACTATAACTATAGACCTATAGACTATAGTATATAGGTACCTATAGGTCTATAGTATATAGTTATATAGGTATATAGGTATATATGTATAGTATATAGGTATATAGGTCTATAGTTTTAAACAGTTTCATTCGTGAATGTCGTATTATTAATTGATTGCTATTTTATTTAAGTATCAATATATATTCGAAATATAAAGTGAAATGTATGAATCATCAATGTGTACTATCGATAACGTAATTTATTGAAATAAAGAAATAATAACACGAAATTAAAACGTTTAATACGTTAAAAAAGTGTACTATTACCGTAAAAATAAAGATGATGTTTGAAACACGATGTTAATGATTACCGAGTTTAAATTATATCTTAAAATACTTATCTCGATGTATTAAAATGTATTATTAATTCAATATTTAATTGTAAATATATGTAATTAGACATTTATAATTAATTTATATACACGATATATGTATCGTAGTATGTATCAGAGTAATGCACATTAAACATGACACACAGAGTGTATATTTAGATGTATATATTTAGATGTATATATTTAGATTTAAAAACTATATTTTAATTATAAAATCTAATGAATTTTGTGTAGTTCCGAGAGAAAATATCAACTATTATAAACATCGTATATTTGGTAGAATCTCTCATATTCTGGAATATGTTACACTCTCTGCAGACTAATTATATAGTAATTAATTAATGTCCTTAATAATTAATGATCTGAAGGAAAAAGTCAACAAGGACGACCAAAGTTAAACTGGATGCATACTATTTACGAATAGATGTCACATAATCTCGACGAACTCTTTTTAATGACGCTAGACCGAGATGATTGGGTACTTTATCGAGAACAAAGTGTGTACGTCCCCCCCCCCGCCCCCGCCCTACGATGTCAGTGTCACGTGATTGAAGTAAACAGGCGTTACTAATCAAGCACTAGCACCATATATCTGACAACGCTGTCCCGTATAACCGGCGTACACCGTACCTCTACGCGGAAAGAACACATCTATTAATAGCGCAGAGATCAGCGCGCACTTGATAACATGCACTTCGCATTCATTAGCGATACACTTGCACTATAATGCTATAAATGCTCCTACGTTAGTTAGGATAATCGAATAAAAGTACATATATATATATATATATATATATATATATATATGTTTAAATGTAACTAGATTACAGACGATCTGCCTACTGACGTCATAATCAATTATATTACGTATTATATTACGTATTACGTATCAATAGGTCAACGTTAAAGTACTAATTAATAACGTACTAGGAACACGATCTATTTATGTCCTCTGGGACATGACCTACGGGCGATTAGGCCACACGTCCGCACTCGAATTGGTGCGAGTGGTTTTAAACGTGGCTAGGCTAGTCAATCATCGAATATATATATATATATATATATATATATATACACATATATATCATAATAATCTAAATTGAATTTATTCGCTACGTATGTATATATCTATATATAGAACATTAGTATATCTATATATAGAACATTAGTATGCCTATAGCCAACATATATATGCAGCATACATTATTAATAATAATTATTATAAATATTAAATGATCGGTATGATTGGGTATAATCAAGGACGGGACATGTCTGATTACGCATATGTTATAGAACTTATACTTTACGCATGACTGATTTAATGTTATTGCATCATTATCCAAGAGTAGATATTACATATTTAAATTATATGTATAAACATAATTCATATATATATATATATATGAATCAATGCAAAAACTCATTTTTAAATTAATGATTTCAATAGTATTACAATAAAATCGTGATATAATTATAACCCATTAATGTAATGTGCATTATATTATTTGTAATATTTAAATCAATAAAATAGAAAAAATAGTTCAAATAAATTCGTAAATTTAATAAAATATTTATATAGGAATACAAATTAAAAAATGAATGAATTTTATTCAACAAATAAATACAAATTTCTGGTATTTTTTATAATATCCCTAATTATCTTTGAAATATCATTGAAATATAATTAAAGTATCCCTCTGAAAGTACAAACGTTACTATTTCCACGATAGCGAACATATGTCCTGTCCTTTAGTTAGGGCGATTATCATATGTGTCTATTCACACCGGTGCGGGTTAGAAAGAGTGAACATCTAGGTTCGTGTTTAGCTTTATTTGCATGGCGTCATAATAAGTTTATACAAACTTACATTCGAAACTATAGTTTGGATACGAATTTATACACATCTATAGATATATCACAGAATATGATTCATCTATGATTCATATTATATGAATCGTATATTATGTATCCAGAACTATCGATTATTAATATACTAGTATATGCCTAGATAGAAGCTTCTATAGAAACATGTTTATCTTCATTTATATTCCTACAATATATTCAAATACCGACACAATTAATTGTAATATAATAATCATGTGAATGAAGTTTATATTAGTTATAATACTTTTTTATTACCATAATTATTTTCATAATAATTATGATAATTACGATTATCGTTATAATAATAATTTGTTAAAAATATTTTTAAAATCCATGATCTTTATAGTTTATAAAGTTTATTTAATAATTTTTTTTCAAATCTTATCAATAATATAAATAATAACTTTAGATATAATTGTAATAATATTGAATATAGATACATTGCAACTTTCTGTAGATACATTGACAAATCTAATTCTGCCGAAATACTTACAAAAATATACTAAACAGGAATATAAAAATAAATAATGTATTAATAATATATGTCAAAAGTCTATATTATGTTATAGATACATCAGCGTTAAAACTTGTTCTTAAGAAGCCTATATAGCGCAGTTTCATATCATTGTACATTATACACCCATAGATGTGTATGCAGAGGTCACGAGTTCAATCCCCAGCGGAAGCTTAAGACTGTTATTACATAATATAATAATATTTATTAGAATAGTTTTGTTTTCTGTTTAATATTTAGTTTATAATATAGATATACTTTTTCCTCCTAGAGGCTTTACAATAATACATAGCATATTGTCTGTTGTTCTCGTCCATAATCAACAATAAATTATAAATATCTCAATATCGAATATCAATTGTAACAACAAGTTTGACCTAGTTGTGATAACTGGGCAGCGGCGCTTACTAACGGATTATAGAGAGCAGCGAGCTATTGCATTGTGGGTACGAGCATCTCCCCGTCTCCCCCTGATGTCCTCTAAGATAGTCGGCGACCTCTACGTCGTCCACGTGTCGCGATGACTCTAGAGGTTGCCGCCAGGGAGCGATACTAGTCACCGGCGGTTGCGATAACGTTCCAGGTAGGCGGTACTTCGTTACATCGGGAGTTCGCGGCTCGACGTCGTCGCTACGTACCGATGTTCTTATACGAGGGTCGCCTATGTGCGGGTCGTAAGGTTTAAAAATAGGACGAGATACGCGTGGCATATCGCGAGATGGAATGCCTTACGCTCTAGGATGTCGACGATGTGGGAGGAGGCTGGCAGAGAACCGGATGTTATGTAATTACGGTCAGAATAATACGCCTTAGCTGCAGGTGATTTCTCGCCGGAAGTCGCCCCTACTTCAGGATATAGTTATTATAGGGAAGGCTGGTAAATAGTTATTATAAGATTGGCCAGTAAATAGTTATTGGTGACGGACAATGCGCTAGTAGTTAAATATTCATCACGTGGGTATTATGTAAGATCGTTGCTATTTCTACTACTACTACTACTACTACTACTACTACTACTACTACTACTACTACTACTACTACTACTACTACTACTACTACTACTACTACTACTACTACTACTACTACTACTACTACTACTACTACTACTACTACTACTACTACTACTACTACTACTACTACTACTACTACTACTACTACTACTACTACTACTACTACTACTACTACTACTACTACTACTACTACTACTACTACTACTACTACTACTACTACTACTACTACTACTACTACTACTACTACTACTACTACTACTACTACTACTACTACTACTACTACTACTACTACTACTACTACTACTACTACTACTACTACTACTACTACTACTACTACTAATATTATTAAATAACAAGTATTCTCTAAATTACGTTTCAATAAACTAAATAAATAAATATACATTAGATATAACCTATAATAAATTAACGATACAGAAACATCATATATAATCTATTATAGATATATATTATATCGTCCATCTATATTTATATATATATATATATATAGATAGTATACTATATATTATCTATAGTATACTATCTATATATATAGATGGACGATACAAAAGAAAAGTAGAACTTTCCCCATGATAATGGTACCTTAATGAAAATAAATATACCACAAGAACGAACGAAAATAAATATATCAAATATCCGCATATTATTTATAGATGAGTAATATAAATGATTAAATAAAATAACAAAACCTATATTATAGAAACTAATAAATCAAAACTTGAAGAAAGCGAAATGAACTGATACCTTTGGAGAATAAAGGGATACAGAGAGAGAGAGGGAGAGAGAGATAGAGAGAGATAGAGAGAGAGAGAGAGAGAGAGAGAGAGAGAGAGATAGAGAGAAAGAGAGAGAGATAGAGAGAGATAGAGAGAGGGATAGATAGAGAGAAAGAGAGAGAGAGGAAAATAATATCCAAGAGAAGTAATACCTCATTAAAGCCGTTTAATATAACATTCATATTTAGTATTATGTATAACTACTGCATATCTTACATACAATACCATATTCTATAAATATAACTTATGTCATACAATCATTTAAATGATATCTATTATCTTAAGATGGAATAATATTAACAAGAGAAACTTAAGTAATATTTTTAATTCCTCTTTGCACTGAGCATCGAGACTTGTATTATTATAATTGTTCTAAACTATTTAATGTATTCATTTCAGTGATACAGATAAACAGACCTGTAATTATTTATATTTTCAAATTCATGTAACTGTTGATCTATGTAAACAATTTATATTTATAATAACTATTGCATAATTGATATTAATGTCAAATTTGTAATGTTCAACAGTTAATATCGTCACAACTGTTAAACATGATTTCTTATAAGAACATATATCATTAAAGTATATCACTTATCGATACACTGTGCATACATCGTGATATTCACATTATTAAGATGAAGTATTACATTGGCATCTCTTTATTATCAATTATTCTACATATAGATACAAAAAAAAACAATATCACAACATTAATTAGACTTTCACTTGTAAAATAAAGCTACGAAAGGTATATCTATATAGAACAATCTAAAACTATTATATATATATATATTGACTAAATATTATTGACTTACTTTAACTTTTAATTATTTTAACGTATACTCTAATATATAGTTGTATAGGTATGTATATATATATATATATATATATATATATATATATATATATATATATATATATATATATTAAGATTACATTTACTTTTATATAATTTTGATTTGTTAAATTACGAAGGAAATACGTTGTAACATTTTAATTAGAATATAAATATATAAATGATAAACGTTGCTAAACTAGTATATAATGGACTTCTAATGTGTTCGGAATTAACGTGCACGTTTGGGTCTATGGATATTGTTATATTATGTCTATTGGACCCATGGGTCTAATTTAAATTTGAAATATAATTATACTATAAGCATTACATTATAAGCTTATATCGACCCTGTCAGTTCTCTACGATCGGTAACACGTGATGACAGGTCACGTGATACAATGCGTTATATAACACGTGACCTACAATGTTTAGTGTTGAACAGTTTGGTTCATCAGCATTATTAAACTCGCTATTAAATGATACCATCTACTATTGAAGTATTATTACCAATTTATATAGTGTATAACACACAATTGATATAAATTATACCGTATCACTAAATCTTAACAATTGTAATTTTGTTAAACCTATATAGTCTTATGTTTAGTATAAAAGTATTACTTTTAATTATCCTAATATACAAGATAAACATTCTGAGGTTTTGGTTCCGGAATTTTATATATATATACATATGTAGGGGCGTCGGAACGATATTTTTTATGGGGGGGCTATTTATTTCTATTTTATATTATATATCCTATTATTTATTACTAATATAATTACTAACTATATCTTATTAATATCGTATACCTCTTTAGTCTATGTTAACCCTTTAATATGCAATTAATAATATTTAATTTGTATAACAATGAGTAGGAATATATTAGAAAATAAATAATAAACATTACATAATTTATTATTATATAAATATAGATTATTATTTATAAATATACCCATCTCAATTGTGTGAAATATTTTTTTATTGATATTTTATAATATTCCAATATTAATGCATTTAATCTACTATCTAGCATAGTAGATCGTAACAACGTATTTATTATTCGTAGCTTAATAAATCCACGCTAACATGGCACATAACTTGATGGGCAAACCAATACAATTTGATCAAATCTCTTATGCATGAAAATATTATTTGAATTTTAGGAGATTGTTCCATCATGTATATGTTTATCCTCATCAGATGGTATTGAACTTATTGATTGATTTGAACATACGGAAATTCGATCTTTCAATCGTTAATTCTTCATACATTTTTTAATAGCATCTGTTTAGTGTAGACAATTAATAGGATTAATAAGATTAATCTAACAAAACAAACCTTTTTTTCATGAATTATATTATTTGTGATAATGATTACTTTAATTTATAAGAATGTATAAATAATGTTTTCTTAGTAAAAATTTGGTTTTAATTGTCATTATTATGGAATCAAACAACTCAGTATATTTTATTCTGTAAATATTAATGATAAAGTATATTAACATATTAACTGATAATATCTAATCACATTCTAATATTAACATAACATTAATGTTATATTATGTTATCTAGATGAGGTACCTTACATAGTCTTTTGAACTTTCATTACTATTCATCTCATACATATTTATAATAATTTATATTATATGTCTTATTATTATACCCTGAATTAGATGTACTTAGATATACTAAGAACATTAAATTAGATATATTTAAAATTAAAATAAATTATTATAATATTTTATCATAAACATTTATTATAAGCTATTTTGTATTTTATAAAATGATTTATATAATATGTTTATAAAAGTATGTTATTAACCTTGAATCAATATAAAAACTTGTATATATAAAATATAAAATATTTTTGTTTCTATATCTTAAATGAATGTGTGCAAATTATTTCTATCAATATTCAATTTAATTTGAATCATCTTTACTATTATCTGATCCTTTATGTTTATTTATTATTGATTTTTATTATGATTATATATAATTATAATAATATATGCTTTCAAGTATATTTTTTATAAATGTTATCTTCAATAGTATTTGTTGGTATCATGAAAGCTTTCACCTTCATATCCAAGATTAAAATATTCATAGAAAAAATATTTGACTTATTCATATTTTTTAATAATAAATTTGCAATATATTTGTGGTCATTGGTAATATAATCTAATTCTTTATATTATTTCAGTGCGTCGATTAAACCACTATATTGATCTAATGTTGTTTTAATACATGATTTTCGCAGTCCATCTTGTTGGGCATATTGGTTTCAATGTATTTGCTTTGTTAGTATTAGTATTATATACAATCCGGAATTTGATCGTTTGTTCATATAATAATCCCATATCATGAACCACTCTCAAGGCTTTTCTTATATTTATATTATTATCTAATGATTATGCTATTAAGTTTGTGCGATGAGCTCCACATTGTGTATAACAAGTTAATGGCTGTCTATTCATTATTATAGTCTTTACACCATTATATTGACCATACATATTAGCTGCACCGTCATATGACTGTCTTCTTAATTTAGAAATAGGCAAGTTAAGCTGTTAAAGTTCAGATAACATTACATTTTCTATATTTAAGTTGTATCCTCAGTTATATTGCATATTAATATTTATATTTCTTTAATTTCTAGTTTTTATGTCAAATAAAGAACCACCAAAATGTCATGCTCACTTCCGGATATATCTTGAATTCCATCACATTGAATTGAGATAAAACTTCCATTAATATCTTATAATCAAATATTTAATAATACAGATTTATATAGTTGAATAATGTCATTCTTAATATCGCTAGATAACAATTGTTACTTAAGTATCTCTCAGAGATTCTCTCATGAATATTATCATATTTCATGGATGGGGGGGGGGGCAAACAATACTTAGCCCCCCCATATGTTTGTTAAAATTCTTTAGACATTTTTTTTATTAACAAAGACAATATACTAGATTTAATATATATAAAATTTAATACACATTTTATGGGGGGGGGGCAAAACATACTTAGCCCCCCCATATTTTTGAATGGGGGGGTCCGATACTACCCGCCCCCCTGTTCCGACGCCCCTACTCATGATATATTACTGTAGGTTACTTACCTACCTCCACCAACTGATCCCCTAACTATCTCATTATATCACAAACGTTCACCTTTATTTTCTACTAAATTTGTGGATATTATTGCGAACTCACTAAACCCTGGCACGGTTTCAGCTTACATCAAGACTGCTATAAATCTCATATTCTAAAAAAAACAAACCTTGATCCAAACTCCCTTAGAAATTATTGCCTGATCTCCCACCTACCCTTATTAAGTAAAATACTAGAAAGAATTGTCTCTAAACAACTTATCGCCCATATAAATAATCTTTTCGACTCGTTTAAAGCGCTTTTCGTAAGGGTCATTCGACCTAAACAGCTCTCCTCCGTAGTACTGTAATAACATGATCTACTTTAAATAGCAACACATGTTGCCAGCTAATCCTACTTGACCTCTCATCTACTTTTGACACTATGCACCATTACATATTAATCTCGCGGCTTACTTTGATGGGTATATATGGCTTAACATTATAATGGTTTACTTCATATCTGACAAACCGCAATATCTCTATTATGATTAAAAATCTTACTCGCTTCTTTCTCCACTTAACCACGGCATTCCTCTGGGATCGGTTTTAGGTCCATCCTTATTACATCCTTTATTTTCTATTTATATCCGCCCTATTGCTGATCTAATTAAGAACTTTCCAAATATATACTACCATATTGTTGCTTATGATATTCAACTATTTACCTTTTCTCCCAAAATTTTTCTAATAATACCACTAACTCTGAATTAATTGAGTGTGCAAACTTAATACGATTATGGCTCCTCTACAATAAACTACTAATTAATGCCTCTAAGACTAATGTACTTAACATATCTAATTCTGATACTTAATTTCCAAACTTTTCTATAAATAACATGATTATTTCTGTTTCCAATTCTTCCAAAAACCTAGGATTAGTATTTGATGACACATTATCATTTAAGAATCACATATAATCAATTACAAAATCCTCTAACTTGAATCTCTTTAGAATTAAAAAATAGAAACTCACTTTCCCGAAATCTTACGACAACTCTAATAAATGAGCATTCATGTACTCTCCCGACTTGACACTATTCTTTCCTATTGAATCTACTTCCGGCTAAAGCTACTGCTCCGCTAAATCGGAGTATCCATTCCTCAATATGTACTACAATATACTACTTACTGCATAAAACGACTGGATCAATCTACTGCAATATTCCACCAATCATCTAGTACGTGGCTATAGACAAGGGCATATCATTCTAAATAAGTTATACATTACGAACACTCTCTATAATCCATAAATCAATATATTCTTTCACCCGAAGCTATATCTTTGATCTAATTAATACCTTCTCTTCGTTACCAAAATTCTCCTCTCCTTATTTCCCGGAACTATAGTACAACTTCCCTAATTTCTAGAGCTTTTAAAATTCCTGTCCCACTGTATGGAATTCCCTCCCTCCTACCATCCGTTCTATTAGATCCCACAAAATATTTATAAATATAAAAACTTGTTTTCTCTCATCCTCTAATCACTAAATCGTTGAACTATTATTTTTATCTTCGTTATTTTGTCTCGTTTATCTTCAACTTCAAAGTTATTATTATCTGATAGTTATCGTATAATTAGTTCTTATTATTATTTGCTTCCCGCACGATCGAAAGAGTCTATTTTACATGACCCTATTTTAGTGCATAATAAACCATTATCAATTAACTAATTAAATACATTTGTCCCATTATTAATAAACACATGATTTAAAATATTACTATATTTAATATTATTATATTTTAATTTTATAAACTATTTTAAATAGGTGGATAGATGTATAACATATATCAGGATATTGTATCCTATATAGATATTATGAATATTTTATAATTTTTAATTTATAATATATTATAAGTTTATGATTATTTATGATTTATATATATAAATATATATATATATATATATATATATATAATATAATATAGACATAAACGCAATTGTTAAATATTTAAATATTAATTATAATCTCTACAAATGCTGTTATAAGTTAACTTTACAAATTAGACAATGAACATTATTATAATAATAATTTAATAAATGAAACACCCACATACATATCGATTCTCGCGGTATTTAAGTATATTTATGTATACATAGAATTATGGATATAAATACAAATATTTCATACCACAAAAGATACAATTAATATTGGTATCTAGATACATACGAAATAATGCATACTAGTACAACACACATACACACACACATATATATATATATATATATATATATATATATATATATATATATATATATATATTATACATAACTATATATAAAAAAGAATAAAATACATATTGTCGGTATACACTATTAAAACTGTATAATTAGTTAGTATATTCAGCACTTACATATATATATAGTAATAAGGATTAATATATTATCTTATAGTCTTATAAGACTAACGCCAAACCAAGTGAAAGTATTGTAGGAAATCATATAAAATAAATGAATACAATAACAATCTGGGATAATAGGGTACACGCGTATATGCTTTGTTATACCTAACCATAGATTTATAGTTTACATATGTAAACTATAAATCTTTGTACCTAACAATGCATTCGTTATTATACAACCTCCATGTGTATATCATCAATACACATCCGAATTTCGGTATTCTAGGATTTAGATAAATGCATGTTTAATATATTTCTTCCGGGCGTGATTCAATATAAATATATATATATATATATATATATTGAATTACAAAAATGTGTGAACATTCTTTTAGGTGAAGAATTTCATTTTTTAAATGTTGTTTTGGCCTAAAATTTGTGTTCATTAAAGTTATTATTTCCTTATTTCGAATGATTGATACCTCCATTGTTTTATGTAAATGTTGAATGGTTATATATAATATATATATGTATATATATATATATATATATATATATATATATATATATTTAATAAATTTAATTCAAAGTTTAAGATTAATTAAGTTTAAGTTATTGATTGGAAAGCTTTCCAGATTATTCACGAATCCTAGGATTCGTGAATAATGCCTGAGGAATATATAATTATAACGAAGAAGTAGATGATAAGTTTTAATATGTAATGTTATAAGGTATACTAAGTATTCAAACAAAATCAAAACATGTGTTCAACATTTGTTCAACACAACATATTGCATCCTATCTACTCGGATCAAATAACACATGTTAGACTTATCTTGAACACAAGTTTAAAACACATACTTTTCCATGCAAGATGAACACTTCTTGAACACAAGTTTAAAACCAGTTATTCGATGAAAGATGAACAAATATTGAAAACGAGTATATAGGGGAAATATGGTTAATGTGGCCAGGAGGGTAATGTGGTCACATGGCGTATCTCGTAAACTATAAGTCCAATAAATCAAATATTAGAAATATATAGGAAACATGAAATATGCGCATTGGTAAGCATTGTTCAAATAAGTAAAAATAATTTGTATATCTATTAATAACAACAAATGATGTAAAAAATACAACAAAATCGATTTACTTTTTAAAAAATTGAAATAAAAGTTTAGTAAAACATATATTAAATCACTAATATATAATATAAATTCAAAATTAAAGATGGATGTTAAAGAACTATTTAATTACAACGAAGTATTTATACCATTTAATGTAGTGAGTAATATTCATTATTATATAATATATATAGCGTGACACCTAGAAGCGGGTAATGTGGCCATAGTTTAGCCGGTAATGTGGCCACTTCACAATGATTTAAGCCAATCATATGATCAGCCATATGATTTAAGCCAATCACATGATTAGAAATAAATATGTTTATATATTGATAACATTGCGCACGCCGTACGTCATTACATGAAAATGTTGATAGAATCAATATCTACTATATCCTATATAACAATACAAATATATTTCCATACATATTATAATCGTGGTATAAACTTTTAAATTTAATTTATTATATTTAAGTATCTATTAACACAATTATAAAGAATATATTTATATATATATATATATATATATATATATGTATTATATATATATACTTACTATACTATATACGTAATACATTACACGTACTATACAATATATCTTTAAATATAAATAAACAGGTAATGAATAACAATTATGATATGACAACCTATATATATATATATATATATATATATATATATATATATATATATATATATATATATATATATATATATTGTGGTTAAATCTATGTTAATCAATTCATATTTGCATATTATAATACTGTTTATTTTATTCCATTGTTCGTCTGATGTCGTATAAAAGTAGAAATTGGATTCCATACCATTATTTCTTGTATTACTTTTAATATAAAAACCAATAGGTATACATAATATATGTTATTGCATGTTGGTTATTTTATAAATATAACTACTCTTAATTATTTTGTCATATACAAATAATAGGTTACTAATATTAAGTTACTAATACTTTAAAGCGATAGATTTAAATCTAAGAACTTAATCTAAACTGTATACTATAGTATATACATATATATATATATATATATATATATATATATATATATATATATATAACTCAGAAGGATATTATTGAAAAATCAATTAAGCAAATATATTTGAGATTATGACCTCTTCATCATAGTTAGTGATCCTAAAACTAAAACGGAGGTAAACTGTATAAAAATATCTATAATAATTAAACAAAATAAAAATTGATAAAATATGTGAATAGAATTTTGTGATAAAAACAGTTAAAAGTAGAGAATAAGATAATAAACTAAAGATACAATATAAAATGCTAAGTAAAATAATAAAACGATTTAAAAACAGTTGAAGAATTTCGATAACATTCTTCCCGAACCTTCTATTGATTCTTTAATACTGGCGGTCTTCAATATTTGCCAGGTATTTGAAGGAAAATTCATCTCTGTCTTGATAATTTGGTTTCCAGAGTACCAAGAGCCCAAAGAACCAACACAGAAGGGAATTACATATCCGAGGTGGCGATACTTTTCTATCTTCCTGTTAGCGGCAGATTCCATGTTTGTAATCGAGTCGTAGGGAATTGTGATGTCGACAAAATAACATGAGTTGTTATATTTGATAACAAGATCCGGTTTTAAGTTATCTAGTGAGATGTAGCTAGTATCGTACTCCATATCGCATTTATCTAGGAACACTAGTTAGTTAGTAACTAGTTAGTACTCCAAGGACAGCATCATGTCTTTCTGTCATCATTTTTAGTGATGCAGTACACATATTCAATATGTGCATCGTCGTTTCATCCTTGGAGTAGCATTGCCTACATTTTTTATCTGTTGAGCCTGGAAAAGCTTTTACTGGAAGAGTCTGAGTTCTAGCCATGTGCCCATAGTTCCAGGATTTGAAAGATAGTGTCGATTCTTGTGATATTAGTTTAGTGATTACCTTAGAATTTGCATCCTGGGATAAACACTCAGCTACACTGCCTTGTAACGGAAGTTCCACGAATTTTCTGCTCCATTGCTTTCTCAGCGCAAGTCGCATGCTTTTTACAACCTTAGCAGGAGTGGAGCAGATATCATCGATGGCTATGATTATGTTCCCATCGGATATATCAATGCGAGCTCCAAGGTGTGTTGCTGCATGTCGAGTGCGCGTCCAAAGATTAGCACCATTGCTATAAAATCTATAACCATATAACCCATGCGTTTGGCTACCGGATAGAAATTCAGTGAGTGGTATTTCATGATCATGTCCGATAGCAAAATTGAGGGTATTTGATAGTTGGCGATTAGCAATTGAGGATATCATATTATCCCTTGAAGATAGTAATTGCGTTGCTTTAGAGATTGTCCAAATATCTACTTCTTGGCTGATTTTACCAATCCCCAGGCCGCCAATATGTCTGTCAGCATAGAAGAATGGAGTAGCAACATTGTCAGGAGTAATAGTATTATATCTTAGGAACTGTTTTATAGATTTATCCAGATCGTAGATACTTTCCTTCATGACTCGTCCAGATGAGCTCATGGGATAGAGAGGGGATTAAGTGACTTCTCAAACTTCTATTTTTTGCCATGGAGTTAGTCCAGAGTCTGAAAGTTGATTAAGTTGAGCAGGTATATCAGTAGTAACATTAAATAAGAACTTAGATCCAATTGGTATACCCAAGAATCTTTCAAATTCGCCAATATGGAGAGTTTTAATAAATTCTTGACCCAACATAAACTGCCGATCCTCAATAACCCCCTTGTTGAAAGAAATGCTAGTGCATTTTCTAGGATTGAACTTGAGGCCGATACTATTAGAAACTTCCAGTATTCCATATAGTGCCGACATCATTTCCTCATGAGATCCAGTGATTATTGCTAAATCATCTGCGTAAGCTGTAAGTTTAGCTTTAGATCCGAATAGGTCATAACCAGCTATTTCAATTACTTTTCTTATGATAGGTTCAGAAGCAAGATTAAAAATAATTGGTGATAAACAATCGCCCTGTCTTACTCCGGAAGTTGGTTGGACCATAACATCTTTGTATTCACATATTGTATTAGTATACATGTCTTTCAATATGGTCGAGGTATGAGCAGGCAAAGGAAGTGATTCAAATATTTATAGTGATTCAATATATATATATATATATATATATATATATATACTACTATCTATAGATATCTACAGTATACTGTATATAGTACATATTTGGTAAATACATATAATAAAAAAGTCTTTAATAAAATCCACGGATAAATATTAGAATATATAACATTAAATTATATTACATTATTAATAAAATGTAATACAAATATATGCAATATACGTACATTTATTAAAAAAGTTAAACAAATATAAAATCCTCAGGAAAATAAGTGTATACTAGCGTTAAAATCATTACAATAAAAATGGCCATATCAAGGTAACACGGGCGAAGCCGGACTCCTACCGCCTAGTATATATATATACACATATATATACATATATAAAATATATATTGATACATATATAAAATCTATAACAGCAATCAATAATTAAACAATTTATAACTATCTATAATTAATTTAATTTAAAAAATAATTTATAATTATTCTTTCTCAAATTTATCATATGATAATATATATATATATATATATATTAAAAAATGTTTAACCTAAACATAATCTAAACAATATACATAACCTATATATAACAATAATATGTATAAAATACTATATATTATACTGTCAGTTCAAGGAACTAGCTATTTAGTCGCATATCCTATTGATATACCTATTAAAGATCTAATTATCAATAGATAGTTCGCTGACTGCCAATACTATATATAGTATATTATACATATTATTGTTATATATTGATATATATATAGGTTATATATATTGTTTTAAAAAAAAAAATTGTTAATATATTTTAATTTCATCAAAAAATATTCAATATTTTTTATTTTTTTTTATTAATTTAGATTCAATATATTTACCTAAATATATTAAAATAATAAATAATTAAATATTTGGTATTATTTATTAAAAAAATTATTAAAATGTATCAAAAATTATTGAATATTTTTTTTATATTAATTTACATTCAAAATATTTACTATATATTTTGTTCACTAAGATTTTTGAATACCAGTAAACTCGGACCAGGTTTGAAGAAGATTCGGACCAGTTTAAAATAACTATATATAGTATATATATACTTCTATAATATGGGTTAAAACATAAAAGTGGTCCGAACTTTCTTCAAAAGTGTTCCGAGTTTATTTCAAAAGTTGTCTGAGTTTACTGGTATCCACATTTTGTATAAAAATTATATTTGTTTGATAACATATTAATCCTGATATTAATATGAACATATTAAGCACATAATATGTTCATATTAATATGTTGTCAAATAAATATGCAGAAACATATAAATAGTTTCATATTATGAACATAATATGTTCATATATGAATAATAATACAAATATATTTGTAGTATGTTGTTTACTGGGCGACGCCTAGTAAGGGTGATTTTAAACATGATGTTGATGATGGATTCGGCTGCTTCATTTGATTCATCACAATTTTAGTATTGGGAATGCCCAACAATTTTGTTGTTGATTTAGGTCAATATTGGCTGTGCGAGGGCATGTTCATTTTACAAAAAAATTAACATGGGAATAGATAGGAACATTCAAAAAAAAAACAAATATGTATATGTTTCACATTTATAATAAAGATACAATCATGACATTTTCAGAATATGTGTAATGTGTATAGTTCCTATTAATGATATAAAATTTATATAAAAAATAATTTTATTTCTATGAATTTTTTTCTAATTATAGGATTTTCTAGAATTTTTTTGACCTCTCATAATTTTGTACAGAATCGTTATATTTGATAAATTTATATTATATATAATAAAAAAACATCAGCTTAGGGGTCATGACCCCTAAGCTGAGGGGTTATATATTATAGTATAGTATACTATAGTATAATGTCGTATACACGCATAACGTAAAGTTTACGTCTTACTATGTATATAGTCTGCAATATTGTTATTGTATTTATTTAATAATTAGTGTTAATAAATAATAATAGAATTTTAATTCGTTCATATTATTAAACATTTGTTCAGACAACGTAAACAAAACATTTAAAGTGTTGTCAATTTAAAACATATTAAATATTCATAATTTAAAGTTGGTAAATAAAGCGCACGTAATATCGATTCTACGCAAATATTCACTACACATGTATCATACTACTATATGCATATATACATATGTGTGGTTATTGACATACAACTGAGATGGTATAGGTATATGGTCTCAAGATTCAACTCGATGGTGAAGCGATTCTACAAGGAAACGTGGACGGCAAACGAAGAATAGGAAGACCGAGAACTCAGAGGAAAGAACCAGTACTAACATCGTAGAATGCACCTGTCATGAAAGCAGAGAGGCGATGAGAGCGACGTCGAAACGAAGTTAATGGAGATACGTCGTGAAGAAATCAACCGCGTCTCTATGTGGTCGTGTGTGCCGTATACGACATTCAATGCTATGGGATAGGTCTAAGGTTAATATATATATATATATATATATATATATATATACTGTATAATGTATAGGGGAAAGTACCCAATTACCGACTCCTCTTAATACCAACCCCCTATCGTATCTCAGTAACTATAAGAGATATAAACAAATGATATATAAACTAACTGTTAGTAATTTAATGATAAATAAGAATACGTATTTTTTTCTTCAAAATATTCAATACAGCAATTATTATTCGATAAAATGTAATATTCTGGTTTTACTTGTTAAATATTTGAATAATAACTTTTTTTTAATAAATGTAAATATTTTATTAATTAAAATAAAACGTAATTATATGCATAGTATTGTATATAGCTATAGCTAGAGCTATAGCTTGACTATATGTTCATAACAATTATAAAAATTGATAAAAATAAATTTAATTGGAATACGTATTATACAAAGATATCTTAATTATAGCAAATCATATGATTTTCATATTACCGACCACCTAATTATCCTAATAATTCGACCTCATGTGATTTATAATATACAATCAAAATAGATATTTTGTTTACTTTTAAATTGTTCATAATGTGTGTGTATTATATTAACAGCGTAAATAGAACAATTAACTGTTTTTTAGTATATATATATATATATATATATTCATATAATTATAGTTATATTCATATTCAGTTAATTTAAAGTTAATATAAAATATAAGGTTTAAATATACATTAATTTGAATATTAAACTCAAATTAAATAATAAATAAATTGTGTGCGTCATGTAATTCATTACATCTATTTATATCTGCTATTTTGATTGAATATTATAATAGTACAATTATTTCTACCATGAGTATTTTAGGGGGTCGGTAATAGTAGATGGGGGTCTCGATTATACACATGTATCCAATACAGACCACTATTTATTATTGTCAATATTATTATATAACAAATTTAAAATAGGCAATTTATGTATTACAAAATGTCAAATAAATATATTGAATATTGAATAAGTTATTACAAATAATTATTTAGGAGACGGTAATTGGATACTTTCCCTCTACAGTATTAATTCATAGTTTAAAATATATAAATATATATAACTAAGTATACATAGTTAGTTCCCCGTTCACGATAAGACATATAGTGTGTTACAGGTTACCTTCACGTATGATGGACAGGACATATCAACTATGATTCATAACTATAGATATATATGTTAGATGTTATATGTCCTATTTATATTTATAAATGTATACTTTATGTTAGCAATGTTAACTTATAAAGTTGGATCGCTTAATTATCTCAATACTTTATACGGTTCGTTGTACAATGTATAATGTACATCTGTACAATATACATATAAGTATTACAAAGTGATAGGTTTATATTATATATAGGGGAAAGTCCCCGATTACCGACCCCCTCCTAATACCGACCCCCTGTGGTATCTCAGTAACTATAAGAGCTATCAAAAAATAATATATACACGAACTTTTAGTAATATAATGATAAATATGAATAATTATTTTGTTTTAAAAAATATTTAATCCTACAATTGTTATTTGATAAAATGTAATATTCTGTTTTTAATTTTTAAATATTTGAATAATAACTTTTTTTAAATCATTGTAAATACTTTATTATTTAAAAGAAAATGTAATACTGAGCAAAATATTGTAGACCAATAAAATGTTTATGACTATTATAAAAATAATTTAATTTGAATTTCTATTAACCAATATATCTTAATTATAGCAACCCATATAATTGTCCTATTACCGACCCCTAAATTACCCTAATACCGACCCCATGTGATTTATAATATCCAATCAAAGTAGATCCGTATTTTACTTTAAAATATGTCGTAAGTTGTTTGTGTATCATTAATATAGATTTAGGATTCATGATTCAGGTTGATTATATACATACTGATTAATAAATAAATATTAAATAATAATATACACTATTTTAATATAATTACTATAAAGTTTAAATTTAAATTTAATATTACTATTAAAACATAAATTCAATACAAAATAAATTGCGTGAATGTTATAATTAATTATATTTATGTATATCTACTATTTTTATTGGATATTATAATACTACAATTATTTATATCACGATTATTTTTGGGGGTCGGTAATAGGAGAAGGGGGTCGGTATTAGGTAAATGTATCCGATTACCGACCCCCCTGTTTATTCTTGTAAATATAGTTATATCAAAAATTTAAAATAGCCATATTATCCATTGCCATAATATTACCCTAATTACAAAATTTCAAATAAATATATTTAATATTGAATAAGTTATTACAAATAATCATTTATGGGTCGGTAATCGGGGACTTTCCCCTAGTATAATAGGACCAACTATTACATCATAACTGTATTGCATCATCACGTGATATGAGATTAGCGAGTACGATCTGATTAATGTATTAGTTATTTCTCCTTATAAATATAGTTTACGATTATATATATATATATGATTAATTAATTTATATTTATTAAAGAATGAATTATAAGAATGCAAGTAGGAGATGTATAATAATACACTTGTATATTGGAAAGACAAAAGATATTATTGGTTAGTTCATACATATATATATTACATATTATTACTACTCAAATATATTATTATTTGTTATAAACAGTGAAATATATATATATAAACATGTATACAATACACATATATAATACCTGTGCTATACCTAAACAGCTAACAGGGTTACGTAACTTTACGTCATAAGGCGACACTTTACTACAGTTCCATTGTTACCATTACGTAATACCACAGTGTCAGATAACTATTCCGTACGTCTAACACAATAGATGTTCTATTGTTCAATATATCACATAATTGTACAATTTAATCTTATCTCTCAATCTCGAGTTATATTGACATATAGACGGGTGAATTAATATATATATATATATATATATATATATATATATATATAGTAAGTAAGCAAATAAGTCACGTATATTTATTCGGGGTTTTCGTTATATCCGGCCGGTTTAGCTGTTGGAATGATAATCAGTGACATGTCTCGAGTTGTTGTATAGAACGACATGTATATCCTGTTCACCAGTTATGAACGGAGTCTGACATCCTCCACCCACTAACGATTGAAAGAGGAGCCGTACCTAATAGGGTTGCTCTCACCTTTAGGCCTCTAGCCGTGGGGGTGTTAGCGGAGCGTATCTTACCCCAACTTATAGGGCATATTAATATGCCCTATAAATAGGGGTAAGTAATTACTGTGTATTTATAGAACCGTAAAGTAAGAGAATAACTATATATGTATATTGGATATTTAATATTTTTTTAAATAATTAGGATATATAATATTTGGGATATCAATAACTATATACAATTATAATATATAATAATAATATATATATACATATATAATTGGGTGTTTAACAATGTATGTTATTACAACAACATATCATCACAACAACCAATGAACTCTTGAGTAGTCTTTAGCCGACTTAACGCGTTTTAGCTGTATAGTGCTGGCTGTATCTCATACGAATGATATTCTATATTACATTCAGATTGATGCATTCAATTCATTTATATTTTATTGTATATTTATATTTATATTTATATATATATATATATATATATATATATATATATATTAAATTAATTCATTAATATTGTTTTAGATGTATATTTAATATACGAATAATAAGTAGTATTAATATATATATATATATATATATATATATATATATTTATATACGCATAATAAATATATGTATTATATAAAACAAAGGCATAAACGTAATGCTAAGAATTCTTTTTTCATTTAAAGAATACAAAGTAAAATAAAATATCATTTCGCCTAGAAATCTCTATTTGTATAAACATTTAATTTTTGTTTTTTCTTAAACTAATTTCACCACCGAATTTTCACGAATTGGAAAAGATAATATATAAATTTGAAAGTCACCAAACATTAAATAAATACAGAATTCTAGTAGAAATTAATCAATTATAATTGATAATTATCTAATATACAAAATAAGCTGTTTTTTGTTTTTTGTTTTTTCTTTGGGAAAAATCATATTACACAATCCACAGTAAACAGTAACATATTTAGTGTGTATGTGTGTGTATGTGTGTGTGTATGTGTGTGTTATAAAGTGAAGTCTGCTGATATATCAATATCAATATCAATATGTATAGTACATTACTCGATATATCTGCACACTTCACTTTATAACTAACATACACACACACACACACACACACATATATATATATATATATATATATATATATATATATATATATATATATATATATATATATATATATACTATAGTATATAAGTAAGTAAGTAAGTAATTTATTTATTTATACACTTGTACATTTTTCAATCTCACAAGTGTAAACGAAAAGAAAATAACAGAAACGATAAATAACTAAAATAAATATATATATATTAATATATATATATATATATGTTTATAATTATAATTTAATTAAATAATTTTTTAGATTATTCTTGAATGTTGAATGATTTTTCAGGTTTCGTATATTTCGTGGTAGGTCATTCCACAGCGTAGGGGCACTCCAGCTTATTGATATTTTCATTAATATTTTACATTTTATCGAAGGATCCTTGTACATTTCATCATATTGCTTACGCGGATTTATCTTCACTTCCCTAATAAATATATTTTTGAGGTAGTTTGGGGTACCGAATAATAATGTTTTATGCATTATGCAGAGTAACTTAAATTTAGTCATCTTATCATGGTTAAACCATTTTGGGCCATTTAAAATATTCTTAACAATAATATGGTCATTACTTTTTAGATTATATATTAATCTAATTGAACATTTTATTACCCTGTCTACTCTGTCATAAATATTCTTATTTGAATGAATAGTAATGCTATTACAATAACGTAATCTAGATATAACTAGTGATTGCACTAACGTCATTGTAGAAGTTACAGTTAGGTATTTCCTTATTTTACGAATATTATATAAGTTGTAATTTGCAGATTTACAAATAGATGAGATGAATCGTGAGAATGAAAGTTTAGAATCTAATGTAACTCCAAGTGATGTAACGTACTCACTAGGTTCTGTAATAGTAAAGTCAAATAGTACAGTAGGGAAAATACATGATTTAGTTGTGATATTAATAAGTTTAGTTTTGGATGAATTAGGGAATAAATTATTAAAAATGAGCCATCTCCTAACTTGTTCAATACAATCATTTAACTCTATATTACTTTGTTTATTTACTTTACAGTATAATTGTATGTCATCTGCATATATTGCATAATGAATATTAGAGAAATTCTTGATAACTAAAGAAAGAGGAACAATATATATATAGAAAATAAAAGGGGACCCAGAACAGAGCCTTGTGGTACTCCATACCGTAATTTTCCAATAGGTGAATATAATCCTTTTATGTTTATAGAATACGTTCTATTTGATAAATAAGAAATAATCCAGTCTAAAGATGAGCCAGTAAACCCAATAGATTTAATTCTATCAATAAGAATACTGTGGTCTAAACTATCGAAAGCACACGAAAGATCAAGAAGTATTAATTGTACGGAATCAGAATTATCTAAATATTTGAGTATATCATCAGAGATCTTGAGTAGTGTAGTTTCAGTACTATGGCCTGGTCTATATGCATTTTGGTATTCATCAAAAAGATTATGGAACAGTAGGTACTCTATAATTTGTCTACTAACAATCTTCTCAATTATCTTGCTCAGTAATGGCAATTGTGATATAGGTCTATAATTAGAAAGTTTATTGCAATCTAAATTAGTTTTTTTCAATAATGGAGTTATTTCAGCATGTTTAAAAACGTCAGGAAATATGGAGCTGTAAAGAGAAAAATTAACAATAGAACAATAATATGGAGCCAGAATAGGTGCACGTTTTTTAATTAGGCTAATAGGAATACTATCACTTGGACTAGTTGAAGTTGAAGAAGTAATTAATTGATAAACTTCCATTGTTGATGTCATATTGAAGCTATTAAAACTATATGTTAAATTTGAATCTGAATAAGGAATAAAGATTGAAGCTAGTGGATTGAGTTTATTTCCAAATTTATTTTTTTCAGATTTAATACATTCACAAACTGAAGTAATTTTATCATGAAAATATTTAATAAATTCATAACATATTATTTCTTTAGGTAAGTTAGGTAAACTTGGTTAAAATATAGTATATATAGTATATATATAAGAGTGTTCGAGTGCTCTCTTATTTTCAAGTCATACCTTAAACGGGGTATACCCCGTTAAGGTATATATATATATATATATATATATATATATATATATATATATATATATATAGCTCATGTCCAGTAGGCTGCCTCCGTGGCATTATAAATATCCATATAACTTACATGGATATTAGTGTATTGATCTACTTAAGTTGTTCGAATAACTTCTCACACGTGTTAGCATTATATCTGTAATATATATGTATGTATCAAATATATATATTTTATATATTATATATATATTTATAATATATAATTATATATTATAAATATATATTTAATATATAAAGAATATATATATATATATATATATATATAGTAAGTAGTTTTGCCTAAGTAATTATACTAATTACTATTGTGTTTGACGTTTACTGGTGACTATATTTATAATATATAATTATATATTATAAATATATATTTAATATATAAAGAATATATATATATATATATATATATAGTAAGTAGTTTTGCCTAAGTAATTATACTAATTACTATTGTGTTTGACGTTTACTGGTGACTCATATTTATCCTGGGTTTTCGTTATATCCGGCCGGTATAGCTGCTGGAATGATAATCAGTGACATGTCTCGAGTTGTTGTATAGAACAACATGCATGTATATCCTGTTCGCCAGTTATGAACGGAGTATGACATCCTCCACCCACTAACGTTTGAAAGAGGTCTTACCTAATAGGGTTGCTCTCACCTTTAGGCCTCTACCCGTGGAGGTGTTAGCGGAGCATATTTTACCCCCACTTATAGGGCATATTAATATGCCCTATAAATCGGGGTAAGTAATTACTGTGTATTTATAGAATCGTAAAGTAAGAGAATAACTATATATGTATATTGGATATTTAATATTTTTTTAAATAATTAGGATATATAATATTTGGGATATCAATAACTATATATAACTATAATATATAATATATATATATAATTGGGTGTTTAACAATGTATGTTATTACAACACCATACCACCACAACAACCAATGAACTCTTGAGTAGTCTTTAGCCGACTTAACGCGTTTTAGCTGTATAGTGCTGGCTGTATCTCATACGAATGATATTCTATATTACATTCAGATTGATGCATTCAATTCATTTATATTTTATTGTATATTTATATTTATATTTATATATATATATATATATATATATATATAAATATGTGTATAAATGTATATTAATATATATATATATATATATATATATATATATATATATATATATTAAATTAATTCATTAATATTGTTTTAGATGTATATTTAATATACGAATAATAAGTAGCATTAATATATATATTTATATATATATATATATATATATATACGCATAATAAATATATGTATTATATATAACATAAAGGCATAAACCAAATGTTAAGAATTCTTTTTTCATTTAAAGAATACAAAGTTAAAATAAAATATCATTTCGCCTAGAAATCTCTATTTGTATATACATTTAATTTTTGTTTTTTCTTAAATTAATTTCACTACCGAATTTTCACTAATTGGAAAAGAAAATTAATACATTTGAAAATCATCAAATAAATATATAATAGGGAAAAACACTGAGAACAAAAGCTAGTCATTTACTTAAAAACGCTAGTCATTTCAAGTGTCTAAGCGGACCATGGTAATTTGAAAATTGACTATATTTTCTAGTCACTATATATTTACTATATATATAGTCTTTATTGACTATTATACCTAGTCATTTATAAATAACTATATATTCAACTTATTTAGTCAATTATAATTGACCATTTTATATAGTCTTTATTGACTATAATTCCTAGTCATTTATACATGACTATATTATTCTAAATATGTTAATATTTCTATAGTCAATTATAATTTACTATGTTACCTAATAAATACACTATTATGAATATAGTAAATTTTTATTTAGTATGTTTATTAAAATGTGTTATTAATAATAATAGTTAGATATTAAAATATATTTTAATGTTTAACATTAATTAATTACTATATTTTAATTACTATATTACTATAATTTACTATATTTTATATTGTATTATATAATTCATTAATATTTAATTATAAATGTTACTTGGAAATAAGATTTTTGTATAATATATTATATTTTTGACTTTAAATTTAATATTTATTCACCCTGTAAAATACATTTTATATATATATTAACTAATATATTTGAATATATATATTTGTTATTTTTATTTGGTGGAGTCCTTTCATCCCATCCAGGAACTTAGATGAAGTTTTCACTTATAACCATATATGGCTCTAATGTCCCTTCGAAGCCGCTCTCATGTTAAGGCATCCATGGTTTTAACGAGAGCCGATCATTTATTTATACACAATTATATAAGATCACTTCTAAATAATATTTTAAGACCCATTTTATAAAATTAATTAATGGTCCGGACAAGGGTCGAACCCGTGTCCTACTGCTTGTGTGTCTGGGGCCGGTTGCTGCGACATTTGATAATTTTAGCGTACGCAACGCGCTAGCAAAATTGGCCTGCGCCATGTCCTTAGCCATATGCAAATCGAGTTGTTCCGACAATTAAAATAAATGTCCTAGCCTAGCTAATTCTAGCGCGTATTATCTCGGCGACTGTCCGACTATGCGTATCGTATAGAATAAAAAAGAATTTTTTATGAAACTTTAAATCCAAAATAAATAAAATATGCTTATGTTATATTCAAAACAGTGTGAAATAACTTAATACAATAATATATATTAAAATAATTAATTATTAATAATTATATTATTATAATTCAAGTAATAAATATTAACTATTTAAATATACAACATATGCGCACTCACTATTTTTAGTTAATATAAAGTAGCGCCACCTATAAAATTATTTTAATGTGTCACTCAAATCTAAAAATAGAATATAGTTATAATTATAATTGAAATATATAACAATAATACGCGCATATAATGTATATAAATTTCAACTTAAAACATTCTCAATCATATACAAGTGTATAAATAGAAAACATATATATTATTAACTATAGTTTGAAGACTAAACAAGCTTGATTCTTCCTCTACCTATGCATTTATGCCAAACTCTGAAATTATTAAAATAATAACAATTTATAAAATTATATATATATATCTGAATATACACCTATATAATTAGGTCATACAAATTATGATATTTTCAAGTTTTAAAATGTATATTAGTTTGATTAATTAATAACATTAAATACATATATAATGTTATTATTATTAATGATATGTTAAGTGAATATTTATATGTACATTATATAATATAGAAACAATATTTATATATGTGGATTCACATTAAATTTATAATATTAAAATGAACAATTTATTTTAACACAGCCTTATTTATTTCGATTAATAGGATCGATTAATCGATTAATATATGTCTTAAATATAAATTTATATTTATACTTTAATATAAGTACAGTATATATAGTATATTAATTAATGTTATGTAAATTATTGAAGTTTATATTGAATATAATATTCTGAATATATTCAATATAATATTGTAATTATTTTAAAGATAGATTCTATAGTTTATTGTATATTATATTGGGTTATACTCGATAATATTTGTAATTATATTATTATAATAATTATATATTTATATAATTATTATAATTGTATATCCAATACATACTACAATACAATTAAATTGGAATAAAATGGGAAATAAGCAAAACATTTTATTTAATATTTAGCTAACGCCAGCTATTAGTTGTCCTTAATAAATGGGTAAAATAAACGCTGCTTGTTTAATTTATATGTCGGAACAACTCGATGACTTTAGCTTAGCATTTTGATAATTTTTACGCGCTAGAACATCGGAACAACCGATCGCTAGCAAGCGCTAAGGCGAATTTGTTCGCCTTAATGACGCGCGCCTACGCTATTTATTTTTCATCCGAACAACTCAATATCGTAAAATAAGCGTAGGATAAGCGTAGGCCAATTTTATGTTATCGGAGCAACTGGCCCCAGACGCCTTAGCCACTGAGCCACACAGGCAATTAGTGGCAATAGTTTATTTCATAATAAATATAATTGATATAACAGCTGTATAAAGACTCATTCAATAAATAGTTATATTTACAAGTATAACTATATGTTAGCTAGTTAAATATATAAATATAAAAATACTGAAGCTTAAATTATTAATCAATTTTATTCATAAATATATCCAGTATAGCCTCCATATGTCTTTTCATATACCTATGGAAAACACATTATTAATAAATATTGAATTTATGTTGTATTATAAATTAATTAAAAATGATACTTTCTATATTAACATCTTCAGATCATTGTGTCTTTCTATTGGCCAATGGTTGTATTTATTTTAGTACCTAGAGGAATCATAGCCTCCAAATGATCATTTGCAGATATCTGATGGAAAAATAAGAATTAATATTAAATTGAAGTTTCATTTATACATTATTTTAAAAAGAAAATGACTATATTAGTAATAGTGAATATATAAATATTTTGTAGGGATAGTTCAGGATGTTATTTGGAAGGACAAGTATTATTTTTATTTTTTGGAATATGTTATGTCATATTATAATGATGTTATATTGCATTATAGTCTGAGTATATATTTTAATTAATATTCAAACCATTTCAAATACTTTCCCATTATTATTCTAATAATACTAGTGGAACATAATAAAGTTGATAATATACAAATAACAGCGAACAATCATATTACACAATCCACAGTCAACAATAACATATTTAATGTGTGTTATATTTGAAATATAACCATCAACTCTACCTATGTAGACATGTATACCTATGTATACATATTGTTGTGGTCATCACGTGATGTATCGCAGCATATTGTGCGTTGTATAATCCATGGACTATGTTCTTGTAGATAGGAATATATTGATATTGGTAGGTATATTAGTATATGTTAGATAGGTATACCACCAGACTCTCCGTTCAGTATCTCATCGTACAACTGTATGGTGCTATGCAGTTAGTAGGGATAGTTGTACCAAAGATTTTCCAAAGGAAAGATATTGCACTCCTTATCTATCTCTAGTACCTTTAAAAATGAAATTTAAAATGAATCTGACCATTAACACTAGATGGCGAAATAGTATATGAAATATTATAACATGTGGTATTTTAATTAAGAAATTAAGAAATTACTATACATATAGAAAATTATTATTATCTGACTAATACCTCTAGATGGCCATATCGAATTATTAGGTTACACAAATATACACAAGTGCAATATCTATCCTTTGGAAAATCTTTGGTTGTACACTAATTTAAATATATGTAATATAAGCAATTATACATTTTGTGAGTATTATATTTAAAGACAGTGTGATATATATATATATATATATATTATATATATATATATATATTATATATTATATATATATATATATATATATATATATATATATATATATATATATGTATGGTAAGTATACTTATAAGAAAGTAATTTATATTATTTTTGTTGTTGCTCTGTGACAATTTTATCCGAGGTTTAGCTGCTGGAATGATAATCAGTGACATGTTTCGAGTTGTTGTATAGAACGACGTGTATATCCTGTTCGCCTGTTATTAACGGAGTATGACATCCTCCACCCACAAACGCTAAAAGAGGCCTAACATAATTGGGTTGCTTTCACCTTTAGGCCTCTAGCCGTGGCCTCCATTTAGCGGAACGTATCTTACCCCCACTTATATGACATATTAATATGCCCTATACGTAGGGGTAATTAAATACTGTGTATTTATAGAACCGTAAAGTAAGAGCATAACTACATATGTATATATCTAGGATATTTAATATTTGTTAAGATACTTAGGATATATAATATTTGGGATATTAAATAACTATATATAATTAAAATATATGATAATAATATATATATATATATATATTAATAGTACATTTATATTGTTATATATATAATGGGTGTTAACAATTTAGTTATTACAACACCATGCCATCACAACAACCGATGTACTCTCGCATAGTATTTCCAAAGATTTTGCGAAGCATCCTTTGGAAAATCTTTGGTATTTCGCCGACTTCACGCGTTTTAGCTGTATAACGCTGGCTATATCTCATACGAATGGTATTCTCTATTACATTCAGATTGATGCATTCAATTCATTTATATTTTATTGTATATTTATATATATATATATATATATATATATATATATATGTATATTAATATATATATATATATATATATATATATATATATATATATATATAAGTGTATACAATGTATACACTTATATATATATATATATATATATATATATATATATATATATATATATATTAATATACATATATATATATATATACTATACTATACATGTATATTAATATATATAAAATATATTAATATATATATATAATTAATATTGTTTTAGAATTATAATATTTATTTTTAATATACGAATATTAAGTAGTATTTATATATATATAGTAAGTAAGTAATTATTATTGATTTATTTTTATGTCATCCTCTTTGAAAATTTTATCTGAAGTTTATCTGCTGGAATGATAATCAGTGACATGTTTCGAGTTGTTGTATAGAATGACATGTATATCCTGTTCTCCAGTTATGAACGGAGTATGACATCCTCCACCCACCAACGTTTGAAAGAGGCCTTACCTAATAGGGTTGCTCTCACCTTTAGGCCTCTAGCCGTGGGGGTGTTAGCGGAGAGTATCTTACCCCACCTATAGGGTATATTACCATGTATTTATAGGACCGTAAAGTAAACACATAACTATATATATAGGATATATATATTTTTTAAAGATAATTAGAATATATAATATTTGGGATATAATATACCTCTATATAATTATAATATATATATATATATATATATATATATATCATCATTATCATTATCAGATTTGGTTTTAACAACCGGGTAATTGTAGAAGCAGAGCTTATCGAGACAATTACCCTTTATTATTTTGACAAGTCCTAAAAAAGTACAATTATAATTGGAATAATAAATTCCTGAAAAAAAGAATAAACTATATATAACATAATGTTATATCTAAGTTGACTTCCTGTTTACACTAAATCTAATTATGAATAAGATCAAATAATTGTACTTATGAAGGACTTGAAAAAATTATCAAAAATCATCATATAATATATAAAAATAAACAAAATAAACATTAAGAAAACTAAAACGACTAAAAAACTAAAAACAGACAAGAAAGGTTAAGAAGAGTAAATATATGAAAATTTAATATAAAGAATAATAAATATATGTTTGGCAAATATTCAAAAATAAATTTATAAATTATCTACACAAAGTAAAAAATATTTAGATAGTTTTCATAAGTCGAAGAGTAGTTATAGTATAAAATATGGAAAAAAGAAGAAATTAATGTAAAAATGTAAAATGTAAAAGTCTGAGTAAAGATAAAATGTATTAAAAATAGTATATAATATTATATAAAAGCGTAATTATAGTATAAAATATGGATAAAAAGGAGAAATCAATGTAAAAGTCTGAGTAAAGATAAAATTTATTAAAAATAGTAAACTTATTAAAAATTAAAAAAATGTTAAAATATAATTTGAAGTAGAAAAATAATAGTAGATTAAAAAATCACAAGGTTAAAAAATAATTAAAAATATTATTACTGAAAAGGGAAATAGATACTAATTTTCTTTTATCAATATTTAATTCATTCCAAAGTCTTGGTCCATATGACGTTAAAGAATTATTCATATAGTTATATTTATTATAAGGTTGAATGAAATCAAAAGTACTTCTTGTATTAATTTTTTTTTTAGTTATTCTTTTATAATGTTTATAAATACTTGGACTACAAGTTTTATAATATATTCTATGCATAAATATTAGTGTTTTATATTTACACAAATCAAAGATATTTAATAACTTATGATCAATAAATAATTTTTTTGAACTAAAATCTATAGGTTTAGAAAAAACTAATTTTAATACTTTTTTTTGTATAACATAAATACAGTCTATATTAGATTTATATGTATGCCCCCAAATTTCTAAACAATAAATTAAATGGGGATAAAAAAGTGCATAATAAAGTTTAATCATAGCTGATTCATTAAGGCAGAAAGATACATTTTTTATGATCCAATATATTTTTAATAATTTATTCTTTAGAAATTGAAAATGAGATTTCCAGTTCAATGAATTATCAATGATTAGTCCAAGGAACTTTGTTTCAGATACTTGAACTAGAAGCTCATTTTCAATTTCTATTTCAAATTCTATATCATTTCTAAATGACATGCAGTGAGTTTTACCAATGTTAATTGTCAACTTATTTGATTTTACCCATAACATTATTTCATTAATTGTCAGCTGTAATTTAACTTTTAGTTTGTTGGCTGAACAATCACTAATTATAATAGTGGTGTCATCAGCAAATAGTATAAAAGTATTATTAATAGAGCAGGTCGGCATGTCATTAATAAATATAAGAAAAAGAAGCGGCCCAAGAATAGAACCTTGGGGGACACCGATATCTATATTAGTAGTAGTAGACATACAGTTATTATAATTTGTAAATTGACTTCTGTCTTTAAGATATGATGATAACCATGATAGAGGTAATCCTCTTATACCGTAAAAGTCAAGCTTTTTTAAGAGTATTTCATGGTTGACTGTGTCAAATGCTTTTTTTAAGTCAATGAATAGGCCAACACAGTATTTATTGGAGATCAGAGAATCAATAATAGCTTTTTGAAGGGTTTCTATAGCATGGAGGGTACTGAGGCCTTTCCTGAACCCAAATTGTGAACTACTAATTATGTTATGAAAATCACAGAAAGAAAGTAATCTTGAAAAAAACAATTTTTCTAAGATTTTCGAGAATTGAATATTCAAAAATATGGGTCTATAATTATTAAAGTCATTTTTATTACCTGATTTATAGATGGGAATAACTTTGGATTTTTTAAACAAATTTGGAAAAGTGCCTGTTGAAAAAGAAAGATTAAAAATATATGTTAAAGGTTCAGCTATATTGGATGAGATTAATTTTACGAGTTTCATAGATATATCAAGTTCATCCTTAGATATTTTTGGAGAACAATTATCAATAGTTTTAATGACCTCACTACATGTAATTGGAGATAAAAATAATGAATAATAATTACTATTTTTAAGGTAGTCGTTGAACGATGTATTAGGTGAACAAATGTTCTTAGCTAGTTTACTACCGACTTGTATAAAGTGTTCATTAAATTTATTTGCTATTGTTTCATCTTTTATTTCCTTTCCATGTATATCAAGTACTGATATTTTTGTATTCTTTTTTTGTATAGGATTTATCAATGAATTTATAATTGACCATGTAGTTTTAATGGATTTACTGTTATCCAAAGATTTAGTATAAAAATCCTTTTTACACTTTCTTATAATATTCGTGAGATCATTTTTATATTTTTTATATATCCTAAGATTATTATCATTTCTATTATTTATATATTTTATATACAGCTTTTGTTTTTTTCTACATGCTTTCTTTAAACTTTTTGTAAACCAAGGAATATCTTTTTTGCGAAAAATATTATTAGATTTATGTTTTTTAAGGCATGTTTTATCATAAATTTTACTAAAATGTGTAATAATAAGGTCAAGAGAAATATTAATATCTTCAGATTTTATAAATGTCCAGTTTGTCTCATTAAGTTCTTTCATTAATTTATTAACATTGTTAGTGTTATTTATATTGTGAGTTATAATTGGAACATTTTGTTTACATTTGAAACGTATTTTATTTAATTTCATTAAGATAAAAATTGGCAAGTGATCAGTAAATTCATATTGTAAAATACCAGATGAAATATAAGAAAAATTTCCATTATAAAAAATATTGTCAATCAATGTAGAACTATTATTACTGATACGTGTTGGTTGATTTATAGACTTAAATAGGTTTTGTAATTGCAATGTGTTTAAAAAAGAATCTGTAATAGTATTGGCTTTAAGTATGTCTATATTAAAGTCCCCACAGAGAAATATATGTTTACCATTATATACATTGAATTTTTCAATAAAATTATTTAGATAAACAAAAGAATCTTTTTCCAATGAGGGAGATCTATAAATTGAACTGATTATAATATTTCTAGTATCAAGTTTAATTTCTATAGTAATTGTATCAATGTAAAGGTTACTAAGAGATAGAATGACAATTTTATTTGTAGAAAATGAACTCTTAATATAAATAGAGACGCCACCAGCTTTTTTGTGATTTCGAATAGTGTGAAAAGAGGTATATCCCTGTAATTCAAATAGATTCATATTAAATTCATTGAACCAAGTTTCACATATTGAAATAACATCAAATGTATTATGTATAGATTTAAGTAATAACTTTAAATTATCAAAGTTTTTAACTATACTTCTACCATTTAATTGTAGTACTGATAACGTATTTAAGTTGTATTTTAATTTATTAAGTTCATTCATCGACATATAAGGAGAAACATGGTCAAAATTATAATTAAGATTCTCTGGATCATTGCAAAGAGTTGGATCATTATGAAATTGATTATCAATCATGGTCAGGTGTAAAAAGTAAATAAGATGTATAAAATAAATATGAATAGAAATGTAAGATAAAAATGATTATAAAGAAGTATAAAATTGTAAAATTAAAAGCATATATGAAGGTTTTATATAGAATAAAATAAGTAAATGAGTATGTATATATATATTTATAACGAGCATGGAAAATTAAAAGTAAAAAACAAAAACATAAACTGATTTTTTTTGAATAAAATATTATGGTTAAGTTTAAAATTATAATAATAAATAGTCAACATTTATCAACGGGGAAAAAAGAGTTTGATTTATTGATATCATATTTATAGTGTTTGATGAGATCGTAAGGTGATTTTATTGTCAAAATTACATCATCATTATCCTTTAGCGTACAACATATAAATCCATTATAAGATCATGCACTTTTAGTTAACTCATCACGTTTTAAGGAATGTAATACATTACTTCTTCTGTGAGTTAGATCTTCATTAATATAGATTTTATAATTTAATGTATCTTTTATCTTTTTTCGTGCTAGGTAGAGATCATTACGCACTGAACGTCTATTAAATCGTACTAACGTGCTTGATAACTTACTCTTGGTAGGTAACTTATGCGCTATACTAATGTCTGTATGTACAATATGAACTCCCAGTTGGGATCCAAATTCTATTATAGCATCAGCATATGATACGTTTTTTTCAACTATAAGACCAGAAATTTTTAAGTTATCTCTCCTAGAATACTGATCAATATCATCAGATCTAATACTGGCAGCAATAAGGCTATTTTCTAAGGTATCAATTTTAGTTTTGAGATAATCAACCTCAGCTCTGACTGCCACGAGAGCCTCAGTTACAGCATTTTCAATTATATGTTTAATGTCTAGGGTAACTTTTTCTATTACATTAGCTACTATTAATTGATCCTTTTTATTTAGTTTATCTGCCATTATAACAGAATATTTTAATTATTGCTAATACAATTTAATAATAATTATATATTACTTTATATACTTTTAGAAATATATCTGACAATTTAATAAACGAATTATAAAAATAATTATAAAAATATATAAAATAAATATATATATCAATATATTTTATGTATACATATATTTATATTATATTATATATATTATATATCAAATTAAAATGTAAAGTCTAAATAATGAAATTTATATCACCTGAATTTGATTATGTGCATATAAATATACTGATATATAATGTATTCATATACAAATTGACTATATTGAAATGAAAGAGATTACATAATACAATCAAAAAAAATAAAAAATCAGAAATCACTGAAGCATGATGAATGATTTTAGAATTAATGAATTATACATGATAATAACATTGATTTCAAATGAAAATATAATTATTTATTTACAGATTTAAAGTTATATAATAATATGATTTAATAAAAAAAAAAAAAAAAAATATAATATAATATATATATATATATATTACCCTAGTGAGATAAATTCAATATATATATATATATATATATATATATAATGTTTAACATTGTAGTTTATTACAACACCATACCACCACAACTACCAATGCACTCTTGAGTAGTCTTTAGCCGACTTTATGCGTTTTAGCTGTATAGTGCAGGCTGTACAGCTCATACGAATGGTATTCTCTATTACATTCAGATTGATGCATTCAATTAATTTATATTTATATTATATATATATATATATATATATTATATATATATATATATATATATATATATATATAAATATATATATATATATATATATATATAAATATATATATATAACCTATAGGTTATAACCTTTACGTATACACATATATGTGTAAATATGAATACCTTAAGCATAATGGTAACTATGGATATTTAAATAGGTCATCATAGGTTCATTATCTTACCACTTATAGCATGTTGTATATTTATGTGGCATGTGACATGTGACACGAGTCATGTGACATAACCCACTGACGTATACATTAACCGTTATACATAGTTAGTTATCTGACCTTTAGTATAGTGTAATGCGTAGCAATGGAACTGTTAGCTATTGTGGACGTTTAGTGTTCAGTATTCACCGAAGAAAAGCAGCATAAATATAAAACCTGCAGCAGCAGCATTCAATGTAGGATGATGTTAAGGTAAACAAGGTAAATACACAATATATTTTGTATTATAATATATAGATATGTATATAGATATATATATATATATATATATATATATATATATATATATATATTATTAAATTGTTATATTAACCTATTGATGTAATATTATGTAGAAGTGATCTTATATAATTATGTATAAATAAATGGTCGGCTCTCGTTCATCTAAGTTCCTGAATGGGATGAAAGGACTCTACCAAATAAAATAACAATAACAAAAAATACAATAATATATATATAATACAGTACTATATCATATATTATATATATATTTGGTATTAATTCATATTATATTATAGGATAAAAGTTAATATGAATGGGATAATACAATGTACCACAAGAAAGATCTGGATGTGAAGTCCGAGTTCTTCAAGATGTCGGCGAAGAAATGCGAATCACGAAAGAGTCTCAACCATACAAATAAATTATACAAACTTAATTGTCTGTTATCTAAACTAAAAGTGTGTAATATACATATATCACGTGTCATCATTTACAATACCCCTCGCCATATATTATCATATTATACAAAGATAATATAATAATAAATAGTAGGATAGATTAATTAATATTATATAAATATCAATGCTAAACATAACCTATATTGTATGTAAGAACACCGCAGAAAGAGCTTATAAGCTCTTTTATATATGAACATAAGAGCAGGGTTATTTGCTAATAAATATTGTCTCTGAATTTGATCTAAACATCAAATTTAGAACATAAGGCGAGAATAATTATTTCTGTATGTTATTCCCAGTAATGAGTAGATCAGTTTATTACAATGTTCGTAGGACATGACCTAGAGTGATAGTAATGCTACCGAAGAGAGAAGCGAGCGAGTAGGAACGTGTGCTGAAATCAATAAGCAAAAGTCTCGGCTCGGCATCAATATTCAAAAGTCTCGGCATCATTTACATAACCATAGTGGTCAAATTGTAATACTTTCTAAAGAATATAGTCCAAAATAGATATACATTAGTACATAGTAATAGGTATTAATAATACGTACAGGATTGCATTAATATCATTAATAATACCTAGTTGTAGTCGATTACATCGACATTATAGTTATAGAAAACATTGTTTATAAACTACCGAGACAACATAGTAGGCATCGCATCAAATCGTACCGTTGATGTCCGTGCTTGTTTGGTAACCTAGGTTACTATTAATAGCTACTAATAATAGACTATTATGTAATGTTTTGTTAGTATATAATACCACCTTACCGTAGATTACCGGCGTATATTTAATGGTAATATTAGTTCTACTATTTTTCCTGTATAATAATCGTATAGATTTATTCTGAGCTATAGATATATGTCCCGTAGTTATTTCATAATGTTTAACCCAAATATGGGTACAGTAGTTAATATGACAATGAAATACAGAGTAGTATAATAGTTTTAGAATGTGAATAGGTAATATTTTATTTTATTTTCTTAGAATTGAAATATCATAATATAATTTAACAAAATTAGTATGAATTTTCCAGTTCATATGATATATATTAGTATCAATTGGTACAACAAGAAACTTGATAGAAAATTAATTGTTAGTTTGTTAAGTGAAAGCCATATATCTAGATGTTTTAAAGTATTGTTCATATCAGTTTCAAGTTCAACAACATTATTTGCATTGAAAGTAATTGAGGTATCATCAGTAAATAGTACAAAATGACCTAGAGATTTAATATATCATTTATAAATATCATGAATAATAAGGGTCCAATGACTGAACCTTGAGGTACACCATATTTAATATTATTTAGTTGTGATTTATAGCTATTATAAGATACATATTGATTTATATTACTAAGGAAAGATACTAACAATTTAAGAACCACTCCTTCTATTCGAAAACCATACTTCTCTAACTTTATTATCAGAATATCGTGACTGATGGAGTCGAATGCTTTCTTTAAATAAATCGATAGAGCATCACATGTGCATCGCATACTGCAGTATTTCTTTTTATTCAAGGATATGAACCCAGTTAGATCCGATAATGCATCCGAAGTTGAAACCCCATTTTTAAAACCGTATTGGGCATTGTTCATCACCTTGTTTTTCTCCATGAAATCTAGAAATCTATGTTTTAATACTTTTTCTATAATTTTAGAAAAAGGCGATAAAGACCTTGAGGTACACCATAATTAATATTATTTGGTTGTATATTATAATATATCTTGTTTAACACAAGAAGGCATATTAGGTTATACCTTGTAGGCTATACATACTAGACTGATACTTAAATGATATATAATAGTTTACTTTAGAATTAATAGAATTAATTATTAGCATTTATACGTATTATTAGTGTATATCTATTTATAATATACTATTAATAATAGTATTTGTAATACTATAGATAATATTATTATTAGAATTAAGATTAGAAATATTTTCAAAAACGGTATCAAATGAAAGAAGTATATCGGAAAGTTTTAAATATATTTTCGGTTGAGAATATCATACAAACATTGCACATTTATGTTTAAGGACGAGGCGAAACTTTAGGCGGATATCCGCTGCGAATATTATAAAACATCTGTTGTAATATGATAACCAGGAGGATGATAGGATGATAACGCCTGCTATACATACTGGTTTACCCTATGTTTGGTAAACAAGAACACCACGTCACATGACTTCCTCCTTTTCGAATACATTATCTAAACAACACGACGTCTTATTTATTCTAGTTTATATCCGTAATTATATAAGTAAATATATCTATTAGCATATTAATATGCTAGTAATTACTACAACATCTAACATCTAAAGATCTACAAAAACTGCGATTATTCTCATTCAATAGTGGCTAATATACACTTGACCTCAGTTTCAGAATTACGTAACATATCGTCATAACGTTATATCCGAGTTAATTAACGTCACGACTATAATACATTTATCTGTTTGAGGAATATCCTATACGGAATTTATTTAATTATTTCGAAACTAATGATTACTAATCCACCTGTTGTACATCAGACATATGTCGTGAACATCAGACATATGTCGTGAACATCAGACATATGTCGTGTATATAATACATATATTGTACATCAGATATATGTGGTGCATCAGTTATATATAATATATATCCTGTGTTATAGTACGGAGAGTGTCCGTCGGACACCCTATATACCACTATCATAAACTATATAATATTGACACACTAATCAGGTAAATTAAAATTCCATTACTTATAATTATTTTTATGAATAATTTAATATAATTTAATTAGTAATTAATTTATTAATTTTTTATATTTTATTGATTACAAATTACAAGTTAAATATCAAAATAATAATCATGAAAAGTATTAATAAATTGATGGTATTAATATTATAACGCACGTTATATTTTATGAAAATTAGAATACTTCACAAGCTGCGAACTGCTTGGTTATTGAGTGTACATAATACCCATCTAGAGTGTCCATATTATAGATGTATATGACCTCTAGATATATGCATATAACTCAATTAATTTTTGATAAAAAATATAGAAATTATGCATATAAAGTTTAGAAGTTTTAGTTATTAATAATATATTATTATATTTTATATTAATACATTTGTATATGCTTGAGAAGGATATATGTTGAAATATGTGTTCTTAAATTTAAAACGTTATAAAAAATCAGTTTATTGGATATACCAGAATTATTTCTAATAATTAAAAAATAAAAAAATATTTATTTATATTATTATAGATTATTTTTCCATAGGATTTATGGTTTCTGATTTACCGAGTTACCTGTATTTTGGCACTGTCCGTATTCGGTTACTTTCCCATATCTTGACTTAACAGATGATAGTTTACCTAATTTGTTAAATTCCTTTTTCAATGAAAAATCACCAATATTATTTTATTATTAAGCAAACCTATCTCTAATTCTTTCATAGGTCAAACCTATCTTCTTCTACTAATAACCTCACCTCATTTTTGCTAACTTCTAAATTAATAATCAACTAATTAGTCTACTTAAAAAATATCGCAGAACTTCCTCTCTTGATCCCATTCCTTTAAAATTACAAAGATATAGATCCTCATATCATCTAAAATAGTTTTCATATCATCCATGAATCACTTACTTATGGTTCTGTCTCCTTTATTTGACCAACATTCGATAATACATCTTATTATATAAAAAAACATTCGCTTGATCAATCATCCTTTATTAACTCTAAACCTATTTCCAATCTGTTAATACTTTCTTAAGTCATACTTTAAACCTTAGAAAGATTCATTTCTAAGCAACTATCTACTTTCCCGACTACTGATAATATGATTATATATCCAAAGTGATTATGTAGTACATATGTAACAAAAATCCACTAAAACAGTAATAACCAGAGTAACAAAAAATCTCTCAATTAACCTTAATAATACATATGGACCAATTATTGTTCTACTTGATCGATAGTGCGTCATTTATACTATGACCACCCAGCAAACATTAACAGCTTCATAACAGACTCATAACAACATAACAGCCTCATAACAACCTTAAAACAGCATATTCTAATGATATTCATTATGATATTATCCTCATAATAACCTACATACATTTCATAAACACAGTCGGGTAAGGCTATATCACAGAACTAGGAGAGAAATGTCAGACATTTCTCTCTAGCTCTATGGGCTATATACATATATTTTTTAAATTATAAACTATAAATCTATGGATATATATATATATATATATATACATATATATATATATATATATGGATAGCATAAAGATGTGTTTCACCATAGATTTATAGTTTACAATGTAAAATACAGATCTATGCATTTAAATAATTCTGTTTGTATACTGTATTCTGTAATATACAAAGATTATAATCAAAGATAATTACAAAAAATATAATTTAAAATTTAAATTGTAATCTTTAAGTTTTCCCATATCATTTAATTTAATTTATAAGACAATAAAGTGGCTCAACAAAATAGTAAGTAGACATAATATTATATTATATATTAATATAATTGTATATATATATATACCGTTTTAGCTATATATTAGTTTAGTATTTAAGTTATTTAAAAAATAAATTTATTTATAATTATTAAAAGTTTCAACACGAAACCAAACGTTTTAATAATAATTATGATAAAATAAAGTGTATTATCATAATTAAATAACTCATAGAATATATATATATACAATATATTTATAACTAAATTATTTAGTAAATACAATTAAAATAATTATTATTTTATGAAGGATATTAATAATTAATATCCTAAATATGGTAGCCAGTAACCTCGTACGAGGTAATCTCGTACGAGTAATTTCGTACGACTTGTTAAATTTAATTTATTTCATAATAATACAGTTTTTATACGATTATATATAATAACTTATTATATAGGTATAACAATGAGATTCAAAAAAGTTCAAAGCATCTTATTGGTCATCGGATACGCATTCATTTATTTATTTAAATTTTAAAAAAAACGATCATTTTAAAATGTTTTACAATAATTATTAATAATTGATATCTTTGCTCCAATCATAATTAATAACAATTAGTGGAATATGATTTATTATCCTGTCATAATAATAAAAAATAAATCAAACTCACTTCCTTTAATATTTTGAAAGTCAAGGTAAGATGATGCGTTTTTTAAATATATAGTTAATTTATAAATAAATATATATTTAAATATAACTATTAGAATGAGTAGTTAGGTTATTACAATAACTATGTTATATAATACACTCTTATTATACCGATTAATAATATTATATTTATTTAATAATTAAAATTGTTTAATAAATTTTAATTATTATTAATAAATATTTTAATATGTATTGCGCTATTTAATAATGTAAATTTTATTTAACACATATTTTATAGATTATACATATACACTGTTTATTATTTAATATTATAAGTATAATATTATATTTAATCACGATCTATAGTAATATGAATATGAACTTTTAAGATTAATACTATTACAAAAAAAATGCAATTTATGACGTTTTTTAAAAACGATATTTATTTAAATTGTAAAATTAACTAAGTTATCTATATTATTATTATTAAATATATACAGCACAGAGTTCTTCAAATATTGTAGATTATTATTAATATATTTTATTTACTTATAAATTAATAATTAAGATAGTTGAACGTGCCTAGTAAACTTACATATTTATATTTTAATATTAAAATCTGTCAATCTTAAAACAAATGATTTTTTTTACAAAGATACAAGTAATTATAATGGTATAATGGATCTATTTAAATTCTCATAAATGTATAATAAAACTATGCATTTGCGATTTTTGTGCATTAACTTATATTTATTTTATATAATATATTAAATAGTAATTATATTGTATTTAAATAATTCTAATATTAATTATAAATGTTATTAATTAATTTGTTATTTGAGTTTATTTAATACACATTTAAAATTTGTATTTATTAAAATTTATATAAAAATATTTAAGATATGTATTGCTATTACAATGATAATTATAGTTTAAATTACATGCATGTACTTATTACAATTTTATTTGATAAATAAATAATAACTTATTGATATATTGTATGTATTATACATATATTTAATATAAAGATGTTCTTATTTTAGCTCAAATATGTCTGTTCAATTGCTTGAAAAGTATCGTACACCTCAAACTGATGAATTTAACTCTAACTGAAACTGAAAAAGTTGGTTATATTATATATTTATTAATATGTATTTATAGTTATATATATATTTATTAAAAAGTGGCATCTCTGTGACTGTAATAATAAATTTAATTTAGATTCTAGTTTTTATATTAAAATTAAAGGATTTAATTGTAGAATTAAAGACAGTTTTAGAAACAGATAAAACTGTATTTGTGGAGTGGTGTAAAGATTATTTTTCACATTCTACAAATAATTAAATACTTATACCAAAGATTTTCCGAAGGAAAGATATAACACTTACGCGAAATCGTGTAATTCGAATTTGTATACAAAATACCCTGGTGCCACCTATAGCGGGTTACTTTTAGGAACTATGCCTTGTTTATAATGTAAATTCGTATTTAACTATACACTTTTAAAATGTTAAATAATATGCTTTAAATTAATATTTATATGATGAAAACTAAGTGTTCATTACTAATATATAACAAACAAATATGATATGTATGTATTAAATTCTATAAGTATATATTTAGTAAGTAAAAGTTAATTTATATTGCATGTAATTTAATAGAGCAATGAAAACATTGTTGTATGCAAACAGAGCCGAACCTAAATCTATTTCAGTGATTTCGATACTACTGCTAGCAGCGGTTGGGGATATTACTAAATTATGTTGCATGCATAGGGAGTGTTATATCTTTGCTTCGCAAAATCTTTGCTTATACTACATTGAATAAACTACATTGATGAGTTCACAATATAACAAGGTAACCACTGATTACTAACTAGTGATCACGTGTGGTTTGTTGATTTCGTGCTGTGTGAATTTTACTATTTATACATAATTATTTATATTAATATGTAGTATCTGTGCGCACAAGATCACTGGTAAGTATTCAACAATAAACTTATTACAATTCACTGCGAATTTATATTATTAAATGGAATGCCAGTATGTGTTTTTCCAGAATATATCAATTAGAAAATTATAATCAAGTTTCATTACTAGTTAGAGTAAATAGAAACTCTTTAAATAGGAGGAAAATTTACTATATTGAGAATTTGATTACCTAGATGAGATACTTAAAACTGTGTTTCTATTTACAAAGTAATGTATAAACACTGAAAAAGTGTATAAAATATTGACATCAATCATCATTAAAAATTGTAAACAGAAATAAGGTAAACGAATTGAATTTTAAAATAAATAGCTTATGTTAGTGAGTATACAAATAACTAACTTAAATGCAGTAGTATACGACCACCAGTTAAAAATTATTGTCGCTGCGATTATAATGTGGGGGGGGGTGTACACATTATTTAACGTGATATTGTTAACAATAAAATTACTGAGGGATAAGGTGAATGAAGCAACTTATAATGATTGTTGATAAATTGATTTGAACATCTGTTATTGTCACTAACACCCCCTTGATATAGTAACATCCTCTACTTTATAGGTTATGTATGAACATCAGATGCATTTTGCGGCCTGCTGCTAACGCCTATAAACATTGGAAACAAAGCTGTGAAAAGATACCGGAATTATGGAATTCTTCTGTTAACACATTTAGGTTAACTCAATAGATCTCCCAAAACCATTTAATCATCTTATCTAATCATCTTTTTCGAGTATAATTCCTATATAATATAATCATATAGTTTTTTAAATATTGTCCCTTATTAATTTACTGCACTTATCTAATATATAGGTGATGTATGAAACTTCAGATGAATGTTGCGGCCAGCAGTAATGCAAATAAAAGATTCTGAGGCTTCTAAGATAATGGAATTATGTAATTCTGCTATTGAAAAATCATTTACATTAATATTATCTCTTTTAAAATAAAATTTAAATAATTTCATTGTACATAAATATTATTCATTTGATTTTATAAATACATATACATAAATATTCTATTTAAGAGGAGAATATAGAATATGGCTCCTGTAGGTTTTGCTAACAATTTACGGGTTTAGATGTAACATATTTTATATATCGATAGATAATTTAAAATAATACAAATGTATCTGATATTATATACCATATTTCATTCTTACTATTTATTATGATGTAAACTAGTGTGGAAACTTAAATGATTATTTTAACCCATTATATTAGTAATCAAAAAATACGCTTGCTATATTGGATGCAGACCATTTAAAATGGAAATTTAAATACATAAATTATAGATAACTATTATTCAATTAATTGTATATATACATATTAATTAGGTTATTTTTAATAGAAATAATGCTAGAAAATTTATTTATATAAAATATAATTTTATAAACAAAATTTAAAATATTTTGCAAAAGTAATATCATTTTTTTAATATATTGTATAACTAATAATAATTTATAAGTAAAAAAATGTATTTAAAAAAAAATATTAAAAATTATATAAAAAAATATTAAAAAATAAATGGCCAGTTGAAAATTTAGCCTTATATGACCATTTTGAAAAAATAAAATAAATTTTATAAATCTATATAGTAGAATATATTTAAAAGAACAATGTGTAAAAAAATTGATGTATAATATTAATTAACAAGTTCTGTACATTAAATTTTGTTTTCATGACCAAACAATTTGTATACTTTACATGTAAATATTGGCTAATTTTTAGCTCATAAATTTACCAGTTTTTGATCTATAACTTTTTATTTAGTTATCTGATTACAAAATTAATATATGACTCTTATATTACTTTTTCATGCTCTTTCCAATGGTACTAATTATTTTAAACTAGCATCACTAGAAAAAATCTCATTGTTATACCTATATTATATATTGATATCATATATTATATTATATATATTCGTATAAGAACTGTATAATTATGAAATAAATTAAATTTAATAAGTCGTACGAGATTACTAAATAAGTCGTACGAAATTACCTCGTACGGGATTACCTCGTAAGAGATTACTGGCATTCTTAAGAGTTATTTAATTTTGATAAAAAATACTTTATTTTATCATAATTATTATTAAAACATTCGGTTTCATGTTGATACCTGGGTTGAAACTTTTAACATTATGATAATGTTAAATTAAATTTAATTATAATTTTCAAGTAGTACTATAGTATAGTCAATATTTTTTTTTATTTATGTTCATGTGATTATTTATAATACACTTAATTACGTTATACATGTATAACTTGTGTTGTCAGTGTTGTAGAAGTATATATTTAAAATTAGAATCGCGTAAGAGCTTTAAATAATGAATTAGACAGTTCTAAATAGATCACTAAATTGCGTATACATTTTATATGATCATAAATATTATTCCTAAATTATTATTTTATATATATTATATGATATAATTATTATAATAATATAATATTATATTATATTATATTAAAATTTAATAATTAAATATATTTAATAGTAGAAATATATATTCTAGTAATTTGTTTATTATATTGTATTCATTATAGTATACTTATGATTAGTATAATGATTATACCTACTATATTTATAAATATATATATATATATATATATATATATATATATATTTACACTATCAAAGTTACTTTGAAAGTATAATAATTATGAAAATATAAAATCTATTTAAAACCGTAACTTTTTTTATTTAGAACTCTCACACGATTCTATTTTTAATATTTACGATTATAACTAGGATACCATTTATAATTGATTACTTTTTTTAAATATTAATATTAATTAACCTATATTATATACTATATAATATGTAAGGTAATCAGTGATCACGTGTGGAGTGTTTTAATTTGTTTTTATAATTTTGTGTCCAATATCAATTCTTCTATTTATAAATAATTATTTAAATTAACATTGTGCAAGATCACCAATATTGACGATATCACGATCACTTCGTACGAGATCATTGGAATCTATATGTAATACACTAATAAATTATATAGTTATTATATAATATAGTATTATATTACTATAGTAAATATATATATTTTATTATCTAATAGACTATCTATAAATATATATATATATATATATATATATATATTTTATAATTTATTTATAATTTGAAGTACAATATTAAATATTAAATATGTTTATATATTTTAGCATACATATTTGTGCTAAAATCCTATTTTTAATCTCCTATATTATATAGGTATAATTACTTTTATGATATATTCATATGATGTAGTATTTAAATTTATATTACCAACTAAATATTTGTGTTTTACATTCAGTACATTCATATTACACAATGCATATTCTTATGATGCTGTTTATATTAAATATAGTATATTTGATATTTATTCTAGCAAGATAGCCTATGATTTAAAAGTATTGATGATGTGGGTATGACTATGTTTATGGCTAGAACTAGTATATTGGTAGTGATTTTATTATCTTATAAATTACTTATTCAATAATAAAATAATGTATTTAGCTATCTTATTTTTTATTGATAGCTTGACTTATTGATACTACAGATTATAACCAGAGCTATACATATAATCATATATCAAACATTTTAAACTATAATGAAAACCTATTAATTTGTATTAAATATATAAGTTTACTTATAATCTTATTTATATATATTATACATTCATCTATATTACAACAACAGTCCTTGATTATCATTGACATGACACCTTCAAGATGAACACGAGCAGTCCATATACTTTCGCCTTCGAGATAACAAATACGTTAGAAAATATTATTACTTTATACTTACGACTATTTCTACTTTATATTTGTCGTATAATGTCGTAATAGATATATTTGCTTACAAAAATAAATCATTCAACAGCAGTCCATTATATTCTGTGACATAACACCTTCGATATTAATGCAGAAGCCCATGTCCGCCTTCTATGATACCAGCTTAGAGATGACAATATATTTCCGTAACCTTTCTAGTTCGAGATAACAATAACGTTAGCAAATATTTATACTTTCAACTATATATTTGGTTAAATATAAACACAATTCATCAACAGCAGTTCATGATATTTAGTGCTGTGTCGCCTTCAAGATGACAATAATATTCGGTGATAATCAATGACATGGTGCCTTATAGATAACACTAGCAGTCTGTGACGCCTTCACGATGACTATAAAATCTAAGTGAAGCCTTCATTAGATGCTGACTGATCAAGCTAGTTGCATTATTATATATGCAATCTTATATTATATTATGTATTTAATAGATCGTATAATAAATATTCCGCCTGAAGGAATGTAATGAGACAATTTAGTCATGCCAACTTTTATATTGGGACATTATATTGTAATTTAATCTTATAAATTACTAATATTGTAGGTAACATTTTGTATTTAGTTATCATATTTTATTGGCAAGCTTGACATATGTTTCTTTATAGACATTTATATGTATATATAAGTGAATATAGGTTGTTAGCAACGGAACACGTATTTTGAAATCAACGGCTAAAATGCACACTGTGCATTGTACAGTCAACAAGATTAAGCGTTATAAGTCATAATGTTATAACACATAAAATATATCTTCCTCATATAAGCTAGAATGTAAGTGTCATTTAGTAAGTAAAGAAGTGGTCATATTTTCATAGGTTATGATTCATTTGTATATATTGTTGTTTTTTTATTATCTTCAAAGCCACTCTCATGTTAATACAATAACATTATAATGAGAGCTAATACATATAAATATATATCAAAAACTATACACAAACCTATTACTTTATATTACATATATAAGTTTACTTATAACCTTATTTATATATATTATATATCCATTTAGATGACAACAGCAGCCCATGATTATCATTGACTTGTTTTTCAAGATGAACAACAGCAGTCCATATACTTTCACCTTCGAGATAACAACTATGTTAGCAAATATTTATACTTGCGACTATATCAACTATATATTTACTTAAATAAAAATCACTCAATCCACATCTGAACGGGTCGGATTCGAGATAACTAGGTCAGTCCTACATCAGTCCATGATAATCATTGACATGGAGCCTTAGATATAAAAATAGCAGTCGGTGTTTCCTTTGTGATTATCATGGAATCTCCGTGAAGCCCTCTTAGATACATGCTAGTAGCATGATTCAATATGCAACCTTATATTATATTGTGTATTTAATAGATCATGGAATAAATATTCTGCCTGGAATAGGAATATAATGTGAAAATGTAGTCATGCCTACTTTTACATTGGGACATTATATTGTCGGTCAACGCTACATGCTGTGTTTAACGTTGCTCAGCTATGCTGGAGGCAATTATTATTACATTATGTGCCACTTAGTATATGTTATGTTATATATGTTTTATACAACACCCCACTATTTAAACGCATATAATGGGCTATTCATATTGTATGTCGAACTATATATCGGAAAACTATTATATAATATGTTTACTGTCTCACGATATATAGTTCGACGCACGCATTACGTGTGTCGCGTACTGCGTGCACCCAGGAATACGTGTTCCTGATTGGCCCATGTAATTACTTCACCACGCGATGCATTGAACTTGAATGGCACTTGTAGGCAGAGATGGGCAAATTTCAAAAAAAATCTATATTAGATACTGATAAAATATTTTGGATAATTTATATAATAGATACTGCTACTGATATTTTTAGAAACTTTATAATAGATACTGTTACCGATACAGGTATTTAGATACTTTTTTATAAAATAAATTATAAATACATTTATATATCAATTATAGACATTTTAAATGTATTTTATTATAAAAGCATTATAGTAAATTATACTAAATTCATTTAGATCAAATATTTAAGCATATCAAAGTATAACTATATAGGATAAACCTACAATATAAACGAAATAATAATAATATAATGAATATAAAATAATAATAATAATATAATACAAATTAAAATAAATGAGAATTGGATTTTAATATTACCAGATTGCTAAAATTTAAATCTGCCAAACGACCTCTTTTCGGGTTATTGATTTGCCCAGAATATGAACAAAGCCTCTCTACAGGTGCAGAATAAGGCAATGGTGTATTAAATTTAATAAATATTTGTTTAATTAAATCATTACTATGAATTTGTTCTATGCTGTTATTATCCAATTTTAGAAATAAATCAAGTGGATTTTTAAAATCAGCATCTACTAAATTTAAAATTGAATAAAATCTCTTCTTAAGACCATAATCGATCACTTTTACCAAAGGTTTACATAATTCTATATTCGTATTATGATAAAGTTTTTCTACATACTTTTCGGTGGCAAATAATGTTGGAAGTAAAACACCATAATAGATACCGAATTCACCTTGCAGTTTATCTAAAGTCACAGCAATGGGTTCGACGCACATTAAATATTCTTCTAAAAATAATATATCATTTATATTAAATAGAGGTAATTTTAGCTCCATCATGAGTTTTGGTAATTTATCCTTATTCAAGGATAATACTTTTAATGAGTCATATAAAGAATTCCAACGGGTTATACAAGGTAATTTTAATTCATAACCTATACAATATTTAATTACTTCTGCGGATTTAGGTCTTCCGGACATATTGCATAATGCCGAACATTTTATAATAGATACCTATATTAGATACAATTTTAGCTTTAATAGATACAGATATCGATACTTTAATAATTTCTATAATATATAGTGATATTAGATAATAAAGTATCGGCGATAATGTATCGCCGATAATATATCGGCGATACTGCCCATCTCTGCTTGTAGGTCGCCCCTAAAACATCGCAGACGCACTGCCCGCTTTCTTAATAAATATGACCAATACCTAAACAAGCTTATTCATTAAACATAATAATATTCTTAACAACTTAACAATATATAATTATAAAGGTTTTTTAAATGTATCTAATTAGGTGTTATTAAGTAGTGTATTTGTTTTCCCCCAAATAAAGTGTAAAACCGTTTATTGAGTTGTACTCCTCATTTGGCCTAAAAGTATACATTTCTATACTTTAATAATATATCATCATCATATAATATCCTCATAAATGCATAATATAACAGCCTAAGTACAGCCTTATAACATTATCATATAATACCCTTATAACAGCTTAACTACAGCCTCATAAAATCATCATATAATAGCCAATTTACAGCTTCATAACATCATCATATAACAGTCTAATAACTGCCTAATATAACATCCAATTTACAGCTTCATAACATCATCATATAACAGCCTAATAACTGCCTAATATAACAGCCTAATAACTGCTTCATATAACAGCTTAATCACTGTCTCATAACATCATCATATAACAGCCTAATATAACAGCCTAATTACTGCCTCATAACATCATCATATAACAGCCTAATAACTGCTTCATATAACAGCCTAATTACTGCCTCATAACATCATCATATAACAGCCTAATATAACAGCCTAATTACTGCCTCATAACATCATCATATAACCGCCTAATAACTGCTTCATATAACAGCCTAATTACTGCCTCATAACATCCTCACAAAAGCCTCATAACATCCTCAAACTGCCTCATATAACAGCATCTGTCTACACATTAGGCTGTTTTTTTTTATGAGGCTGTTATGAGGCTGTTAATGTTTGCTGGGCATAGTCCTCTCACGCCTGGCTAATATTGGTATCTCAACTAATGCCCTAAAATGGTTTACTTCATACATTTCTGGCCGTAATTTTTCCATTATTATTAATGCGAACATATCATCTCCTCGAAATATACTTTACGGAGTCTCTCAGGGTTCTGTATTAGGACCGATTATTTTAAATATTTATCTACTTCCAATTTTAATATTATTTATCAATTTCTCCTTATCTAAGTTCACTCATACGTAGATGATATACAACTTAACGTAAAATGCAATTCTGATCTACATTTTTCTCCAACTAATAAGTCTAACTTTATTACATATATCCATAATTGTCTTTCAAATAACTCTCCTGATAACTGAATCCCAATAAAACATAAATCACATTTCTTTTCTACCTCCAAATGCCCGTTAACAGTCCCAACTTTGATCATGTTTAATAATCATGATATCCTCTATTAAATCAATTGATAATGTTAAATAGCTATTTATTTTTGTATATAGCTCTCTCTCTTTTTTCATCGCCACATCTTCTTCGCTCTACAAACTTTCACCTTCACTACGTCCGTCTAATCCGTAACCTCAGCTTCTTAAGTATATACAGTAGATATATCTATAACTCTCGCATCATCATTTATATTACCTCTTTTTTACTGTAATATTATACTTTTCTCTTTACCAAAATTAAAAAAATACAATTAGAATGCGATCAATTTTTAAAATAAATCGTTTATATCAAATACGTATTTCTCCATATTAAAAGAGGTAAAGCGCCAACCAATTAAATTTCGAGTAATATGTAAAGTTTTTTCAATAACTCGCAACTCTCTTAACCATAACAGTCCTGAATATATATACTCTTTAATTTAAATTCCTACTCATAATATCTCTCACCGGTCTATTACTTCTTACCTTCTACATCTGCCCTCTTAACTTAATCTCCATTCCACCAATATTCGTGCATGGCATATATCGGCCCTTTATATATGGAATAAATCACCACATAATCTAGTGTCTACTAAATAAACTAAATTTACTAACTCATTCAAATCTCTATTTAAATATATATATATTTACCATTGCATATCCATGATCACTATTTATATCATAATTTATAAAAATGTATTAATATATATTACTATATTTACTCCTTATTTTTGTTATTATTAGTTATTTTATTTTTTCGTTTATGTTCCGTTTTATTGTTTGTGTTAACCAATTTTATTTTACTTTAGACGTTTGATTTATCCGGTACAAAGTGTCGATAAAATAAATTAAATTATTGTCTGATTTATTTATTTAATTTTCATATAAGACATCCTACTACATGTATTATAATGTTTACGTAAATTAAGTATTCTAGTAAATTATATATTTTAAATTACATTAACTAATATATAATAAATATGCATATGTATATGTATGTATTTAATTACATACAAATTATATTCGAGTTAGTGATATTTACATACCCTTGTAATACATCATGTCTCATATTTAGATTCTTTATAAATATTATATTACAATTATGAAAAATGTATTAATTATATTTTATACTTTGTTTTGGATGCTAACATGGGAATCAAATATGTGTTTTAGTTTTGTTTTATTCTTTCTTTTATATTTGTGTTTATTGTTTATTTTAATATCTATTTTTATGTAATTTTATTGTATTTTATCCGAATGAAGATGATGAAATATGACATTACACTACTGTTAGGAGATATCGAATTAAAAAAGCTCATCGCTTTCACTCATTCTCCTTAGACATTGTCTATAAACTGAATTCATTCATTCATTCATTCATATATAATATATATATATTTATTTTATAAAGAATCAAATGAATGCATATAATAATGCAGTAAATTAATAATAAAATAGTTTTATTGAAAATGATCATCGTCGTACATGACTATTAATATTGTCATGGTAAGTATAGTGTGCGTGTGCGTATGTGTATGCGTGTGTGTGCGTGTGTGTGTACGCTAGCCCCAGTCAATATCACAATAACGGTAGGGGGCGGGGCTAGACAACTAGGAGAGATCACGTGGTGTGTTGCGTAACGAGGCGCTATGACGTCAGCAGATCTCGATGTTGTCAGCGGATGAGGAGGAGGGGGTGATCCTAGCACACATTTCATCTTTCATCGAAGTATAGACTGTAGTGAAAGTGGGCGTGGTTAATGTACGAGTCACGTGGTAAATATAATATACACGTGATGTCTATTACGTGTGATATACGCTATAGTATAATTATATATGTATGTATATATGCTATAAGGATATACCCTTTCAACCCCATAGCAATGCACATTGTACCAAGTTTACCTATAGTTACATAACTACAAATCTAAGTACATACAATTATAATCGTAAGTTTTGGTCTAGATTAAGATGATATGATTGGTGGACGGGCGTAACCGATCGGTGTGATTAGCTTATGTGAATTATAATGATGATAATACGGTGGGTACACTGTACGGTCACGTGGGTACAGTCACGTGGGCAATCTGAACAGTGTTTACATGTTAACACGTTAACTACAACTGTCGTTCACATTATAAATCCGTTGTACCCTATTTTTATATATCATATAGGGTAAAGTTGCAGATTATGTAGGTAGCACAACACGTGACCGTACAGGGGACACCCGACGGGTAGTTACTATAGTATACTATAGTATACTATATAGAGGTAGTCTATAGTCAGACTATCTCTGTAGTGTATCTATATAGCTGGGCTGAACAGTTATACTATGCATTAGATTATAACGTTATCATTGACAACACATATATACACTTATACAGATACTTATAGCTATATATATATATATATATATATATATATATATATATATATATATATATATATCTATATCTCCCCATAGCACCCTCATACTCGACTACATCATATACTGTCCCCTCATCCTCCTCCTCATTATCACAAAGTCTCTTAACACTCCTATCATTACAAAACCTTTTCCAAAATCCCTCGTGCTTATAAAAGTATTGACCTATTTCTAATCTCCGCATACTCTCTAAAACCTTAGAAAGCGTCGTTTCTAGGTAACTAACTTATCACCTAACACATCGTAATCTAAGCTATACATTGCAAAGTGAATACATACACAATACACAACTGAATCGTTACGAACTAAAGTAACATCGGATATCGTACCTTTCGTACGCTATAGGGTTGACCTTTAACCTCTAGGCACAGCGCACTGTTCTTATTATTATCGAGCTAAGTGCCGCGTTCCTTACATCAGTATAGTATATTATATGTACTACAGTATACATCTATATAGCATAATATACACGGATATATAGCATAGTATAGAACATGCTATACTAATATAAGGCTTGGCTAACGTTGGTTTCCATGGTAACGCACAATTAGTGAGTCACCACCTAACTTCTACTATGTAGAGCTATATCAATGGGTACACAATACACATCATGTCCTCTATCACGGAGTCCATTGTGTGCTGTATTAGGACCGCCCCTATTCAACAGCTATGTCCTTACTATTATTGGTAGTATATCTTAGTCTTTAGCCTCGTAGCAGTGCACTTTCAATGTTGCACTCGTTCACTTATTTCTAACTCAATCCGTTGATTCACGATGTATAAAAAGCTCTATCCCTAAACCTCAATAAAAAGGTGGTATAGGTATTCATCGCTCCTCAGCCAAACTACTCCTAATAAATAGGTTTTTAAAAGTAAAGTTATTTCCAACTACATATCTATCCGTACTTGAAAAGGTTGCATTTGTTACCAATTGAAGATCAACCTCCTTTAAATACTTACCTATAAGAAACCCCGCCAATTATCACAACCGAACTGAATACATTCACCCTTAGTTTATATTAAAACCCGTAATACCCCTCTCCGTTATACCACGGCTGCCATACTGTACAATACGGCACTGTCAACGTATATCATCTACACATACTCCCTATTACACCAATGTACATGCATGGCGTGTAATACGTACCTTATCTATAGATATAGCATATATGCAATAAATTAGCATATATTCTAAGAATTATGACGCCTACTTTTAAATGTTTTTAATTCCCTACTAAAACTCACCTCATTATCATTGCATATCCCTACTAAAACACACCTCATTATCATTGCATATCCCTAATAACCAGATATGACTTTTTATAAATATAGTGTGCCCTTTTTGTATTTCTTATCGTTCTTTATAATTAGTTATTTTGTTTTGTTCTATTATTCCATTTTTTTTTTATTTTCGACGCTTAATTTATCTAGCACAATGAGTCATTCAAATAAATTAAATATATATATATATATATATATATATATATATATATATATATATATATATACATGTAGGTATAATATAATATTGTAAATATAAAATTATATAAAAGTGACAATATAGTATTCCTATTATATAGCTTGGTTCACCGTTTTGTTGTGATTGACATGCCAGGTATATATTGCCTGTGGTGATATACAGCATTAATCACATGCATTACAGCACTATATCATCGATATAAAGAAACAATTGCTTTACATCGATGCATACAATCGATATAAAGAAAGTGGATTAGAAATTGAATGTATTGTATGTCACTATCCGCTACGGGCGCTGCAGTCGAAACCAACTACTTTTTATTTAAAATTAATATTTATGTATACATATATAGTAGTAGTAATTATCAATATATATATTGATAATTACTACCAATTTTAATGTACTATCTATACTAAAAATAAAATTATATATTTAAAATACATTATATCAACATTCCACGTAATTTCTTTATATCGATGATACATATACACACACGCAATCACACACGCGCAATCACACCATCGATATAAAGAAAGTGGATAAGCAATTGACGCACGCAATGCATGTAAAAGATATACACGTGAATGACACTTTTATCGATAAATTAACAAAATGCTATCAGTGATTTTGATTGGATATTAGTCATATTATATATGTCAAATATTGAAACAGTAGTCTTTTCGTCGAAATAGATTAAAGTGACTTCTATCTATATCAATGGATTTAAATTATAAATATCAATAAAATCAATAAAATAGTATTATCACTTCAATTTAAATACACAAAATTACGAGGAATGTTGATATTATGTATTTTAAATATATAATTTTATTTTTAGTATGGATAGTACATTAAAATTGGTAGTGATTATCAATATATATATATGATAAATACATATTATTATAAATAAAAAGTAGTGGGCCAGATAGTGGGTTTCGACTGCAGCGCTCGTAGCGGAAAGTGCCATACACTACATGCAATTGCTTATCCACTTTCTTTATATTGATGAATCACACACGCGCACACACACGCGCATAGTACGATGTACGGAGTATCCTGTGTGAAGACGCCCCAAGCCACACGATTATAACAAGACCTCCTATAACCTCTGAGGTTATAGGAGGTCTTGGTTATAACCGCTTATACGCTAATTCACATATTATATGTACGATGTACATTGTACAATGTACGTACACATTCGTACAGTGTAAATTATACATACATCTTTGTACACCGTACAATGTACGTACACATTTGTACAGTGTACAACGTACATACAAATATACACACCTTTGCAAGGTATATAGGAAGACACTGATATGATTACGCAACAAGCTATAGTATAACAACTACCATGGCAACGTGAGCAATGTATAGTATAACAACTACCATGGCAACGTGAGCAATGTATAGTATAACAACTACCATGGCAACGTGAGCAATGCACAATGTATACACTGTTCATCGTTACTAGTTACTGCTTATTAGTAACTTATGTATACATTATATACTAATTAAGTATTATTTACAAATATTAATTTAATTAATAATCAATTAATTACTATAGCGATTATTAGCCGATATTTAATTATTAGTTAATCACCTATAGGTAATCGATAACTAATTAAGTATTGATTTACACTACACGCACGTCGCACGTGACTATATAATAAATCACGTGATGTAATAATCTCACACGTGACTGCTTACGTTACTTTATCGTTGGCGTTGCCTAGCTACCACTACCACTACCACTACCACCACTACCACCACCACCGCCACCACTACCACCACCATCATCATCTTTACGCTAACAGCAGTACATCAATAATCTATAAATAGAATCTAAACTCAGACTATGACGTCATTATTGTCCCCTTTACCGGGCGCAAGTAGGCGGGATGCTCGAACAAAAAACACACCCTAATTTCCCTACGAATACCTAAACTCTTAATCATCGTGATAGCTTATTTCCGGAAATACCTCATTTAACAATAGAGGCTGTATGTGAGGTATATATATACACTGTATATACACTGTATAATATACACTCGCTGCAGCTATGTGTATGTACAAACTGAGTACACGATATGCATGATGTCTAGTATGTATGCACGTATGCATGTAGGTGATGTTGGTGCGTCTCTAGATTATATAGAATATACATAAGTGTAGATACAGATGGAGATGTAGATGTAGATGTATATGGAGATGTAGATGTAGATGTTGATTTTGATTGAGATGTAGATGCGTATATAATAAAATAGTAATATATTAATAAGATAATAATAATAGTTTATTTTTAAAACCATTGTACACTATAGTATATATATTACATCTGAATTTGCATCTGAAAGCTGCACATATATTTACTACTACTACTACTACTACTACTACTACTACTACTACTACTACTACTACTACTACTACTACTACTACTACTACTACTACTACTACTACTACTACTACTACTACTACTACTACTACTACTACTACTACTACTACTACTACTACTACTACTACTACTACTATTACTACCTCTACTACTACTACTACTACTACTACTACTACTACTACTACTACTACTACTACTACTACTACTACTACTACTACTACTACTACTACTACTACTACTACTACTACTACTACTACTACTACTACTACTACTACTACTACTACTACTACTACTACTACTACTACTACTACTACTACTACTACTACTACTACTACTACTACTACTACTACTACTACTACTACTACTACTACTACTACTACTACTACTACTACTACTACTACTACTACTACTACTACTACTACTACTACTACTACTACTACTACTACTACTACTACTACTACTACTACTACTACTACTACTACTACTACTACTACTACTACTACTACTACTACTACTACTACTACTACTACTACTACTACTACTACTACTACTACTACTACTACTACTACTACTACTACTACTATTACTACCTCTACTACTACTACTACTACTACTACTACTACTACTATTACTACCTCTACTACTACTACTACTACTACTACTACTACTACTACTACTACTACTACTACTACTACTACTACTACTACTACTACCACTACTACTACTACTACTACTACTACTACTACTACTACTACTACTACTACTACTACTACTACTACTACTACTACTACTACTACTACTACTACTACTACTACTACTACTACTACTACTACTACTACTACTACTACTACTACTACTACTACCACCATTACTACTACCATTACTACTACTACTACTACTACTACTACTACTACTACTACTACTACTACTACTACTACTACTACTACTACTACTACTACTACTACTACTACTACTACTACTA
>OZ025242.1:87198032-87212165 GCA_964019155.1 Osedax fenrisi
CAAATGCAATGTGGTCCGCCTCTTTCTCGCCGATTTCCATGTTTTCCAGCATCATTTGCAATTCCAACAAATATGCTCTAACAACGTGTCTGAAAAATAATAGGGCAGAAAATGTTAGATTCGAGCGTACTTTTAGGTTTTATTATACTAATTATCTCGGTATTTCTCTTCCTATCTTAGTAGGTAACTCCGAATAGTTCCCTCCGGCACCATATTCGAAAGCAACAATTTCCCCTTCTATACATTGTTGATAGATAGATAGATAGATAAATAAAAAGTTTATTTTATTACTGGTTATATAAAAAAAGACCATATAATTATATAACATATATAAAAAATATATAAAAATGATAACAGTTAGACCAAACGACATGATACAAAAAAACAAGAAATAAACGTAGAAGTAAAATAAAATAAAACATTGGATTATACGATCCATTGAAACAATATATAGGATTCGATAATGCAAATTGTCAAACAGAAGATGTAACAAAACCGAAGGTATCGGGTTGGCAAGGCCGATATTATAGCCTAATTAGGACTATCAGGAAGATAAATTTATCAACGATTTTGATTAATAGTCCAATTAATCTATAGTCATCACCTTTGTTTTCTTGACGTTTAATTATAATTCGGCTTCTTCGCTTTCTCTTTTGACTTTTGAAAGTAGCTCTACGATATACTATTTTGTTCCCGTTATCAATGTAGTGTCGTCAGCATATCTACGGTTAAACTTAACTTCCACCTTTGCTAATGCCTTTATCCCACTTTTTTTAGGAAATATCGAATTATTCTTTCTACATAGATATTGAATAGCTATGGATATATATATCCATAGCTATTCAATAGAATATTCTATAGAATAAATCCTTGCCGTACACCTTTAACAATCGGGATGTTGCTTGTAACACATATTATGTCCTTACAGTAAATTATTGATTTTTGTATAGATTTCTTAGCACTACTATCATATTCTCTGGTACTCCCATATATTTGAGAGGGCACCATAGTATTTGATGATCTACACAGACAAATATATTTTTGTAGTCAATTAAGCATACCAAGAAATATATTTATATATATATATATATATTTATGTGTGTGTATTTCAATATATGTTTTTAATATTTTAATATTCAAATATATATCAATGATATCAAAATGGATGGTAAATATTACATTAAATTATTGAATTAACTATACATTTTCAGTAGATTTAGATCTTAAAATTCACTATTATTCGTAATCGTTGACTTATTTACTATCTATAACACTCCGAAACAGTTCTGAAACTTATATGTTAATATATCTACAGTAAGACTGTATAAGTATGTTAATTTACATTTTATATATAATTATTTATATAGAATTGTTTCTATTATATTTATAATATTATCAGTAGTAAATTAATTAGTTTATTTAATTCTGAATATATTATTATAGAACATTAGATAGGATATCGTATTTAGGACATGCTACATGCATATATGTGTGTAGGAGTTGGGTAATTGTATTATACACACTAATTAACTGTACATTAATGGTACACTAGTATTACGATACATATAACAACAGTTGTATTAAATAAAAATATGATAAATAGTATTTTATGAATTGTTATTAAAAATAATTATAATATATAGATATATATATATATATATATATAAGTTTATAATGTATTCGCAAATAGGCGGTCATTAAACGTGGCTGTCATTCCGCACATGCTGAATCATTAATACCCAGTGGTTATAAAATAGGTTAGTTTTAGTAAATAGTGCATATACCAGTTTATTAATAATATATTATAATATATATTTAATATTTACTATACTTATATTATTATGTTGAAGTATAACTTATTGATATATGTGTATAATATAGGTGTTATTGCATGCGAAACTATATTAGCATATTAATATTCATATATCTTATTAAATATTCAATTCAAATCAATTTTATTACGAACACAATGGATACTACTAAATAAATACATACATATATGCCTATAGATATGCCTATTAACAGATGTTGACGTAAAACTCATATCAAATGAAAATAAAAAATAAAACATAAATAAAGTATTATATACATTCTAAATAATAATAGTACGGCATAGTACGGACAATAAATAACATTGTGCTTAGAGTATATATGTATATAATGTATATACATACATAATATATTAAATATATTAATATAACTATATATACATTAAGTTTATTTTATGGTATTTCAATATATTCATATATTCAATATATATACATATATGTATTAATATAATATTATAAAAGTGTGCGTAGCTCTTTTTATTCAGTGAATGTTCACGCTTGATTGAACACGAAGTGACATATGCCTAGAAATTAACATTAACATCATTTGGATATACGCAATGTACAAACAATACTGAAATATTTATAATTACATATTATATATATATATTTATACATAGGTATAGTGAAGTATGTTTACAATCTATTTAAATATATCATTATTATATAATTTTTCTTTTATATATGAAATTATTTTATTATGTAATATTTTTCGTATATTAATATTGAATATTATTAAAAATAATCCAAATCTATTCTTTAAAATTAGAACTTTTATTTATAATTAAATATACGATTATGTGTTCTAGTAAGTAACATTTGTTAATGTAATACATTTATATAGCTATTTACCATATACATAAAGTTACACAGTAATATATAAATAACGTGATTTATTACCTATGTACATAGGATATAACTTCCACATCTATAACTTATGCTAAATATGCATGTGTTTATAGCCAAAGAAATAGTGAAGTGTAGAGCATCTTATCCCCCGTGCAATAATGGTGCACTCTTATACATGCAAAGTTATCTAGTGACATCGAGTTAGAGTTATATATATATATATATATATATATATATATATATATATATATATATATATATATATATATATAATATTCAGAGTTGGCTTAAAAGCCTATGAATGAAAAAGCAAAAGCTTCTCTGGTCATTCACCTATATATATGTACTTATATTAGTATATTATAGTATTATGTAATATAATAATTATCAATTAAATTAAATTTATATTATATGAATATATACAGTGAAATATATTAAATCATCTTCTATTTATAATGAAAATCCCGCAATAACGACACATTTTAGATGTAATATTTATAATTTCGTTCGTATAAAACGATTTTTTTTGGCAAATTGTATAATATTTAATAGTATCATTAATATCATTAATAATCTTATAATACGTTATATAACTTTACGTTAATTCATAACAACCTTAAAATGAATATCTACACTAATGTGTACACTATACTGTACATTGTAATAGTGTATTAAATTATACACACACAAATATATATATATATATATATAATATCAACATCACTAGATATAATTACATAAAATGTGTTATATTACAGCAACATTTCTATGCATAATTGTAATTTTAATTATCGCGTACAGCATTAAATGCAACTACTGGATTATGTGTAGAATGTCACCAGTATTTCGATGTAAACGGTGACCCCGGCAAGTCCGCATCGTGTATTAACGGATGTTAGTATAATATCGTAATACTATTATAGTTGTTTGTTATAGTTGTGTGTAAGGTAACGATACCATTATATACTTAACTTCCCGTATGGATCAGTTGGTTAAGGAATCAGACACACGAGCAGTAGGACACGGGTTCGAGCCCCGTCCGGACCATTAAAATAGGTCTTACAATATTATTTAGAAGTGATCTCGTATGATTGTGTATACGAGTATAAATGATCGGCTATCGTTAAAATCATGGATGCATTAACACGAGATCGGAATAGAAGTGAAATTAGAGCCATATATGGTTATAAGTGAAAACTTCATCTACATTCTTGGATGGGAAGATAATTGTAAAAAAAATAAAAATAAAAACAATATATATATATATATATATATATAGTTGGGTTAAGGGGTGTTCAACATGATTATATATATATATATATATATATATATATATATATATATATATATATATATATATATATTATGAATATAATACGAAACCATTAGATTTATTCAATGCATAGAATTCTGTTCGCCAGACTATTAATATAACATATGCTGCCTATCTATTTACATGCAAACTGTGAACTGGCGTGTGCGCTATCACACCACCTTATACGTATAAGTGTATACCATATTGTTAGTGTAGTGTCGTGTATATTATTTAGCATTACTTTTAATCGAATATATATATATGACGTTTAATTATACATATCAATACAATGAATGATATAAATAATGTTATATATATGTTGTCGCGTTTCCGCAAAGATAGTTCACAATCAGGTTATACGTTTTATTACAAAGAGAACAAGAACCCCGTACTATAAACATGGGTATTATACATATTAATATTGAATTATATTTACAAGTCATTACGTTACCTTTTAGTATCAACAGATATTAATATATATAATATAATATATAATGTTAACGTTAATAATGTTAAAACAATAATTCGTAGTATATAATGTAAATGATTTTATACGACTGTGTTGCATCGAGTGTAAGCATTCACTGTAGCAATTTATAAATATATGTCATCCAGGCATTCGAATAACAACATTTAATATATAAAAACAGTTAATCTATCAGATGCCACGCCCCCTTCTTTACAAATATAAAATCAAATCTAATTCAAATCAACAGTTATAATTATAATTGTACATTACCAAAAACATCCATTTCTATATTACATAATAATGTTCACATTTCTCATTCCCACATATATACACACATACATTCTATCATAATTACCACTAGTATACCATACTACATTCTATCATAATTACCACTAGTATACCATACTACATTCACCCCTACTAAAAAATTCCTCCACACCACAATTATTCATTCACTCTCTTCAGATTCATTAAATTCTCACACTTAATACACTCATTATTCTTAATGCGATAAACCGCATTATCGCCAAGCTTTTCTATCACTGCCCACTTCTTATCACCCCAACTATTCTGTAACTTCCTTCTTCCTAAAACTCTATTCTTTACTCTAACTATATCTCCTATATCTAATGTATCATATTTCATATCTACAATTTGTTCCATATTACTACTCTCCCTAACTATTCGTTCTACCTCTTTCATCTTACACCGCGTATCCTCTACCCAATCACTGCCCTCATATTCCGTTATCCCTCCTAATTTCCGATCGACTAACAACTTTTCTTTCCTCATAAACATCAAATAAATGGCGAGTAACCAGTTACTGCATGCGGGGTACGATTATATACGTATGTCAATTTATTCAAGTGTGAATGCCATTTTTTTTCTCATTCACACTTAATGTCATTAGTAAATTTTGAATCGTACGATTCATCCTCTCTACCTGCCCATTTCCCATTGGATGATAAGGTGTTGTATTACTCTGTTCTATTCCGAATAGTCCGCATAACTACTTTATTAATGAAGACATAAAGTTTCTGCCTTGATCCGAATGGATTCTATCGGGTACTCCAAAATTAAAAATCCATTCATTCATTATTACTTTTGCCACCGTTAACGCCGTTTGATCTCTGGTAGGTATTGCTTTCGTGTATTTGGTATATGCATCTGACATAACGAGTATGCTTTCTCTGCCATCACTAGCTTTATCAACGGTCATAAAATCTATAAATAATATAGCCAAAGGTTTTTTTGCTGACAAACTCCCCATTCTTATCTTAGGCTTCTTGCATAATTCTTTAGCTTTACTACACGTCTCACACCTCCTAATGTATGACCTAATGTCCCTATATTTGCCTATCCACGTATACATTTCATTTATTTTTTGAGTTGTCCTTGCTATACCCTGGTGACCATTATCCTCATGAGCTCATCTTAACACCTCTCCTACTAGACTACTTGGTACCATTAACCTGTCATCATATCCTTCCCTTTTCTCATACAGAACTCCATCTCTAACTACTAATCTACCCACGTATCCATTCTTACTTGCAATTAATAGTGCTTTGCGAATAACACTGTCATTATTCTGCTCGATTCTTAATTTATCTCTCTCCATCATGGATACCGTTTCCACTAACCCTAACTCTACCTCATCATCATCATACTCCTTGATCTCTGTATCTCCATTTCCTATATTTCTTACTCTTGATAATGCATCGGCTACCACATTTTCTTTTCCAGGTCTATACTTATAGGTAATATCATAATCAGCTAATCTAGCCATCCATCTTTGTTCTAATGACGTCAATTCTTTTTTATGACTAATATATGATACGGCTGAGTTATCAGTAATTACAACACAACTACTACCCATTAAATAGTAACTAAACTTCTCAGTAATCGCCCATACCACTGCTAAAAATTCTAATTTTTTAGAAGAATAATTCGACTTATTCTGTTATCCTCGGCGTAACGATCTACTAGCGTACGTTACTACTCTTTTCTCATATTTACCCACTATCTGACTTAATACAGCCCCCAACTCACTCGCAGATGCATCAGTTTCTACGATAAACTTCTCATCCCAATTCGGTACCACTAATATAGGTGACGAGCATAATGCTGTCTTTAGTTTAGTAAATGCCTGGTCACATTCTGTGTTCCACTCTACGTTTACGCCCTTACTCCTTCTCCTCGAAACTGGTTTACCCTCCTTCTCATTCACCTCTACTATTAACTTATTTAATGGAGCCACAATTCCTGAAAATCCCTTTACAAATTTACGATAATAAGAGCAAAATCCTAATAGTGTCCTTACTTCCCTTAGTGACTTAGGTGTAGGCCAATCCCTTACTGCCTTTAGTTTTTCATCATCTGCCTCCAATCCCCTTTCTGACACCTTATGACCTAAGAATAATATTTTACTCTTAAAAAACTTACATTTGTCCACGTTTAACTTCAGCCCTACCTCTTCTAGTTTACTTAACACCCTATCTATTGTCTCTACATGCTGGTAAACATTATCCGAAAATATTACAATATCGTCTAAATAGCAAACTACGTTCTCAAATGTATTATCTCTAAACAGGTTAATCATGATTCTCTGAAACGTTGCCGGTGCATTGATTAACCCAAATGGCATTCTGACAAATTGATATAGACCCAAGGGCGAAATAAATGCAGTTTTATGCTGTTCCTTCCTAACAACTGGAATCTGATTGTACGCAGATTTAAGGTCTAATGAAGTATAATACTTTTTACCCGCAACGATATCCAATAGGTCATCTACCCTTCGTAAAGGATAAGTATCTCTTATAGTTTTACAATTTAACTTTCTATAATCTATACATAAACGAATGTCTCCTGATTTTTTTTTTTACAATCACCATAGGACTACAGTAGTTACTTTCAGACGGTTCAATAATACCCTCTCTCAATAAACTCTCTAAATGATCCTTAACTTGTTGAAGTTGTGCCGGAGGTATTCTCCTATACCCCGAATTCACAGGTACATTGTCTATCGTTCTAATATGATGTAACCCTGCCCTCGATTCTGATAAATTTTCCCCTTTCTTTGCGAAAGCTTTCTCCCTACTTTTTAATACTGCTCTTAATTTCCCTTTGATTACTACATCACTTATTCCTACTAATCCATCTAACCAATAATCCTCACTCTTTATCACCATTACTCCATTTTCTATAAGTATCCTATTACTTATCTCCTCATTTTTTACCATTACTTCCCCTAATCTATCACTTATCCTATCATTCTGTAGTTTCCCAATTATATTCATTCCAATTATTCTCAACTGTTCATTGTCCACTAATAAAAATCCTACTTCTCTATCGTACGGCCCTCTATCATTACATTAGTTTCAAAATACCCTAGATACGGTATTAATCCCTCATTAGCGGCCTTAATAGTTAACCATGGTAGTTTTCCATTAAACCGTGTATCTTTCAATTTATTAAAAAAACTTAATGGTAAGATCGATACCTGACTCCCACTATCTACAAAACACTGTATTCGCTGTCCTTTCACCATTACAATAACCTCCCTTCTATTCCCAACTAACTGACCTCTCAACCTCTCTCTGCGGGTATCTCTAATTGCTCTACTCGACCCGCTTAATGCAGAGCATTCGAGTTTAAATTACTCCTACACCATCTTGAGATATGCCCCTGCTTCCCACATTTGAAACATACTATTTCTACTCTACTTCTTCTATTCATACTCGATTCTAGTGCACGATACCTCCCTTCCCATTCCCTATTAGTTAACTCTAACTTCCTTAATTTCTCTTCTAAGTTATTTTCCCTCGACCTATCTATATCTCTAACCTCTACCTTATAACACACCTCTTCCGCTAATTCTTCACCTTCCTTTTCCCATTTTACTGCAACCCTCCTAAGATCCTTAATCGATGACTTCCCAAGCAAAATCATACTCCTTCTTAACTCTACAGATTTTAAATTATGTTTTATACTTTCAATTATGACCTCCTCCCAGCTCCAATCTACTACTTTTAACTCCATGCCTAATTCTAAAAGCCCATCTATGAACTTACTAACACTTTCGGTATCCCCTTGCTTCCTAGCCATTATCGAATAAATCATCTCGCCTTTAGATTTACTCGATGCATATCTATCTCTTAGACTTTCCTTTATTTTTATAATATCCGTCATATCTTCTCCTAACATCATTACTAAGTAAATCTTTGCTGCACCTATCACGTGATAGCAAGCAAAGGATGCAGCCTCACTATCATTTATTCCCTTTAATCTTACACATTCATTTAACTCTCGTATCCATCTACCTACTTCTGTACTACCATCAAACTTTTCTAACTTCACATATGACATATCACTACTATTTCCCTTAATTACTTTCACACTATCCTTAATATCCATGAATTTACCAGATCTTAATATCATTCACATACACACACCACACTTAGTCATTCAGAACTTTTTTTTATTAAAAAATAAGCGGGCGTGTCTATCTAATAGATTAACTAACATAAGCCGGGGTTTTCTTTAATGTCTCCAAATCGTACGTGCTGTTGTTCGCCGCTGTCACCAATGTTGTCGCGTTTCCGCAAAGATAGTTCACAATCAGGTTATACGTTTTATTACAAAGAGAACAAGAACCCCGTACTATAAACATGGGTATTATACATATTAATATTGAATTATATTTACAAGTCATTACGTTACCTTTTAGTATCAACAGATATTAATATATATAATATAATATATAATGTTAACGTTAATAATGTTAAAACAATAATTCGTAGTAGATAATGTAAATGATTTTATACGACTGTGTTGCATCGAGTGTAAGCATTCACTGTAGCAATTTATAAATATCCTGTCATCCAGGCATTCGAATAACAACATTTAATATATAAAAACAGTTAATCTATCAGACGCCACGCCCCCTTCTTTACAAATATAAAATCAAATCTAATTCCAATCAACAGTTATAATTATAATTGTACATTACCAAAAACATCCATTTATATATTACATAATAATGTTCACATTTCTCATTCCCACATATATACACACATACATTCTATCATAATTACCACTAGTATACCATACTACATATATATATATATTCGTTTATGTTCAGTTCTATTATATTGTGTTTTTACTTTCAACGCTTGATAGTACTCTGGCACACAGAATCATTGCAATATATTAGGTTTCATTAAATTAGAATATGTTTAAGTTTACTAATCGATAATAATTCGAAATTTAATTGATTTATAAGCCATGGATAATATGTAAACTTATTTTAATTAACGAATAATTAATATGATTTTCTAATTATATATTTTTATTAATTTGCGGACGTCATATATAATTATAAATTATTAATTTGATTTTAATAATAGGCATCCAGGTCACATATTAAATGGTAATAAGTGCATTCAATATCAATAATTACTATACACATTTAGCATATGCTTATTATATATAATGTATTATTACGCCTTATTTAATTATATTACTGTATGTTTACATAGATATTTGAAACACGCGTAATATACATTATAAACCGAATAAAGATTCTTACTACGCGTTTAAATATAATATTTATAAATCTAAAATTAAAAGATAAGAGTAAGTAATTGTAAAATTAACTTTATTGCGAAATGCATTATTAATAATATTTATCTTTTTAACCTTTTTACTCATTATATAACTATATTATATTGTATACATATGCCATGTGTATTAATTATTTATTTATATTATACAAGTAAAAATAAATATTATTTATTCATTCATTCAATATATATTAACATATTTGACATATGTTAAACGTGATACTAATATATCCATATACCTATTGATAAGTATATAGTATGTTAATCCGAACCTGCAATATCGGTTAGAATTAGTGTCACATGTCAGTACAACAATATCACGTGACAACTATAAGTAAATTATGTTATTTGAACGGGTTTATTTTATAAGATATATATATATATATATATATATATATATATATATATATATATTCATATTAAATATTGCTATACTATTGTATATAATATATATTCAAGGAGAAAGTCACCGAATACAGACAATGCCCTAATACGGACACTCTCGGTAATTCAGAAACCATAAATTCTACATAAAATGTTTAATCAATATTCATAATTTTATAAATAATCTAAACAAGTATTTTTTATTTTTTACTTATTCAAAGTAGTGCTGATGTATCTAATAAACTGATTTTTGTATTGAGTTATTACATTAATAAAACATTTTCAACTTAAAACCTTCTTATGAATATTCAAATGTGTCGATATAAAACAAAACAATATATTATTAAAAACTAAAGCATTCCATACATTATATACATAATTTATGTATTTGTTATAAAATATTAATTAAGTTATAATCATATTTATTGAGGTTATATCAATCATTATACAGATACTATATAACCAATCAGCGTACAGCGTGTGAACATTTATGAATTTCATAAATATCGCATGCGTTATAATATTAATACCAGCAATGAAGCTAAATTTAAAAATATTATTATTTTGATACTTAACTTGTATTATTAATTAATATTATAATTAACATTAATAAATAAATTACTATAAATTATATTAAAGTATTCATAAATTTAATTATAAATAATGTAACTATAATTAATCTGATTTGTTCATTACTAATATATTGTTTATCTACTAGTAGTTTATCTACCTATATATATTTCTATGTTGTCCGTATTCGTACATGGGTACCGAATACAGATACCCCCGTTATCTATTGGATAGAAAGATTAAATAACATTTTAAAATCACAATAATATCTATAATCATATAATATTAAATATATTTATATTAATATATTACAATTTTTGAATACAAATATTGAGTCATACAATGTTAATACCATGTATTGTTAAAGTGTCTGTATTAGGTTACAATCCCCTATACATAATTGCGTTTACTTTCATATGTCCTTTTTATACTCATATGTGTACCATAACTAATATACAATTATGCATACTATACATGTATTTATTATCCTATTTATATAATATAATTACTGTATAATAATCTTTTGTCTGTACAATTATTTTTAATATTTTAATTTATTTGATTAATTTCTCATACAGACTAATTACATATATTAATTAGTATACTATAGTATATACAATATTATATACTCATCGTTAGATATATAGTATTTAATGTAATATATTTTAAATTTAATAATACAATTATATATTTCAGTTGTAGATTTAGAAAATAGTAGAGAATATATTTTCTGCTTCGGAAAATGTTATATTACATTATTCTTAAAAACAGCAACAAATAAGGTTACTTATACTATATATTAATATATATATATATATATATATATATATATATATATAAATATAAAGGTTTATTAACTCAATGCAAATGATAGACGTTTATATGCGTCAAGTTGATATAATAAAACAAATAAATACATGAATAATAATACAATTTTAAAGAAGATATTATAATGATAACACATGTAAATATAGTCGACATTTGAAAGTGATAAAATATGACATGGTCCGTAAGTCATCGGGAAGACTGTTCCAGTACTTTCGAGCAGCAAAAGTAAAAGTAGAATCTGCATACATGGATGATACAAATGGCACATAGAATTTTATCAGCGGACGAGTAGTTGCAACTCGAGCATGCTCGAATTCTGACTCTCTTTCGTATGTATTCCGGAAACCCCATATATATTGAATTGTGAGTGATACGTAGAAGACGAAACTTCAACCACCCGATAATCGTCATTATGGAATGAATAAATATGGTTATATCAGTTCGCTTAAATTTAAATAGTATGCGATCAGCTCTACGTTGTATTGAATCGAATTTCTTCATCAATTTTTGTGGAATGTTAATAAAAAGCGAATTACAATAACGAAGTCTACTAAATACTAATGAATATAATAATGATATAATTAAAGTTAATGTAAGCTTAGAACGAGCCTTGTATATATTATACATTAAATAATTATAAGTGCGGATAGTGTTTGATGTATGTACTGAATAATCTAGTGCATTATCAATAGTAAAACCTATAGTAGTTATGGTGTTTTAGATAGTAAGTGAGATGAGGTGTGGATGAGTGAGAGTAATTGTAGAAAGAGATATAGAGATAATGCTATCAGTATATGTCGTATATAAAGCATTATAATAAGATATTATAAGATATTATATTAAATATATTTACATATATTTAAATATATGCATATATATATATATGTATAATATATAAATATAATAATACTAATAATATCAGAATTTAGGCATGACCAATGTAATCGAAGAAGCGCAATGCTTATATAGTCGTTTACCTCAATATATATATATATATATATATATATATATATATATATATATATATATATTAACAGTTTAATAATGTATAGGCAGCTATCGAGCGAGGTTGTTTTTCTGAATACGACGGTGTAAATACAATGACGAGTAGGGCTAATGTATGGCGTTAGTTATAGTGTATGTTTCATATATATACATATAATAATATAATAAGAATATCAGATTCAGTTGATGACCGAGATCAAAAACCCAGGTATGGAATAGAAGTTCTATTGAACTTATCGAGATACCAACCTGCTCTTGGTAATGAGAGAATTAATACAAAAAGAAAATATATAAATAAATATTTTACAATTCTATATTGTTCATTCGTGTTCTGTCTCATAAAAAATCAATAAAATTAAATTAAATATATCTCTCAATACCAAGAAATCATCATGTATATAACAATAAAATAATAATAAAATATAATAATAAAATATAATAAAAATATATAATAAAATATTAAAAAATGTAAAAAGCTACTAAAATAATAAATAAGTTAAACTATAAAAAATCAAAGAAAACTAAATACCAAAGTAAGGCTACAAAGATACAAAATATTTATACAATACTAACAATTTAAAAGAGCTAAAAGAAGAAAAGATGACCATGTAAATTTAATAACAAACAATACAGATAAGGTGTAAGTGATTACATATAATTATTTAAAAGTATGTTTTTAATATGCATTGTAATTATATATATATATAAATATAAATAAATATAAATCAGATTTATTATTTCATTTTGTAAAGCATGAACTAATGGATAAGTTAATAAACAAATGTATTTATTTTTTTGCGAGAACTTCCCCAATCATCATATTCTAGATAAGTTAGATTCTCACGAGTAAAAAATGTAAATATAAATAAATAAGATGTAAAGAATAGATATATGTATCAATAAGTCAAGTTAAAAATAAATTATAAATATATATATATATATATATATATATATATATATATTTATATTAAATGTATATGATATCGCGATATATAGTTAACTATATACTGATGTGTACTGCTACCAATGACCCGTGTAATGCATTACAAGTGAAACTTCTAGAACATTATTCAAGTTAGATAATACATCAACTTTGTAATATGAATTTATTAACAATTAATCAGAATTTATATATAAACAAATTTTTATTCATATTATAGAATATATTAATATTTCATATATATATATATATATATATATATATATATATTTATAATATTATTAATTATATATTTATTTGTTATTAATAATATAGATTTAAAA
>OZ025242.1:87212365-87322365 GCA_964019155.1 Osedax fenrisi
ACTACTACTACTACTACTACTACTACTACTACTACTACTACTACTACTACTACTACTACTACTACTACTACTACTACTACTACTACTACTTCTACTACTACTACTACTACTACTACTACTACTACTACTACTACTACTACTACTACTACTACTACTACTACTACTACTACTACTACTACTACTACTACTACTACTACTACTACTACTACTACTACTACTACTACTACTACTACTACTACTACTACTACTACTTCTACTACTACTACTACTACTACTACTACTACTACTACTACTACTACTACTACTACTACTACTACTACTACTACTACTACTACTACTACTACTACTACTACTACTACTACTACTACTACTACTACTACTACTACTACTACTACTACTACTACTACTACTACTACTACTACTACTACTACTACTACTACTACTACTACTACTACTACTACTACTACTACTACTACTACTACTACTACTACTACTACTACTACTACTACTACTACTACTACTACTACTACTACTACTACTACTACTACAGGATATACGAACATGGCTAAACTCAAACTCTCTCTCACTGAATAGCTCAAAAACCATTGCACTCCATATTTCTTTATCAAATAAGTCCACTATTCCAAATATATATATTGGTAATGATTGTATACCTTACTCCAGATCAGCCCGTAATCTAGGAATTATATTAGACACCACATTATCATTTACACATCAGATCTCCAATATAATTAAATCAGTAAATTTTATATTATACACTATAAAAATTATTAGACTTTCAATATCCACTGAAATTGCTAAACTACTTATAACATCTCTTATTCTACCTAAATTAGATTACTGTAATTCGATTATTAATGGTATACCGGATTATTTACTACATAAACTACAACTTTTGCAAAATTCAGCAGTCAGACTCATATACAATATAAATAAATTCTCTAGAACACACATATCACCTTACATGAAAATATTACACTGGCTCCCAATTAAATACAGAATAATATATAAAATATGTATGCTAACCCATCATGCCACTCATCACAGCCAACCTGACTACTTACATACTCTACTTACTCCCTATACATCATCACGCCCAATACGACTTTGCCTCAAGTATACTCTAGTCATACCAGATTTGCGTAATGTATCCATAAAACAAAAGAGAGCCTTCTCAATATCTGCACCTATAGCCTGGAATAGACTTCCTTATAACATTCGTTCTATTCAATCAACCATGTTATTCAAAAATAAGCTTAAGACATATCTTTTCTCTTTGGCTTATCCTAATAACAACTAGTCAACATTTAATGCACGGCCGAAAATTTCTGATGAAGTTGATGGCAGTGCCTAAAACATTAGGTTACAGGTTACAGGTTACTACTACTACTACTACTACTACTACTTCTACTACTACTACTACTACTACTACTACTACTACTACTACTACTACTACTACTACTACTACTACTACTACTACTACTACTACTACTACTACTACTACTACTACTACTACTACTACTACTACTACTACTACTACTACTACTACTACTACTACTACTACTACTACTACTACTACTACTACTACTACTACTACTACTACTACTACTACTACTACTACTACTACTACTACTACTACTACTACTACTACTACTACTACTACTACTACTACTACTACTACTACTACTACTACTACTACTACTACTACTACTACTACTACTACTACTACTACTACTACTACTACTACTACTACTACTACTACTACTACTACTACTACTACTACTACTACTACTACTACTACTACTACTACTACTACTACTACTACTACTACTACTACTACTACTACTACTACTACTACTACTACTACTACTACTACTACTACTACTACTACTACTACTACTACTACTACTACTACTACTACTACTACTACTACTACTACTACTACTACTACTACTACTACTACTACTACTACTACTACTACTACTACTACTACTACTACTACTACTACTACTACTACTACTACTACTACTACTACTACTACTACTACTACTACTACTACTACTACTACTACTACTACTACTACTACTACTACTACTACTACTACTACTACTACTACTACTACTACTACTACTACTACTACTACTACTACTACTACTACTACTACTACTACTACTACTACTACTACTACTACTACTACTACTACTACTACTACTACTACTACTACTACTACTACTACTACTACTACTACTACTACTACTACTACTACTACTACTACTACTACTACTACTACTACTACTACTACTACTACTACTACTACTACTACTACTACTACTACTACTACTACTACTACTACTACTACTACTACTACTACTACTACTACTACTACTACTACTACTACTACTACTACTACTACTACTACTACTACTACTACTACTACTACTACTACTACTACTACTACTACTACTACTACTACTACTACTACTACTACTACTACTACTACTACTACTACTACTACTACTACTACTACTACTACTACTACTACTACTACTACTACTACTACTACTACTACTACTACTACTACTACTACTACTACTACTACTACTACTACTACTACTACTACTACTACTACTACTACTACTACTACTACTACTACTACTACTACTACTACTACTACTACTACTACTACTACTACTACTACTACTACTACTACTACTACTACTACTACTACTACTACTACTACTACTACTACTACTACTACTACTACTACTACTACTACTACTACTACTACTACTACTACTACTACTACTACTACTACTACTACTACTACTACTACTACTACTACTACTACTACTACTACTACTACTACTACTACTACTACTACTACTACTACTACTACTACTACTACTACTACTACTACTACTACTACTACTACTACTACTACTACTACTACTACTACTACTACTACTACTACTACTACTACTACTACTACTACTACTACTACTACTACTACTACTACTACTACTACTACTACTACTACTACTACTACTACTACTACTACTACTACTAAAGTACATGTTTATTTACTAACGTGTCGAGTAGGTAATTTTTCTCTTAAAACACAGATTCTGTAGTCTTTGCCGCCTCACTCTGAGAACAATAACAGTAACTACCAAAGATAGCAGAAGTGCACAGCACACAAACAGAATCACTGCAATAATGACACGTGTTCATTAATAAATGACGATGTATGCGGGTGTATGATTGTGTGTGTGTGTGTATGTGTGTGTACGCATTCGTTAAGAGAATATATATATTATTAGTAATTTAGATTTTGTAAAATTATAACTAAACTAATTTTCATAAATGTGGCTAAATCTACTTTCAATTAATAAAAAGTAAATGTAATACATATTAGAGGTATGTATCATTATCTTGTACAAGCATCAGGTAATATTGCAACATGTTATTTACATATCAGATTAAGTTTAAGATTAAGAAATTACTCTATAGAGTAATTTCTCATTTCTCAACTCTATATATAGAGTATATACTATATATATATATATATATATATATATATATATATATATATATATATATATATATATATATATATAATACAATATATACTATACACACAATATACAACATATATAGAAGGTGTACACAGTGTACATTGTGCATTGTACACTGTGTATATTGCACTATATGTGTATTGTACAGCGTTCATTGTACACATGTTGTACACATTGTACACATGTTACGATATCGTGGACTCTCGGTGTTATGTTATGATATTACTTACTATTTGACAATAATCTATATTACTATATTTATTATTAATATACTATATATATATATATATATATATGTATATATACTATATATAATATACGATATAACCATCGGCACGGGGCGCTACATGTATTAAACGTGCTAGGGTAGATGGGTCTGTATGTCTGTTGCTACTCTAACTAACCAATCAGAATGTTGCAGTAGAACCTCCAAGATGTTGCCTCTTCTATATTCAGTGAGGAGGTGTTCGTGTATATTGGGTTCTCTCCTTGGTAATTATGAATAGCATTATTAATTATATATATATTATACACACACACACACACACATATAAATGCCAATAAAATATAAATACAGAAAATGATAGATAAATAAATGTAAAACATCGATAATAAGTAGTGGGCTATAGCCATGAATTGAGGTATATATACTGTATGCCATGAATTATAGGCGTACTGGTGGAACACTTCAATACATGAGATGATGTGCTATACATGAGATGATACTGCTATAGTATACTATAGTATAGAATAGTATACTATAATTGTAAGAAGGGCTTATACCATATATACTCCCTAGAATATATGTACGCATACAAAGTATACTTTGGAGGCATCGTGGTATATAGGATGTTCTATCGGGTAGCAGGACAGTTTGTTAGATGGACAGTGGTCAGTTGATACACCGCCTGTAGATATCATGCATGGTTAACTGTCCGTGTGGTTAACTGCCCGTGTGGTTAACTGTCCGTGTGGTTAACTGCCCGTGTGGTTAACTGTCCGTGTGGTTAACTGTCCGTGTGGTTAACTGTCCGTGTGGTTAACTGTCCGTGTGGTTAACTGCCCGTGTGGTTAACTGTCCGTGTGGTTAACTGTCCGTGTGGTTAACTGTCCGTGTGGTTAACTGCCCGTGTGGTTAACTGTCCGTGTGGTTAACTGCCCGTGTGGTTAACTGTGCACGCTATACGCGTCACTCCTTTATAACGTGTTATAGAGCAGTCGCGAGTAGTGGCAGACGATAGGGGGAAGTTAAGATGGCGGAGATATCACGTGACCACGAGGTCGTGTGGAATGTCACGTGAACACGTGTGTACACACGTAGAACAGTTGGGTGCAGGGCGTACAGTGTACGTTAATAGCAAGGTATACGTATACTATGTGTACATAGTCCTACGTGTAGTACTATAGTCTATGGAATGTTTGTTAATAGTTTAAGTTTAAGGGGAGACATATAAACATGTATATATATATATATATATATATATATATATATATATATATATATATATAGGTTAAAAGTTATAACCTACATGTTGATACCAAAGATTTTCCGAAGGAAAGATATAACACTTACGCGAAATCGTGTAATTCTAATTTGTATACAAAATACCCTGGTGCCACCTATAGCTGGTTACTTTTAGGAACTATGCGTTGTTTATAATGTAAATTCGTATTTAACTATACACTTTTAAAATGTTAAATACTATGCTTTAAATTAATATTTATATGATGAAAACTAAGTGTTCATTACTAATATATAACAAACAAATATGATATTTATGTTTTAAATGCTATAAATATATATTTAGTGAGTAAAAGCTAATTTATATTGCATGTAATTTAATAGAGCAATGAAAACATTGTTGTATGCAAACAGAGCCGAACCTAAATCTATTTCAGTGATTTCGATACTACTGCTAGCAGCGGTTGGGGTGATATTACTAAATTACGTTGCATGCATAGGGAGTGTTATATCTTTGCTTCGCAAAATCTTTGTTGATACTATGAAGTATGTGTGGATACTAGCATTCATATAAAAATAATAGCTAGCAATGAAAGTTACCTATAACATGGTTGGGGTATACCCCGCTACTATACTGTAGGTAGAAGGGTGGTGACTAGGGATGTAAATGATGCCGATCTTTTGATGCCGAGCCGAGACTTTCATTTTCGGAAAAAAAACGAGCCCGAGCCGAGCCGAGACTCTAACAAAACGAGCCCGAGCCGAGTTGAAACTTTAGGTAACTGAGACTGAGACTGCCTCATGTTTTAGATTTGACTGGCATCATTTACCGCATCACCAGTGGTGACTAACTGGTGACTTACACACTGACCACTGGTAAGCCTAACACTGACCACTGACACACTGACCACTGTTGACTCATACACTGACCACTGATAAGCCTAACACTGACCACTGACACACTGACCACTGTTGACTCATACACTGACCACTGGTAAGCCTAACACTGACCACTGACACACTGACCACTGTTGACTCATACACTGACCACTGGTAAGCCTAACACTGACCACTGACACACTGACCACTGTTGACTCATACACTGACCACTGGTAAGCCTAACACTGACCACTGACACACTGACCACTGTTGACTCATACACTGACCACTGTTAAGCCTAATAAGCACTCCGGGCACACAGTACCGGGCAATTGTTCACACAGTTACACAGTATGCATTCATTATCGCACATGCATATATTTGTACAACTTTGAATATTTTTTTTAATTTTCCTATCTTTTAATTGTTTTTTTTAATTATCCTATCTTTTAATTGTTTTTTTTAATCTACCTATCTTTTAATTGTTTTTTTTAATCTACCTATCTTTTAATTGTTTTTTTTAATTTTCCTATCTTTTAATTGTTTTTGTTAATTTTCCTATCTTTTAATTGTTTTTTTTAATTATCCTATCTTTTAATTGTTTTTTTTAATCTACCTATCTTTTAATTGTTTTTTTTAATTTTCCTATCTTTTAATTGTTTTTGTTAATTTTCCTATCTTTTAATTGTTTTTTTTAATTTTCCTATCTATTAATTGTTGAATATATACAACTGTACATGTACTACACCTGCCGTGATATAAATAATACATTCCTACCTTTATATATATATATATATATATATATATATATATATATATGTGTGTGTGTGTATATTGGTTGATATTATCACTATTTAGTAATATAACTAATATAGGGCTATACATAGCTATATACATAGCCCTATATTAACGCTAATATCAACCAATATACACACACATATATTACAATCACACACATACATAAGCGTATGGATTTTACAGGTACGACGTACCTGGTACGTCCTTGTATATGGGGAGCCATTCGTGACTATTCTTTATGAACTATATTACTTATTTAATCGCGATAGGTAATTTAGTGGGAGGATCATGTAGAACTAATTATATATATATATATATGTATTTATATATGTAAGTTATATATAAGTACTAATGAATTGTAAAATGTAAAACTAAAGTTGGATACATTAGTTACCTATTCGTGTAAAACATAATACAGGATTTAGCCTCGGGGCGGGGTGCAGTAGTCTGTAAATGTACATGTATGTGTGTGTCCGTGCTAGGCCTTCAATCACTTGTGTATATTCATCAGATAATTATCAATATAATATATATATATATATATATATATATAAACTTACAAAAATTATATATTTATATTTATATATATATATATATATAAACTTACATAAATTATATATTTATATTTATATATATATATATATATATATATAAACTTACATAAATTATATATATATATATATATATATATATATATATATATATATATATATATATATATATATGTTTGGATATCGTGCTCGCTCAATTATTTATTAATAATATATACAATACTATATAATATATATATAATATATATAGTATATATTACAGATATGTGCGTGCAAATGTGTGTGTGTATGGTTGTATATATAAGTTATGCAGGTATACCCAGGTATATATATATACCTGTATATTTGTATACACGTATACAGGTATAGTATACATTGTATACACAACATGTTGTGTAAAAACTCATGTTCAAATAAAAAGTAAATGATAAATGTACTCTATTTTATACTTATATATATATATATATATATATATATATATAAATATACATATACATTGTCTATATGATTAATATGATTTTATTATCAGTTATGTATTATTAGTTATATAACTTTCTATTTTAAATAATACAGTATACAATGTATACATGTATACTATATATGTATAAATCCAGGATGATACATGTATAGAAAATATCAAAAAAAAGTAAAGTAAATTGTTTACTATTAAATAAATATTTTATTTAAATTTATTATAAATGATAACTTATTGTATACAATACATTAACATAAATAATCATTGTTATTATTTTTTATATTATTAAATAATATAATTTCTATATAAACATTTAAAATCCAATCAATTTTAGTATCAATTTTTTATATTATGTAATTACTTTAAAAACAAAAAACAAAAAATCAATTTAAATTGTCCATTTTAAAATATATTGCATATTGTTTTTTGAAAATAATATTTATAAATTCAAAAGTCAATAAATTATTTATTATAAAAAATATTAAAATTATTGGCAATATAAATAAAAATATTTAATATGATTTTTTTAATCATAAATATATACCGATAATAATAAATTAATAATTGTTTTATTTATGTTGTTATTTATATTTTATTTATTCTATAGAGTTAAAAAATATGTACCTACATTTAAAATAATAAATACGCAGATAAATAATAATAATATTACTAGAGACAACGACATTTATGACGTAATATAAGTCGAGAAGAAATTAAGTTAACAAATTCATATTGTCCGCGGTATATATATAGATTTGTAATTATTTCTATTCTAGGGAACTATTCATTATGATAATATACATTTAGAGAAACTTAACACACATAGACGAATACGAATATATATATATATATATATATATATATATATATATATATGTGCATGTACGTATGTATGTGTGTGTGTGTATATATGTTTATGTGTGTATGTGTGTGTGTGTGTGTGTATGTATGTGTGTGTGTGTGTATTACATAAGTGGTGTGTTGCATATTACATTAAATCATATTGCTGATAGTTAAAATTAGTGCGTTCTAATATATATATATAATAAATAAATAAATAATAAAATAAGATATGGCAATTTCCTGGGTGACGGAAGAATCAGAGCTTATCTAGTCTTTCACCCATTTAAGATTACATTATATATATATATATATATATATATCATATTATCATATCACTTTACGATATATTGTATAAATTATAGAAATTGTATGACGGTTGGGTTGGGTGAATGTATTGTATTGAAGGGCAATGCAAGGTTAACATGTTATACTATGCATATCGTATAGTAGACTACTGTGTTATAACTTGAATATTCACCACATAGGCTCACTATAGTGCCACATATGACATTATAATGTCCCTTCGAATCCGCTCTCATGTTTTAACGAGAGCCGATCATTTATTTATACACAATTATATAAGATCACTTCTAAATATTATTGTAATGGTTCGGACGGGGCTTGAACACGCCTCCTATACCTGTATATATATATATATATATATATATATATATACACGTATGTATATGTGTATACACTACATGTATTAATACATTATAATCATTATTATAATAATATATAGTAATATAAATATTAATATATAATAATTATATATATATATATATATTTTTTTTATATATACACTATATATATATTGTAGAATGTGTGTGTATATATATATATGTATATATATATATATATATATATATATATATATAGTGTATAAATATATATATATATATATATATATATATATATATATACACTATATGCTATCTAAACGTATGTCCGGTAGTGCTGCGACACCCGGGCGGGTAAAGTGAGGGTGATATAGAGGGTGATATAGAGGGTGATATAACATCATATATACGTACAATAACAAAGTCGGACACAGACATAAGTACAGACGTATTACGTAATGCTAATGTCTATGATTAGAAGTATTATCGTAGACATTATAATTATGTATACCTAATTATAATATCTACGGACCGTTGTTTGTGTATAGTAAAACTATGTATAGTATTGTTTTAAACAACTTGTAACAATTTGTAAACAACTTGTTTACCAATTGAAGACTTCGTGGATTTTCATTCAAACTGATGAATAGCTTGTATTTCCAATAACATCGTCTACCTGATCATAATATAGTATTTCTATATATAAGACCTTATATGGTCTACGGGTATTATCAACGTATTGCGATATCATAACACGTGATATAATGCAGGTATTCCGTAAACACGTGATATAATGCGGGTATTAGGTGAACACGTGATATAATGCAGGTATTAGGTGAACACGTGATATAATGCAGGTATTAGGTGAACACGTGATATAATGCGCGTATTAGGTGAACACGTGATATAATGCAGGTATTCCGTGAACACGTGATATAATGCAGGTATTCCGTGAACACGTGATATAATGCTGGTATTCCGTGAACACGTGATATAATGAAGGTATTCCGTGAACACGTGATATAATGCAGGTATTCCGTGAACACGTGATATAATGCACGTATTACGTGAACACGTGATATAATGCAGGTATTAGGTGAACACGTGATATAATGCGGGTATTCGGTGAACACGTGATATAATGCGGGTATTAGGTGAACACGTGACCGATGTTATCTGCTGTTATTGTTTTCGAAGGAAATTTAATTTTATTAATCTAAAAAATGTAAAACTTTCCCGCCTACGTGATCCGAGATATGCCACGTGATACGCGATTCATCACGTGATACGAGCAACGTGTCACGTGATAAGTATGTAACATGTGTGATAATGTATCCTATACGATACCAGCTTATCGTAGCTTATTGATATACCAACACCCAGTACCCTACAGGTGTTCGCTCTTTCTACAGATATCGCGTATTGTTGTTGATGTGGTACAGTCTATACCCTACAGCCTATACCCTACAGTCTATACCCTACAGTCTATACCTTACAGTCTATACCCTACAGCCTATACCTTACAGCCTATACCCTACAGTCTATACCTTACAGTCTATACCCTACAGTCTATACCTTACAGTCTATACCTTACAGTCTATACCTTACAGCCTATACCTTACAGTCTATACCTTACAGTCTATACCTTACAGTCTATACCCTACAGTCTATACCTTACAGCCTATACCTTACAGTCTATACCCTACAGCCTATACCTTACAGTCTATACCTTACAGTCTATACCTTACAGTCTATACCCTACAGCCTATACCCTACAGCCTATACCCTACAGCCTATACCTTACAGTCTATACCTTACAGCCTATACCCTACAGCCTATACCCTACAGCCTATACCTTACAGTCTATACCCTACAGCCTATACCCTACAGCCTATACCCTACAGCCTATACCTTACAGTCTATACCTTACAGCCTATACCCTACAGCCTATACCCTACAGCCTATACCCTACAGCCTATACCCTACAGTCTATACCTTACAGTGTACGGTATAGGCCAGTGTAGTGTCACCTACATACACAAACTTATACATATTAATAAGCTCATCTACTCAATAATATATATATATATATATATATATATAAATTGTTCCGAATCAACGGAACAATTCGACGGACATCGATGTCCGTCGATCATTACGCTCACTCAATGCGTTGTATCACGTGTACGTGATGTACGTCGATCGTAAAGTTAATCTGAGATGCTAAACATTATATATAGTCTACATATACGTATATGTATACAATAAAGTGAACTTTACGATCGACCGACATCGATATCCGTCGAATTTGTCCGTCGATCGTAAAATTCCTTTGATCCGTGGTTCCTACATTATGTAGGCTACATACATACACACACACACACATATATATATATATATATATATATATATATATATATATATATATACATGGCTATATATAGTTATGCTATAACATGATAACAATACGATACGAAGTGTAATTAATGTTTACCTAGTTTTATGCGAAGTTGAAAGTTCATGACGTCGTCCTTGACCTCCGTGTCGTTGGTACAGGTCGTATCCATGATGTCGGTACAGGCTTCCACCTGGTACGGTTTCCAGGTGCGGTCGCACACCGTACAGTTCGCGCACACCATATTTAGGCGATAAGTACTTTCGGATTTGACCTGTACGTACGAGATATACTGGTGTGGCGGACAGTGTTTTCGATACGAGGCCAAGGTACAGGCGACCATCGCCGCGACCAGTAGGGTCAGACAAGTAGCGGAAGTAGAATGCATTGTTACGTGTGCGATATCGGTAGACTAGTGGTGAAATGGTGCGGTGCTAGAGCGGTCGGGAGGGATTCGCTTATGTAAGCGTGTGGGCGTGTCGCGAGGGGGAGGAGCCGACTTGTAAATGGGCGGTACAGAATGGCGAGACGAGAATGTACATCGCCGAGCGTACTTCGAGACCTATTTCATATACTTGTATATATATATATATTATGATATCATTGTTTATAGTTTTTATATATATATATATATATATATATATATATAATACAATATATAAATATATATGTGTATATATAATATATTATATATAGATAAATTTACATAATTAATGATCCATTACATATTTTACCCATTTATAGTGGCATTATTTGCATATTTCTATATTCATTGATATGTTACTAGGCCGTGAGGAAAGACATATCTTTACAGCGATTACTTACACATACGTATTAGTAAATTAATATTTTAATTAATTGATACATTAATATATTATTAATATATATTAATATATTAATATATATATATAATATATATATTATATATATATATATATATATATATATATATATATATATATATATAAATATTTGTAATAGAATGTTGAAAATAATTATAAATATTATGATTTAATATATTAATATATATCTGCAGGTATATAAAGCGATATAAATATAAATATATAAATACCCGTATATATGTGACTCCCCAGGGAGTCTTCCTTGCATAAACAATAACTCTCGAATAGTGTCCCCTAGGGGGAATAAAAGAATAAAAGCTTTTATTAGTTGATGTCCTGTCCCCAACTATTAATAGGTGGACCTTTACCTGTGTATACGCTACCGTGACCTCTATAACCTTTAGGGTCATAGGAGGTGTTGCAAGGTCACGTTCTATACGCTTATAGTATACACTGTTAATACTATAGTGTACTGTAGTGACAACTGCACTGGTTGAAGTTAACCGTAATAACACAAACTGTTTAATATAATATCGTATAGAATCTATAGACCAATATTATTTCATATGTTGTATTGAATATCTATAGGAATATCTATACCTAATTATTCGAGTATTATAACAAAGGTTTTGCTAAGGAAAATCTTTGATTATAATACGCCTATTGAAACACATGTTAATAAGGCTTACATTTGTTAATGTCACCTCTCCCCTTGACGCCTAATAAGGCTTATCTAACACAAAGAGTCGTTAAATATAGTAAATTAAATTACATTATATATACATATATATTATATTTAGATAAATAGAGATTTAATGAATTACTATCACATTATAATCCTCTAGGATAGAACATGTATAGGATACTATATATAGTATACTATATATAACACTATAGTGTTTCAAATGAATTCGAAATGCTATCGAATATTTAGGACTATCATATATGTGTGTGTATGAGTATACATGTGGTCACTAAACCCTAGTATGAGTCATACTGTAGGACATAGGACCGATGTTGAATATTGTGTTGTAGGGGTGTTAACGGGTGACGATCAAAAAGGACGAGTTGAGGGTTAAAGGTTACATTTTAAATGCGAAATAAATTTGTATCGGATAATTAGTATACTAAATGTGTATATCTCTTTGGGATCACATGTAATTCAGCCACAAAAAAAATTAGCATGACAAAACTAAACCAATTAAACCAAATAACCCACAAATATCTATACAAAATATATATATATATATATATATATATATATATTATTAACTCGTATTTTAAATGTAACCTTTAACCCTTAACTCGTCCTTTTTTATCGTCTCCCTTGTTAACCACTATATCTTGCTAACAGTAATATATTATATATAATATCATATTATTAATATGTGTATATATAATATATATATATACATATATAATATGTGTATATGCACTTTATGACCTATATGTACCTACGTTAGATAGGGGAAAGTAACCTAATACGGACACTTTAACATTAAATGGTCTTAACATTTTATTATTCAAAAATTACAATATATTAATATTATATGATTATAGATATTATTGTAATTTTAAAATTGTATTTAATCTTTTAATTCCATAGATAACAGGGTGTCCGTATTCGGTACCCATGTCCGAATACGGACACCCTATATACCACTAGATAAACTATATATTATAGATGAATCAATCAGACAAATTACAATTACGTTATTTATAATTAATTTTATGAAAAATATATTGTAATTTAATTAGTTAATATTTTATTTATTTTTATTATTTTTTAATTAATTATACAATTTAAGTATCTAAATAATACACATTTTAGATGTAGCTTTATTGGTGGTATTAATATTATAACGCATGCTATTTTTATAAAAATGTCAATAGTTCATACACTACGCGCTGATTGGTTATAGGGTGTCCGTATTAAGACATCTAGAGTGTCCGTATTAGTGACTTATATGCCCTCTAGATATATGCTTTTAACTTATTGAATATTTTATAAAAAATGAAGAAATTATATATATCATTTTAGAATGCTTTATTTTTTAATAATATATTGTATATCTATACATTTTTATATTATTGAGAAAGATTTAAGTAGAAATTTGTTTTCATAAATTTAAAAACGTAATAAAAAAATCAGTTTATTGGATATATCAGTAATATTTTGAATAATTAAAAAAATAAAAAATACTTTTTTGGACTATTTATATAATTATGAATATTTTATTCATCACACATTTTTTTTGTAGGATTTATGGTTTCTGAGATACCGAGAGTGTCCGTATTCGGTTACTGTCCCCTATATCAGTTACGTAGGTAATTCGTTATATAAGATTTATGAATAATAATTAGGTAAACAACAAAACATAGGCCTAAGTCCAATAATAGTGAACTACTATTAGTTATATAGTATATAGGTGTTATAGGTTACTCCCCCTGCAGGGTGTTCTACTAAACAGATTAAGTTAATAAACATCGTGGACGTATGCATAGTATGAAATATAGGTGCACATATTGCATTATGTAATATATATAATATATAATATATAATATATATATATATATATATATATATATATATATTATGATGTAAATAAGTATCAAAGCTAAAGCATCGATGCAGTCTCAGTCTCACTTATAAAAAGCATCGTTTGAGCATCTGTTTCAATTGCCACAAATTGTTTCACATATGTCACAACTTCAGTTCTACCATATACCGTATAATATATATAGTACCTATAACATAATATATAGGGTAAATTTAAGGGTAATATACCCTTAATGGTATTTGCAAATTGCAAGATAGTAAATAAAGGCTACTTAACATATTACAGGAAACTATATAAAATGCATGGATAAAGATGTGTTGTGATATATATATATATATATATATATATATATATATATATATATATATATATATCCTATTAGGGGTGTCGGAATGATATTTTTATGGGGGGTGCTATTTATTTTTATTTTATATTATATATCCTATTATTTATTTATTTATATTATTTATAATATAATTACTAATTAATATCTTATTACTAATAAATATAAAACATTACATAATGTATTATTATATAAATATAGATTTCTAAAAGTTTGAGCAATTCCATTATTCCGGGAAATATTTTTTGAATTTCAGAAGGTTGTTCCATCATGTATATGTTTGACTCGTCTATGGTATTAAACATATTGATTGATTTGAACATAGATAATTCCATCTTTAATCTTTCAATTTATAATTCTTCATACATTTTTTTATTCACATATGTTTAGTGTAGTAAAGAGAGAGAGAGATCCAAATTAATAGGATTAATAAGATTAATCTAAAAAATAAACCGCTTTTTCATAAATTAAATTATTTTTTAATAATGATTCTTTTAATGTATAATATGTATAATAATATATAAATGATGTTTCCTTAGTATACAATTTAGTTTTAATTTTCATCATTATGGAATCAAACAACTCAGTATATTTTATTATGTAAATATTAATGATACAGAATATTAACATATTAACTGATCATATATAATCACATTATTATATTAACATAACATTAATAATTTTATATTATTTTATCTAGATAAGATACGTAGTCTTTTGAATTTTTATTATTATTCACCTCATACATATTTATAATAATTTATATTATATTTATTATTATTATTCTCTGAATTAGATATATTTAAAATTAAATTAGATATATTTAAAATTTAAATAAATTATTATAATATTTTATTACAAACATTTATTATAAGTTATATTGTATTATATAATATATTTTATATAATATTTGTATACAATTAGTTTATTAAGCTTGAATCAATATACAAAATTGTATATATAAAATATAAAATACTTTTGTTTCTATCTCTTGAATGAATGTGTGCAAATTATTTCTGTCATTATTCAATTTAATTATATTTAATTAGATTTAATTAGGTTAAGAAAGAATGGACCTATGAATGGGCACAATCTTTAATTATTCCAATACCAAAGAAGGGTGACCCAAGAAAGTTCAACAATTATAAAACTATTAGCCTGATATAACCAAACAAGATCATGCTGATAATTACTTTAAATCGACGCAATCTAATAGCAGAATATATCCTAGCTGAAGAGAAAGCAAGTTTCAGAAAGAAAAGAAGCACAATAAAACATGTATTAAACGACAGCCACCTATACGTTAGTTCGCTAAGTTAATCACTAGGAAGAGTCGAAACGTATCACTACAGACAACATGCTACTGTACAGCTCACTAATATTGTCTATATATAGAAGTATATATACTACTTTATGGTTGCGAAACTTAAACACTAACAGTAAGACTGCAAAGAAGAATAACTGCATTTGAGCATAAAGCCTATAAAATAATCCTGGAAATTACCTACAGAGAAAGAAAAACAAATTATTATGTATATCAAATAATTGTTGAATGCATATGTCAAGTTGAGCATCTCCTATCAAAAGTAAAGTGAAGGAAAATATCATATTTTGGTCACACGATGCGTTATGATATTCTGGATAAAACTGTGATACAAGGTTGCGTTTTTGGTAAAAGAAGAAAAGGATGATCTATACAAAACTGGATGGATAACATAGTGGAATGGGTGGGGTCAGAAATGGATCTGACCCAACTACTAGAGGCTACACGGAACCGTGACGGATGGAATATAACTTGTGTTGCAGCGATTCATATACCCCTACGATCAACCGGTTAAGGGACTTAGTAAGTAAGTAAATCCAATCTTTCAAATATCAAACTTAAAATATTCATAAAAAATATTTGACTTATTCATATTTTTTAATAATAAATTTCCATATATTTTTGGTCATATGACCAATATTGGTAATATAATCTAATTCTTTATATTATTTCAGTGTATCGATTATACCACTATATTGATCTAATGTTGTTTTAATACATGATTTTCACAGTCCATCTTGTTGGGTAAAAGAAGAAAAGGATGATCTATACAAAACTGGATGGATAACATAGTGGAATGGGTGGGGTCAGAAATGGATCTGACCCAACTACTAGAGGCTACACGGAACCGTGACGGATGGAATATAACTTGTGTTGCAGCGATTCATATACCCCTACGATCAACCGGTTAAGGGACTTAGTAAGTAAGTAAATCCAATCTTTCAAATATCAAACTTAAAATATTCATAAAAAATATTTGACTTATTCATATTTTTTAATAATAAATTTCCATATATTTTTGGTCATATGACCAATATTGGTAATATAATCTAATTCTTTATATTATTTCAGTGTATCGATTATACCACTATATTGATCTAATGTTGTTTTAATACATGATTTTCACAGTCCATCTTGTTGGGCATATTTGTGTCACTGTCTTAACTCTGTTATTATTAGTATTGTATACATTCCGGAATTTGATAGTTTGTTCATATAATAATCCCTAATCATGAACCACTCTCAAAGATTTTCTTATATTTATATTATTATCTAATAAATATGCTATTAAGTTTGTGAGATGAACTCCACAGTGTGTATAAAAAGTTAATGGCTTTCTAGTCACTATTATATTCCTTACACCATTACATTTACCAGAAATATTAGCTGCACCGTCATATGGATGTCCTCTTATTTAGAAATAGGCCAGTTAAAATGTTCAAGTTCAGATAAAATTAAATTTTCTATACCTTTCCAAGTTATAGCCTCATTAATATTGCATATTCCTATGTATATTTCTTTAATTTCTAGTTATTATGTCAAATAACCAACCTCCAAAGTATCCTTCTCACTTCCGTGTATATCCTAAATTCCATCACATTTAATCGAGAAAGTTCCATTAATATATATATCAATAAAATATTTAATAATTCAGTTTTATATAGTTGAATAATTTCATTTTGAATATCGCCAGATAACAAGTATCTCTCAAAAATATTATCATATTTCATGGAGGGGGGGGGGGCAAAAAAATAATTAGCCCCCCTCATATTTTTGGTAATATTCTTTAGCAAAAAGTTGTATTAACAAAGAAAATTACTAGATTTAATATATATATATATATATATATACAAATTATTACAACATATTTCATGGGGGGGGGGCAAAACATACTTAGCCCCCCCTATATTTTTGAATGGGTGGGGGGTCCGATACCCCTATATCCTATATATCCTATATTAATGACGATTATAGGTGAACTTAAATTTCTGTTCGGTTACGTTTTGCAGGAGTATTTGTTCGGTTCGGGCTCGTGTTTTGCTGAATATAAAAGACTCGGCTCGGCTCGGCTCGGCTCGGCATCAATTACAAAAGTCTCGGCCAGGCATCAACAATCTCGGCATCATTTATATCACCAGTAGGTGACCTATTTATACCGACCATGACCTATACATACACTTCATACTACGCAGCTGCGTCTAGACAACATTTTTATTTAGGGGGCGTGTTTACACGATGACTTAGGGGGCGTGTTTACTTGGTAAATGTCTACGGCGATGAATCGTCTGTTTTGATATCATGTGCCGCTTAAACACGGGTGTAAACATGCCCTTGATCTATTTTATTAATCTATTTTTATTTATCATGGTCTGGAAATAGGTGAGATTGGGATTTATTTACAGGCGTGTATTATTGGCCACGCCTGATTATTTTTATTTGTATAATTAATCATAATTTCAAAGCAGTACCATCACATTAACCTATTTAGAATATTACATTAACACATTTCAAAGGGGTTTCACACCAATTCGAATGCAATTATTAACTCTAATATGTAAATCCAATATTTAAAATAAAATAAATGCTTATCTGTAAAAGGGGTTTTAAACAAACTCGAACGCAATTGTTATAATTAGGTGTAAAAACCCTTTTACTGATATTTAAATAATATAGTTAAACTTTAACCTCTACTAATTAGAGTTAATAATTGCGTTCGAGTTGGTGTGAAACCCCTTTAATAGTATTTCGGGCACTATAATTCGTTATATATTCAGTTTATTACAATATAGCCAATCCAATGTTTACAAAAAGTAGAGCTAAAAGTGAAAATTATATATAATAAATCACTTATAATTATTATATTTTCTATTAAGAATATCGTATAGGCGAATGGGCTAGGTAAGGTAATACGTTTGGAATATCTTATAGGCGAATGGGGTAATAAGTTTTATAGACGATTTGTGTTGTTATCTAAATCACATTCTGTATTCTCTTAAATATCTAACACATATAAATATGGGGTTACAAGAATCGCGCGTACTGCATACCGCACACCGTATACTGCAGTGCTCCCATGGGGTGGGGTACTATGGAAATGGTGTTCAACATTACATGTTCGTTGTTTATTTTATATCAATTTAAATTTGACTAATACAATATTGTTTTGTGTGATCTATATAGGTATATATATATTCGAAACTAATTGTATAAAATAGAAAATTAATTTAATACAAAATAAATATGAAGGGGACAATAACCGAATAGGGACACTCTCGGTAATACAGAAAACATATATGGTAGGATGTATACATCTTACAAAAAATGTTTAATGAATAAAATATTAATAATTATATAAATAGTCTTAATAAGTATTTTTTATTTTTTTATATCCAAAATAGTGCTGATATATCCACTTATAATATAAATATTTTTTTATTATTTTTTTTAATTTATGAAAAAAAATGTCAACTTAACCTTCTCAAGAATATATAAATTTATACCTAATTAAAGAATATATATTTTATGAAAATCAGAATAGTTCAAATGCTGCGCGATGATTGGTTATAGGGTGTCCGTATTAAGACATCTAGAGTGTCTGTATTAGGGATATATATGACCTCTGGATATACGCTTATAACTTAAATTATATTTGATAAAAAATATAGTAATTATGTATAGAATGTTTAGAATGTTTTACTTTGTGATAATATAGTGTTATATTATATATATATACATTGTATATTCTTGGGAAGGTTTTAAGTTGACAATTTTTTTCAAAAATTTAAAAACGTAATAAAAAAATAAGTTTATTGGATATATCAGCACTATTTTTAATAATTAAAAAATAAAAAATACTTATTTTGACTATTTATATAATTATGAATATTTTATTAATTAAATATTTTTTTGTAGGATTTATGGTTTCTGAGATACCGAGAGTGTCCGTATTCGGGCACTGTCCCCTATTCCGCACATAATTACTATACTATATGCTATTAGTATATTTAACTAATGGTAATTATTAAAATTCCGTTTATACGATCAGTATTAATACGTGTATACCATCCTAATTGCTAATACTATTTACATATTAGTATTATATTATTATTACATAATTTTGAAATTACAAATAATATATTTGTATTTTTAGGTAAACTATAAATCTATGTTACAAATATTGAGAAAATCTAATCAAACAAACAGAAAACCACACATTATTAGCTTTAGTGCAAATATTAATTCCTATTGGTTAGATAAAACTCGAGTAGGTAAATAACCTATATAAATAAATTAAATAAAAAATATACATAACATGTATGTTGTTAATTATGTATCATATGTATATATACATATATATATATATAAATATATACATATACATATGTTCAACCTGCCTCATTATCTGGGCATGTTGAACAACTATTTTATTATTTATTAACATCATTATATTTTATAAATAAATTAATATAAAAAATGTTATCTTTCTTTTTGTGAAATATGTATAGGAATAAATATTCTTATAATCCCTCCTAGAAAATTAAAATATTTTAATTACTAAATGAGATATAAGCATTATAAGAAAATGTGCTTCAGGCTACCCACTATCAAGACCTCCTATAACCTCGAGGTTATATGAGGTATTGCCAGTGGCAATTTGCCACTATCCCCTATTTATATTATATACGTATACATTAATAAGTTATATCCATAGATTTGTAGTTTATTAATAGCAATATATTTGGGTGACAATTGATTATGTTCCATGAGAATACTAGTTAACATATTAATATATATATATATATATATATATATATATATATCATTATATATACATTTTAAATAATTCACTCATATATATATATATAAGTATTGGGATATTGATTAATGATAATAATATAATACTTACAAATAAAACTTATGTAGAAGTTATTATATTAAGTTATTATATTAACAAAGTTTTCGACATATTACTATCAATTTGTAATGCTTACTGAAATTCTATCATATTTTAGATTAATCATGGGAATTATTTTTTATATGTGTACTGTAATCCATATATATATATATATATATATATATATAGTGAAGTAGCAAGACCTCCTATAACCGATGTTATAGGAGGTCTTGGAAGTAGTCATACAAATATGTAGCAAAATATATAATATTAATATTTATGGATCCTGATATCAAATAAATGTATTGAGTTATAGTTAGAATTATCTTTGTATATATCCATCCTTGGTAAATAAACCCTAAAATAAACCTTAAACGAAAATTTATTTTAGTTTATTTATTTAGTTTTCAAATATAGCGATAATTAAATATCTAATATGGCAGCTTTTCATGATGAGATCGATATAGAAGACATGACTTACGATGAAGATGAAGAAGTGTATTGGTATCCTTGTCCATGTGGGGATAAATTTGAAATTACTAAGGTAAAATATCATGTATCATAAATAATAATTAATTTAAATTATTTTCTAAAATTGATTATGTATTATTTCATTATTCATTATTTAGTATACTAATAACATTACATCAGTAATCTTGTTATCTGTTTGAACGTATCTATGTGGTATTACTATTGAATGACTTATGATGTATACATTCAAATATAAACAATTAATTAATTTATTACATATTTTTTACAAATATAGAAAACTAGAGGAAATACTTTATATAGTTATAGTATAATACTAAGTATTATACTAAGTATAGGATGCGCTATCGATATGACATTATCAACTTATTTTATATATATATACAGTACTAATATTTACTGTTTATATTTTGTATATAAATTCATTCGTTATACAATATAAATACGTATATTTTATACTTGATACATATCAACTTTAAGATCCATATATTCATAATGAGTATAGTACTCAGTAGCATTAAAGCTCTACATTAAAAGATAGTAATTAATATATATTCCGAGATATAATATATTCATGTGTGTAAAGTAGATATACACGAGAATAAATATCCGCATGAAAATAGTTCCTAATCAAATCTCTTAATTTAGTTTAACCATTAGTATTATATATATATATATATATATATATATATATATATATATATATATATATTCACATACATATACACACACATGTATACATAGTATATGTATCTATGCATATCATATATGAATATATATATATATATATATATATATATATATATATATAATTGACATTACAATGTAATGTTAATGATTTATTTAGAGTAATTAATCACTGAATGTAAAGAAGCTTAAAATGAGCATAACAATAGTGAAGTTCATGGCATAGTAGTTGAATAGTTGTGAAGAAGCACGAGTAATATTAGATTGATATTATACTTTTAATAAAATTATGAATGACAAATTTATAGAATTACAAAATTTTAAAGTTATAACACCGTTATGTTAACAGTGTAAGATCTTTAAGTTATCACCTTATAACATATCTATATGTTTGTAATTTAGTATCAATTTGATGTAGAACAATTAATAATCTATAATATTTTTTACTTTTTGAAATATTAAGTAAAATATAGCATCCAAAATGGTCTTATTATTTTGACCATTTATTTTATATATTATATTTTTTTTCACTTTTGTTGGGTTTATAAATAATATAATAATATACTATCTACAAAATAGAATTACTAAAATTTTAACTTTATATAATATGATTAATGATATACAATAAATGTATAATATACATGATATATATTCCTTAGGGAATGTTTCAATATCAAATTCAGTCAATAATAGAATTATCTATATAGATCTAGGTATAAATAGACGTGACGTAATACATAAGATCATCGTAGAAGTTCAAATCAAACATGATAACTATGCCCGTCTACGTCGATGATTCATAGCATCCTTCTTTAAGGCGATGCCACATTTGCGTGAATATTCCATCGTAACATTCGTATTCCCTCGGATATTCGTAATTATTATTATATTACCTTACCTTACCAGGTCGAGCTTGCTCGGCATTCATTAACACGTAACTTCCATTCATCTCTATCATTCATCGCATTCATCAATTCGTCTACATTACATTCGGTATCGTCGACGAGTTGTTTTATTAGTTGAATTATTATATCAGTTTGTTAATAAAAACTTACTACGATTATTCTCGAGTGTAGCCTTATCTTAAAAGCCGTAGCTCCGGTACATATCATCCGATGATCTAGTATATCGTAATGTAATCGGAGCAATCCGAATTCGTTAAATACTCAGCTGTCAATATTTGTATTTAACGTCTGCGCTTTCAATGATTAATATTGATCTACATTAATAACAGTTTGTTTTTGTTTGCGATAATTAATTTGATATATCAAAAATATATTATTTTACATATTTACATATTTTTTAAGTTAATTACAACCTAATTTTCATTCCCGTATACAATTCTATAATATACTATACATTTTTGTAAATATTTATGATAAGCACATATTTAATTCATGTTTAACATAACTTAATATATTGTGTATACAAAACATTATTTAAATAGGAGGTAGATAACGTATATTATATTGATATGTAATATGTATTCAATTAATGTTATTTTTACAAATTACGACTCTCAGAATAATTATTAATATCTCACATTAGCAATACAGTATAAATGTCATTTATGTTTTGCATCTAATCAGGGTTGTCGGTTTTTTGAATTTTTTGAAAAAACCGGTTTATTGGGTTTTTCCATGGTTTTTTCAATAATTATAATTTATTAAATAAAAAATTCTTTAAATTTATTTAGTATTTATTAATAACAAATAACACATATTATTATAATGTATACATAATAACGTAACACACAAACATATTAATTTACTAACAATAAATTAAATATATGATGATATCAACTATTAAAATATTTGAATAAATATACAAGTTTTCCAGCCTTCTCATTTCCAAGTCTGTTTCTTAACTTTGGCTGAACTAGACCAAAAGATGAACAAATCTTTCTACCCCGGTACTAGAACTTTTAACTGTCATTAAGCATTATATTATTTTAAAGATTTCATCATTAACATATGGTATGGCGTGATTATTTGATCATCATCTATAATATTTGTTACATTATCAATTAGATCTTTCCAGATTCGTACAACATCTGCACTTTTTGTTGAATAATTCTGTAGCATGTTTAAGTATATAGAAATTGCTTTCATTATTTTTAGCATATCTTCAGCACTTCTTTTCAATCCAATGTTGTATATTTTTGTGATAATATCTTTAACAATGTCCAATTCTTTAAATAACTCTCGATACTATCTGCAAGCGTATTCCATAGCGTTTCTATAGGCATCATTAGCTTACTTCCACCTGCTTGTCTTAGAAGAGTTAAACTTTGGTCTATAAAGGCTAGACAGCAAAGTACAAACTTCACAATAATATTTCATAATATGAAATTCATTATTATTATATAATATATTATCATAGACATATATCTCTATAGAGAGTCTTTTCGATTATGTATATTATATTTTCATTTTCTAATTATTATAACATAATCAATATTAATGCAGTATTAATAATATTATTAATGTAGTACTATTATATTTATATAAAATTTAATGAATAACATTTGAAAAAACCGAATTAACCGAATAAACTGAAAAAAGCAATGGTTTTTTCATTTTAAAAAACCGAAAAAACCCATTTGAAAAAACCGAACGAAAAAACCCAAAAACCCTGCATCTAATATATATATATATATACATGTTTACAATTAAATAATTAATGTTAATTAATTATAATTATAGATGTATTCGTATAATAAATATGGAAATGTACTATCTCTAATGTATATATCTCTTGTAGGAATATAAATACTTCAAAAGTTTTTATGAATATTTAACTATTCAAAGTTTCTCATAGCATTTAACTTTAATTGTTGTGTTGTTACTATTGTCATTTCTCTACACATCGCGTGATTGTACGCGATGTTCTTGTTCTCTAACTATGTTATACTAGAAAACAACATAATGTTTGCGGTTAAAAATCGGCAGGCGTAAATCTATTATTGTTCATTAATATTTTGTTATGTTCTTTTCTCCGCGTCGCTTCGTTTCGTTTTATCACAACGCACTTCATATCTATATATCTATCATACCGTCTATACGGTAAAATGGTAAACTATAAGCATATTCAGTAAGTCTCGTAAGAATTATATAATACGTATATTAGGCTCGTTATTATATATATATAAACAATTATTATGTTTAATTAATGTATTGATTACTATGTGATATGTAATGTTACTATTGCACGACGTTATTGTAGGAGGACTTGGAGAACGGCGAAACCATAGCGATGTGTCCGAGCTGCTCTCTTATTATCAACGTTATCTACGATCCGGTGAGTCATCTATCTACTGAAGCGTAATGCTCGCGAACCCTTATATATCACGGTAAAGTGTCCGGAATTGTATACATATTTAGTTATTAAATTTAATTAATCATCCAACTCTTTAAACAAGTTCAATCGTTAATTCCAAACTAACGAATATATATTAATATTTATTTACCTAACAAAATGAACTTGTATACCACCACTACCACCACCACCACCACCACCACTACTACACCTATCTCTATATTCACGATAACTACTGCCCACTACACGCACACAGGATGATTTCCTGATCACCGAGGAGATAGGACTCGAGACTGCCCTCGCGAAGTTGGAGCTAGCGTAGTAAGTCGTAGAGAGAGTGGAAGCGCGAGAGAAAGGAAGACATCAATCCGCGACAACAGAGCTTGGGGAGTGGACAAGAGATCACGGGGTCACACACTAATGTCTACCACGATGATCGCGCAATGTGATCTGTTATGTAATGTTAACTAAGGGTGTGTGCGGTGTACCAGGACAGATGGACAGTCAGGTGGATACCGGTAACGTGTCCAACTGTCCGCGCTACTAAAGCCACCCTAAGTGTGTTCGCTAGGCAACATCTGTGTATATTGCCGCAGTAGTATTGGATTATATCACCGGATACTCATGTATATTGAAACGGTGATTAAATCTCTTTCAAAGTATTGATCTGTTATATAAAAGGTGTGTGTATGTAACATACTTACTATCTATTTTACCTATTTTATTCCTTGTTATTTATTTATTCATTGGTTGATCGCATATAGAGGAGAGAAAGGGATGTTTCTCTTATGATTAAAGTTACTGATATATTTATGTAATAAAAATGAATAATGATCTCGTGTAATGCTTAATAAATATAAGATTTAATAAATATTAATAAATATACGATTTAATAAAGATTAATAACTAAAAGATTTAATAAAGATTAATAACTAAAAGATTTAATAGATTAATAAATATACGATTTAATAGATTAATAAAGATTAATAAATATTAGATTTAATTAAGATTAATAAATATTAGATTTAATAAAGATTAATAAATATAATATTTAATAAAGATTAATAAATATACGATTTAATAAAGATTAATAACTAAAAGATTTAATAGATTAATAAATATAAGAATTAATAGATTAATAAATATAAGATTTAATAAAGATTAATAAATATAAGATTTAATAATGATTCATAAATATACGATTTAATAAAGATTAATAAATATAAGATTTAATAAAGATTAATAAATATAAGATTTAATAAAGATTAATAAATATACGATTTAATAAAGATTAATAAATATTTGATTTAAGTAACATTAATAAATATTCGATTTAATAAAGATTAATAAATATAATATTTAATAAAGATTAATAAATATAATATTTAATAAAGATTAATAAATATACGATTTAATAAAGATTAATAAATATACGATTGAATAAAGATTAATAAATATACGATTTAATAAAGATTAATAAATATAAGATTTAATAGATTAATAAATGTACGATTTAATAAGGATTAATAAATATAAGATTTAATAGATTAATAAAGATTAATAAATATTAGATTTAATAAAGATTAATAAATATTAGATTTAATAAAGATTAATAAATATTTGATTTAAGTAAGATTAATAAATATACGATTTAATAGATTAATAAAGATTAATAAATATAAGATTTAATAAAGATTAATAAATATAAGATTTAATAATGATTAATAAATATACGATTTAATAGATTAATAAATATAGATTTAATAGATTAATAAATATAAAATTTAATAAAGATTAATAAATATTAATAAATATAAGATTTAATAAACATTAATAAATATAAGAATTAATAGATTAATAAATATAAGATTTAATAAAGATCAATAAATATTAGATTTAATAAAGATTAATAAATATTAGATTTAATTAAGATTAATAAATATTAGATTTAATAAAGATTAATAAATATAATATTTAATAGATTAATAAATATAAGAATTAATAGATTAATAAATATAAGATTTAATAAAGATTAATAAATATAAGATTTAATAAAGATTAATAAATATAAGATTTAATAATGATTCATAAATATACGATTTAATAAAGATTAATAAATATAAGATTTAATAAAGATTAATAAATATAAGATTTAATAAAGATTAATAAATATACGATTTAAGTAACATTAATAAATATTCGATTTAATAAAGATTAATAAATATAATATTTAATAAAGATTAATAAATATAATATTTAATAAAGATTAATAAATATACGATTTAATAAAGATTAATAAATATACGATTGAATAAAGATTAATAAATATACGATTTAATAAAGATTAATAAATATAAGATTTAATAGATTAATAAATGTACGATTTAATAAGGATTAATAAATATAAGATTTAATAGATTAATAAAGATTAATAAATATTATATTTAATAAACATTAATAAATAAACGATTTAATAGATTAATAAATATACGATTTAATAAACATTAATAAATATACGATTTAATAAAGATTAATAAATATAAGATTTAATAGATTAATAAATGTACGATTTAATAAGGATTAATAAATATAAGATTTAATAGATTAATAAATATAAGATTTAATAAAGATTAATAAATATTAGATTTAATAAACATTAATAAATAAACGATTTAATAGATTATTAAATATAAGAATTAATAAATATACGATTTAATAAAGATTAATAAATATACGATTTAATAAAGATCAATAAATATTAGATTTAATAAAGATTAATAAATATTAGATTTAATAAAGATTAATAAATATTAGATTTAAGTAATATTAATAAATATAAGATTTAATAAATATTAGATTAATAAATATTAGATTTAATAAAGATTAATAAATATACGATTTAAATCAATAAAGATCAATAAATATTAGATTTAATAAAGATTAATAAATATTAGATTTAATAAAGATTAATAAATATTAGATTTAATAAAGATTAATAAATATTTGATTTAAGTAAGATTAATAAATATACGATTTAATAGATTAATAAAGATTAATAAATATAAGATTTAATAAAGATTAATAAATATAAGATTTAATAATGATTAATAAATATACGATTTAATAGATTAATAAATATAGATTTAATAGATTAATAAATATAAAATTTAATAAAGATTAATAAATATTAATAAATATAAGATTTAATAAACATTAATAAATATAAGAATTAATAGATTAATAAATATAAGATTTAATAAAGATCAATAAATATTAGATTTAATAAAGATTAATAAATATTAGATTTAATTAAGATTAATAAATATTAGATTTAATAAAGATTAATAAATATAATATTTAATAAAGATTAATAAATATACGATTTAATAAAGATTAATAACTAAAAGATTTAATAGATTAATAAATATAAGAATTAATAGATTAATAAATATAAGATTTAATAAAGATTAATAAATATAAGATTTAATAAAGATTAATAAATATAAGATTTAATAATGATTCATAAATATACGATTTAATAAAGATTAATAAATATAAGATTTAATAAAGATTAATAAATATAAGATTTAATAAAGATTAATAAATATACGATTTAATAAAGATTAATAAATATTAGATTTAATAAAGATTAATAAATATAATATTTAATAAAGATTAATAAATATATTATTTATTAAAGATTAATAAATATACGATTTAATAAAGATTAATAAATATACGATTGAATAAAGATTAATAAATATACGATTTAATAAAGATTAATAAATATAAGATTTAATAGATTAATAAATGTACGATTTAATAAGGATTAATAAATATAAGATTTAATAGATTAATAAATATAAGATTTAATAAAGATTAATAAATATTATATTTAATAAACATTAATAAATAAACGATTTAATAGATTAATAAATATACGATTTAATAAACATTAATAAATATACGATTTAATAAAGATTAATAAATATAAGATTTAATAGATTAATAAATGTACGATTTAATAAGGATTAATAAATATAAGATTTAATAGATTAATAAATATAAGATTTAATAAAGATTAATAAATATTAGATTTAATAAACATTAATAAATAAACGATTTAATAGATTATTAAATATAAGAATTAATAAATATACGATTTAATAAAGATTAATAAATATACGATTTAATAAAGATCAATAAATATTAGATTTAATAAAGATTAATAAATATTAGATTTAATAAAGATTAATAAATATTAGATTTAAGTAATATTAAAAATATAAGATTTAATAAATATCAGATTTAATAAAGATTAATAAATATACGATTTAAATCAATAAAGATCAATAAATATTAGATTTAATAAAGATTAATAAATATTAGATTTAATAAAGATTAATAAATATTAGATTTAATAAAGATTAATAAATATTTGAATTAAGTAAGATTAATAAATATACGATTTAATAGATTAATAAAGATTAATAAATATAAGATTTAATAAACATTAATAAATATAAGAATTAATAGATTAATAAATATAAGATTTAATAAAGATTAATAAATATAAGATTTAATAAAGATTAATAAATATAAGATTTAATAATGATTAATAAATATAAGAATTAATAGATTAATAAATATAAGATTTAATAAAGATTAATAAATATACGATTTAATAAAGATTAATAAATATAAGATTTAATAGATTAATAAATGTACGATTTAATAAAGATTAATAAATATAAGATTTAATAAAGATTTCTAAACAATTTTGTCTGAAAATAATAAATAAAACGGATGAAGGATGCTGCATAAGTTTATTGTGAATTATCTAACAATCGGCCGCCTTAGTTTAGCCATTTCTGATTGGATACGAGCCTGTTCCTCCAGAGCCCTCTGCTGTTTGATACATGCCACTTCAGTCAAGAACTAAGGAAGAAATCATAGTAGCATTAGTTATTGCAATCCTGGTAAACATACGATAATAATGTTGTATCATCAATAGATATAGGTTCACACTACTATTTCTATGGAATACCATGTAAACTCTCGGACCACTTTTGAAATAAAATTCAGACGACTTTTGGAGAAGATTCGGTCCATTTTAAAATAACTATATATAGTATACTTCTATAATATGGGATAAAGTGGTCCGAGTTTACTTCAAAAGTGGTCTCCCTTTCTAAATCATCATTATCAGTTACATTCTTTCCAAAAACTAATATATTATTGTAGAATATTTTTAATTTAAAATATTCCGAAAATATAAGATTAAATATTGTATTTCAGGTAACATATTGTTGTTGTTACTGTGGATATTGATATTGTTGACATGAAATCATACATATATAATTTATATAATATAACAAGATAATTGCTTAATTATTTATTGATATTGTTATTTTGGTGGAGTCCCCTCATCCTATCCAGGAACTTAGATGACGTTTTCACTTATAACCATTTGGCTCTAATATCCCTTCGAAGCCGCTATTGTGAAAATATTTTAATTTACATATCGTTAAACCACTTCTATGTACCATATGGTACTGCAGTTGCATACTAATAACAATGATTTTAATATTAAGTTATAAATATATGTTAGTTTAACTTGTAAAATATTCAATAATGTCTTATTACATATTATTATTTTAAATAAAATTTAACAATCTTTAATGATTCATCTTATGTTAAATATAATAATAATAGTTATAAACAGTATTTGGTTAATAATGCACATCAATTTAATATATTTACAATTATTAAAAATTAAATTTATTTATAAACTTTATATTCTCATTTGATAAATATAATAAAATTATAAGTTACAGTAAGTGATTAGATTACTCATTTCATACTTGAATTAAAATGTATTGTTTAATATTATTATTATATATTTAAGGAGATATCGCCATGGGACGGCCATTTTGTTGAATTTACATGTATAGAGATAGGGAACGCATTGCTTCCATTTATTGAGTGTTCAAACATCTTCATTGAATTCAAAAATAATTTTTTTGTTAATGTATATCTATAATCCTAGAGACAAAAAAAATAAAAAATATATATTTTACAAATATTGTTATTTTATTTTTTCACCAATTTTATAAAATTCAATACATCATAGTTATAATTTTTCTCTCACATTGTGCATATGTGTTATTTATATATAGCAAAATAAATTAGTTTGATCGCCTCAGTACTTTTATCTAAACACTCATTATATATACATATAATATATAAAAAAATTATTCCGAGTAAAACACATTTGAAAATTCAACAATAAATAAATTCAATATAATTCAAAAAAATTATAAAGTAATACAATTTTACATTTAGCTAATATAAAATCAATATTATAAAGTAATAGCAAAGATTTTCCGAAGGAAAGATATAACACTTACGCGAAATCGTGTAATTCGAATTTGTATACAAAATACCCTGGTGCCACCTATAGCGGGTTACTTTTAGGAACTATGCGTTGTTTATAATGTAAATTCGTATCAAACTATACACTTTTAAAATGTTAAATAATATGCTTTAAATTAATATTTATATGATGAAAACTAAGTGTTCATTACTAATATATAACAAACAAATATGATATTTATGTTTTAAATGCTATAAGTATATATTTAGTAAGTAAAAGTTAATTTATATTGCATGTAATTTAATAGAGCAATGAAAACATTGTTGTATGCAAACAGAGCCGAACCTAAATCTATTTCAGTGATTTCTATACTACTGCTAGCAGCGGTTGGTGATATTACTAAATTACGTTGCATGCATAGGGAGTGTTATATCTTTGCTTCGCAAAATCTTTTGTAATAGTTTTATATTTTTTTATCAATATATGAATGTTATTTTTTAAATTAATATATATTATATGTTATAAAATAATTGTAGTACCTATATAAATGTTTTTATAAACATTTTTTATTAAATCAGAGTGTAATAAAATTAGGTATTTATCTAATACAAAATCAATATTATAAAGTAATAGATATGTTTTCTTATGTATATATAAATGTTATATTTATAGAATTTATATATTAGATATAAAATATTATATAACAATTTATATTAGTTAGGATTGTAGATTTCAAAATAAATAATTAATTTTATAAATCAAATAAATGTAAAAAATCGTAGAATTTGTGATTATATTATATATAAAACATTATAGAACTATTTATATTAGTTTTGAATGTAGATTTCCTTTTTATGCTTTTTCTAAACTGATTTCATAGATAATTTGTTCACAGTTACTAAATAACATATCATTAATCAATAGTAAATAAAACAATTTTTGTCCTATTTAAACGAATTTATCCATGGCGATATCCCCTTAAGGGGACGTGATACCATTGATTTTTTTGAAAAAAAATTGAATTTCAAATTTTGTATTAATGTAACATTTTAATACTTAACATATTATCTTTTATGTTGTGTTTAAATTATATTCATTTTGTTCATATTATATTATTTGTACCTGTATATTCATATTGTTTATATTCATATATTATATTTGAAACTTGATTTACTCAGAATAATTATTTGTGACCAATCATGCTGACATAACTGGTATTAACTTTTGTACAATTGAATATTTGTTCTTAATTTTTTCAATATAACTAGATAAAACCTGTAAGATTAAAGTTATATGTCAAAATTAAAAAATATTTATTTAAAAAATTTTAATTAGCAATTTAGTTGGAAAATTAAAATTTTTTATCAGATATTTCAATTATTTTTTTTAGAAACGCATAACATAAAGATGTGTAAACATCTATAAATTTCAATATATAATATAAAAATATGGAATATTATTAATAGATTAAAAAAAAAAAAAAAGTGAATATTTGTTGAATTAATAGATTTCTAAAAATAGCATTTTTTCGTATATTTTACATGTAAACCAAACGATGGTATCGCGTCCCCTTAAGTGTATTCACACACTGTAACATCCGCAGCTGATGTTACAGTGTAATGTTTAGTAAAAATACATAGGTTAAAAAACTAATGATATTTAAATTTGTTTTATTTATTTAATAGATGATAAACTGCTATTGAAATACTAGATAACATTTTTAAAGTTATTTAATAATAAACATATTATTATAATAAAAAAAAAGTAACTTTTTTAATGTATTATTTTATTTATTGTACATACAATTATATACTACTATTCTCTACTAGTAATAAGGGATGGGGTCAAATCATAGAGATAGAGAGAAAGCTTTCTCTCTAGCTCTGTGGGTCAAATACATTTTTCATATACAAATACAAATACACATATAATATTCAAACACAAATATCAATGTAATCAAATATAAATAAAAATACATAATAATAGTAAAACAAAATACGAATACAGATAATCTAAGATTAAATATTTGGTACAAGTGAATTATGGATTATTGGCTAAGTAATTGAGGAGACTTTAAATAATAGTTAAATATATAATGCATAGTAATGGCATCACAAATAAATGGGTATAGTTAGATATACTATTAGTATGCATCAATATACCAACTTTAATTACTATTTCTAATTGATTAAATTGTTAAATATAAAAATATATATATATATATAAGATAAATATCGATGTAATCTATTATTAATAGAAAAGTTATTGTGAAAAAAAGTTATTTTTTCTAAATGTAACATTTTTTAAATGTTGTTATAATACTATTTCATTAAAGATATAAATAGATATACGTGCAATTTATATAAATCAATGACATGTAATCCTCGGATTTAGCGATATAGATAGATGTATGGATAATAGTTTATCGAATATATTCAAAATGATGGGTAACAAATAATAATGACAGAAATATATAAAGAATAGTAAACAAATATAAATAAGTTGTGATTTATACACACCGAAAGTAAATAAAATAATAATAAAGGCAATATTTTGGATGTTGAACAAACGAGCTGAAAACAATCAAAAAATACACCTTCATAAGGTACTATATTTAAAACCAAAGTAAAAATCTTGATTAATGTGACGTATCTTAATATGACGTATTAAATACAACATGATATATAATGATACTAATATGAAAGCACTTAAGAATAGCTATAACAAAATATTAATGTTAAAATTATATCATACATTTATAATGTATAATTATGTGTTATATTTATAGTATATATTAATATATCTCGTATATATCTGATTATTAATTAAAAATAAAATAAAAGTATTACATAAAATATACCATGATAATATATATACAATATATTACATAAAGTAATCCAAGTAACTCCGCAAGTCATGCCAGATTAACTTTATCTCATATCAAATACATAACATTATATTCATGTTTAACGATCTAAACAATTACAAATATTGTAAATAATATTATATTGATAAATTCAAATAGCAAAGCCCAAGGTTCACGGTCTAATGATTTATTTAGTCACGCCCACTTGGAATTGGTCATATTTATAATTTTCTTTGTTATTTACATACAATTTATTTAAATTAGTCATATAATATACAATTACATATATAATTATTTAATGTAGAGACTAATTTAGTACATTTAATGTTTAATATTTATAATCATTGTTAGATAGATCTATAGAATAATTACTTTTAGATTCGGATGATGTTAAATACTTAAAATAATGTCTTATATTATAAATAATATAATAGTAATATAAATTATTTTCAAATTAAGCATTCGAGTACAAAACAATATATATAAATTGTATGTATATTTATATAATTATGTATTTATATAATTATGTGCAAATTAACAGTTTAAATTTTTAAATTTATATAAAAGTGCAAAATTAATTGAGTATATAATTTGTGAAATATTAGATTAAGACATTTTTTATTATGATAAACTAATAGCTACGAGAATGAGATATCTTATATTGACGCTTTTGTAATAAAATTAACACCATTAGACAGCTTATTAAATTCTATAATATAATATTATTATATATCTTATTTTAGTTTTATTTTATTAAAACAAAAGTTATGATCAAAAATGTGGTAACAATTTTATTACTTAAATATTTTTTGTTATAAATATATATAATATATATTTTAATACTGAAAAATAAATTTATTATAACAAGACATATGCCTAATAAATTAATAATGCACCTATTTCTATATAATAATATTAATAAATATATGTATACATTTGGTATTTCTATTTTAATAAATAATTAAAATTATAATGCGATTTATAAATAAATTTGTATCTACTTTCTATTTATCAAAGACATAAACATATTATTAATATATATGATATAACAAATACCCATGTTTAACAATTCTAAATTATTGTCACCCCAAATAATTTTGAAATATTTAAAATTGATTCTTCAATATTACATGTAGAGTAAAATGTGTCATTGCAATGATATAAACATTATATTATTATAAACAGTATATTGTTATAGAAATTAAAATTAAAAATTATTCTGATTTAAACCAAAAATATATATTCTTATATAAAATATAGATATTAAAAACTATTGATAATTTAATAGATATTCATAAAGCAGATATTTGTATTCTTTATAAAATATTGCTTCTATTTAATTAACAATTAAATATATATATATTGATGCTGTATTCGATCAAATACAATACTAATACAATACACTAAATACATCTTAGATTAATCATTCAAATAAAAATAAAAATACACCAAATAAGTGTATATAAATACAACTACAAATGTGTATTTAACCCCTGTTGCTAGTGGGACGAACCCCGTTGCTAGTAAGTACCAAGAAGCAGAACTAATATTTTACTTATTATATTATATTATTTGTTACTTTATTGCTATTTATTATAGTAAAAAAACAATACACAAATAATACAACTAGAAGGACAAGAGGCATTTTACGAAACCATTGAGTGAAAAGTAAACGTGAGAACATAACAATGTATAAAGGAAATAATAATAATAGTAGTGAATATATATATATATATATATATATATGAGTATACATAATTTTATTTTATAATTTTCTGATTTCTAAATTGACATATATTTACAAAATATCAAAATATTTAAATAAATTTCACATATTTATTATTTCAGTTGATTTTGCGAAATATCTTTTATTGATCGAAATACTAAATAACATAAAGTCTGGACCAATAAAATAGGTCTTAATATAATATTTATAATTGATCTTATATAATTATGTATAAATAAATGATCGGATCTCGTTAAAACCATGGATACCTTAACGAGAGAGCGGCTTCGAATGGACATTATAATGTAGAGCCATATGGTTATAAGTAAAACTTAATCTAAGTTTCCGGTTGGGATGAAACGACTCCACCAAAATAACAATAACAATAAAACATTGAAATAATGATATAGATCATGTATTGTAGCGTTATTTTAAATCTACGGTTAAAAAGTTAAACTAGACTGTTTAGAGTAGAAGGTCGAATACAGCGAGGTATAGAGGTCGAATACAACGAGGTATAGAGGTCTAATACAACGAGGTATTGAGGTCTAATACAACGAGGTATTGAGGTCGAATACAGCGAGGTATAGAGGTCAAACCTGAGGTCTGCGTACCGCTTCTTTGTCAACAAAGTCCATGAAGGCCTTGGCGCCGTGCAAAGACGCAAGTTCATTGTCCTGTTGTGTAATCACGAGGTGTTATGCAATCATCGGTAGTATAGGTAATAGTGCATATCATTAACATATACGGGCGAAACTATGGCATATGTAAATCAATAATGTTAATACATTTATTTATTTTAGTTTTGTCTCCTGTTTTATGTGATTTTGAATATCTATTTTCTATATTCAATAAATTATATTATTATTTATTATATTATTATTATAGTATATTAGTATTATTATACGGTGTACTAGTATTATCTAATATCCGCCGTGCTAGAGTTTTATAAATAATTTCTCTAAATATATTCCGCATATATTCGTAGAGTTTATATTTATATATTATCATCTTCAGAAATTTATTTTGTAATTATTATAATTAGATTTTGTTTGTATGCGAAGTAGCGACACAAAAGTATAAAACAAGACATTTGTGGCCCATCACACTATTACTATTGTACGCGAGAACATATACTTGTGAATACGAATGCGGTCATATTAACAATAGCCTATACAACGAGGTATTACATAATCAAATATTACCATTACTCCCCGCTATTACCTAACAGTGTAATCGTTAAGATAACATTGATCGAATGTCTAATCGTATCCATGTGAGGTATCCATGTAGGTTAGCTAGGTAGGTTAGCTAGGTAGGTTAGCTAGGTAATAATGAATATGTAACATTAAGGTTAAACAAGTTATATTATATTTAAGAATAATTATTTTATATATATATATGTATATACGCTATTATAGGCTAACACAGGATGTAATGGAGTTAAAAATCCTGGACATATTAACACTAAACCAAACAAAAATAATCCAAAATAAACAAACCAACTATTTAATTAATGTTATCTTTACTGTTATGAAGTTATGCAATAGCATTGACTAATAGTAATATATGTATACAGTCTACTGTGAATGTGTATGCATTCGTATTCACAAGCATAAGTTATCGTGCTGTAATGTAATATAATAGGGTGTTCACATCAATTCCGTTTTAAAAAACGTATGTGTAACTTCAACTTCAAATGATTCATTCACAGCAAATTTGAAGTAACAGATTTTTAAGTGTTTACATCAACCGTAAGGGTAGACATATATCGCCACCTATATTTAATTTTGAACTGTCAATAATATTGAAACTAAATTTACTATTTTTAAATTAATAGTATTATAATAATTATATAATATAATATATTGTAACAGTTAATACCCAAGCGCTGTCATATATATTCCAATGTAAACTTGTAAAATATGTACAAATAAAATCAATTGTAACAAATCTCATTGTGGGATATAGCTAAATTCAATGTATAAATAGTAATATTATATATTTCTTTAAATACACAAATACATAAATACTACATACATAATATTTATTAATTTAATATTTTTAACTAATATAACAAATACTATATTATTATATAATACATAAATCCTTATAATTATATCTAAACTTATGAAATATATATAATTTAAATAAATATTAATAAATTATTGAAATATATATTATATATTACTATTTTATAGTTGATATATATTATTAAAATATATATATAGTTGTATACCATCTTATATAACCTTTTTATAATATATATATATATATATATATATATATATTTAATAAATAGTTATTCGATAAGTTATATGTAATAATAAACATTTGTTAATATACTTTATATATATCAATCAATATATATATATATATATATATATATATATATATATATATATATATATATATATATATTTAATAAATAGTTATTCGATAAGTTATATGTAATAATAAACATTTGTTAATATACTTTATATATATATCAATATAAGATATTTAAGAAATAGTTATTCGATAAGTTATATGTAATAATATACTTTATATATATATCAATTGGAATCAAGTGGAATTCTAGCTGTTCTCTCTAATTCTGTGTGTTGTTACGTACAGAAAATAGGATTAATCCTATTTCAGAAAACGTTCAGAAAACGTGTAGTTCAACTACAAAATAGGAATGTGACTCATAACTTAAAATTTGCTGTGAATGAATCATTTGAAGTTGAAGTTACACGTACGTTTTTTAAAACGGAATTGATGTGAATCCCCTATAATAGTCGCATGCCTTATAGGGTGTTCACATCAATTCCGTTTTAAAAAACGTACGTGTAACTGCAACTTCAAATGATTCATTCACGGAAAATTTGAAGTTATGAGTCACATTCCTATTTATTTGAAGTTGAACTACACGTTTTCTGAACGTTTTCTGAAATAGGATTAATCCTATTTTCTGTACGTAACAACACACAGAATTAGAGAGAACAGCTAGAATGAACACACAGAATTAGAGAGAACAGCTAGAATTCCACTTGATTCCAATTGATATATATATTAAGTATATTATTACATATAACTTATCGAATAACTATTTATTAATATATATATATATATATATATATATATATATATATATATATATATATATATATATATATATATATATATATTGATATATATATAAAGTATATTAACAAATGTTTAATATTACATATAACTTATCGAATAACTATTTAATATTTTAACTAATATAACAAATACTATATTATTATATAATACATAAATCCTTATAATTATATCTAAACTTATGAAATATATATAATTTAAATAAATATTTAATAAATTATTGAAATATATATTATATATTACTATTGTATAGTTGATATATATTATTAAAATATATATATAGTTGTATACCATCTTATATAACCTTTTTATAATATATATATACATATATATATATATATATATATATATATATATATATATATATATATATATATATATATATTGATATATATATAAAGTATATTAACACATTTTTATTATTACATATAACTTATCGAATAACTATTTATTAAATATATATATATATATATATATATATATTATAAAAAGGTTATATAAGATGGTAGACAACTATATATATATTTTAATAATATATATCAACTATACAATAGTAACAAAGATCTTGCGAAGCACCTTCGGAAAATCTTTGATAGTAATATATAATATATATTTCAATAATTTATTAAATATTTATTTAAATTATATATATTTCATAAGTTTAGATATAATTATAAGGATTTATGTATTATATAATAATATAGAATTTGTTATATTAGTTAAAAATATTAAATTAATAAATATAATGTATGTAGTATTTATGTATTTGTGTATTTAAAGAAATATATAATACTACTATTTATACATTGAATTTAGCTATATCCCACAATTAGATTTGTTACAATTGATTTTATTTGTACATATTTAAATATAGGTGGCGATATATGTCTATCCTTACGACAAACTAAAAAACACGGAATTGATGTGAACACTTAAAAATCTGTTACTTCAAATTTGCTGTGAATGAATCATTTGAAGTTGCAGTTACACGTACGTTTTTTAAAACGGAATTGATGTGAACACCCTATTACAGTTCTTGTTTTATGTTGCTACTTCGCAGATCACCTTATAGATATAGTATATCGGTATTTTATATAGTATATCAGTATTTTATATAGTATATCAGTATTTTATATAGTATATCAGTATTTTATATAGTATATTAGTATTTTAGATAGTATATCAGTATTTTATATAGTATATCTGTATTATTTTATAGTATATCAGTATGTTATATAGTATATCAGTATTATTTTATAGTATATCAGTATTTTATATAGTATATCAGTATTTTATATAGTATATCCAAAGATTTTGCGAAGCAAAGATATAACACTCCCTATGCATGCAACGTAATTTAGTAATAGCCCCAACCGCTGCTAGCAGTAGTATGAAATCACTGAAATAGATTTAGGTTCGGCTCTGTTTGCATACAACAATGTTTTCATTGCTCTATTAAATTACATGCAATATAAATTAGCTTTTACTCACTAAATATATACTTATAGCATTTAAAACATACATATCATATTTGTTTGTTATATATTAGTAATGAACACTTAGTTTTCATCATATAAATATTAATTTAAAGCATATTATTTAACATTTTAAAAGTGTATAGTTAAATACGAATTTACATTATAAACAACGCATAGTTCCTAAAAGTAACCCGCTATAGGTGGCACCAGGGTATTTTGTATACAAATTCGAATTACACGATTTCGCGTAAGTGTTATATCTTTCCTTCGGAAAATCGTTGGTATATCAGTATTTTATATAGTATATCAGTATTATTTTATTATATATCAGTATTTTATATAGTATATCAGTATTTTATATAGTATATCTGTATTATTTATAGTATATCAGTATTTTATATAGTATATCAGTATTATTTTATAGTATATTAGTATTTTATATAGTATATAAGTATTTTATATAGTATATCAGTATTTTATATAGTATATCAGTATTATTTTATAATATATCAGTATTTTATATAGTATATCAGTATTTTATATAGTATATCAGTATTTTATATAGTATATCAGTATTTTATATAGTATATCTGTATTTTATATAGTATATCAGTATTATTTTATAATATATCAGTATTTTATATAGTATATCAGTATTTTATATAGTATATCAGTATTATTTTATTATATATCAGTATTTTATATAGTATATCAGTATTTTATATAGTATATCTGTATTATTTTATAGTATATCAGTATTTTATATAGTATATCTGTATTATTTTATAGTATATCAGTATTTTATATAGTATATCAGTATTTTAGATAGTATATCAGTATTTTATATAGTATATCTGTATTATTTTATAGTATATCAGTATTTTATATAGTATATCAGTATTATTTTATAGTATATCAGTATTTTATATAGTATATAAGTATTTTATATAGTATATCAGTATTTTATATAGTATATCAGTATTATTTTATAATATATCAGTATTTTATATAGTATATCAGTATTTTATATAGTATATCAGTATTTTATATAGTATATCAGTATTTTATATAGTATATCTGTATTTTATATAGTATATCAGTATTATTTTATAATATATCAGTATTTTATATAGTATATCAGTATTTTATATAGTATATCAGTATTATTTTATATAATATATCAGTATTATTTTATAGTATATCAGTATTTTATATAGTATATCAGTATGTTATATAGTATATCAGTATTTTATATAGTATATCAGTATTATTTTAGAGTATATCAGTATTTTATATAGTATATCAGTATTTTATATAGTATATCAGTATTTTATATAGTATATCTGTATTATTTTATAGTATATCAGTATTTTATATAGTATATCAGTATTATTTTATAGTATATCAGTATTTTATATAGTATATCAGTATTTTATATAGTATATCAGTATTTTATATAGTATACCGGTATTTTATATAGTATATCAGTATTTTATATAGTATATCAGTATTTTATATAGTATATCTATATTATTTTATAGTATATCGGTATTTTATATAGTATATCGGTATTTTATATAGTATATCGGTATTTTATATAGTATATCAGTATTTTATATAGTATATCAGTATTTTATATAGTATATCTGTATTTTATATAGTATATCGGTATTTTATATAGTATATCGGTATTTTATATAGTATATCTGTATTATTTTATAGTATACTAGTATTATCTATATAGTATATCAGTATTTTATATAGTATATCGGTATTTTATATAGTATATCGGTATTTTATATAGTATATCAGTATTTTATATAGTATATCGGTATTATTTTATAGTATATCAGTATGTTATATAGTATATCAGTATTATTTTATAGTATATCAGTATTTTATATAGTATATCAGTATTTTATATAGTATATCCAAAGATTTTGTGAAGCAAAGATATAACACTCCCTATGCATGCAACGTAATTTAGTAATAGCCCCAACCGCTGCTAGTAGTAGTATCGAAATCACTGAAATAGATTTAGGTTCGGCTCTGTTTGCATACAACAATGTTTTCATTGCTCTATTAAATTACATGCAATATAAATTAGCTTTTACTCACTAAATATATACTTATAGCATTTAAAACATACATATAATATTTGTTTGTTATATATTAGTAATGAACACTTAGTTTTCATCATATAAATATTAATTTAAAGCATATTATTTAAAATTTTAAAAGTGTATAGTTAAATACGAATTTACATTATAAACAACGCATAGTTCCTAAAAGTAACCCGCTATAGGTGGCACCAGGGTATTTTGTATACAAATTCGAATTACACGATTTCGCGTAAGTGTTATATCTTTCCTTCGGAAAATCTTTGGTATATCAGTATTTTATATAGTATATCAGTATTATTTTATTATATATCAGTATTTTATATAGTATATCAGTATTTTATATAGTATATCTGTATTATTTTATAGTATATCAGTATTTTATATAGTATATCAGTATTATTTTATAGTATATCAGTATTTTATATAGTATATAAGTATTTTATATAGTATATCAGTATTTTATATAGTATATCAGTATTTTATATAGTATATCAGTATTTTATATAGTATATCAGTATTTTATATAGTATATCAGTATTTTATATAGTATATCAGTATTTTATATAGTATATCTGTATTTTATATAGTATATCAGTATTATTTTATAATATATCAGTATTTTATATAGTATATCAGTATTTTATATAGTATATCAGTATTATTTTATTATATATCAGTATTTTATATAGTATATCAGTATTTTATATAGTATATCTGTATTATTTTATAGTATATCAGTATTTTATATAGTATATCTGTATTTTATATAGTATATCGGTATTTTATATAGTATATCGGTATTTTATATAGTATATCTGTATTATTTTATAGTATACTAGTATTATCTATATAGTATATCAGTATTTTATATAGTATATCGGTATTTTATATAGTATATCGGTATTTTATATAGTATATCAGAAAAATATATTAGAAAAATTAGAAAGTACTTGAGTACGGAATCAACAATTGCGTTAGTGCAATCTCTTGTGTTATCTAGATTACAATATTGCAATAGTTTACTAATTAATTCCAAACTGAAATTATTTTATGGATTAAATAGGGTTATTAAATCATCTACAAGATTAATCTTTAATATTAAGAGGTGTGACCAAATAAGTATTACAAAAAAATTAGGCGATTTAAATTGGTTCCTTATGGACAATATGTGCAAATTTAAATTACTAAGTATAACTCATAAAACTATTATTTTGAAAAAGCCTATATATTTAAATAAACTCCTTAATGAAGAGCTAATGAGAAACACTCGTCTGCAATATTCAAATTTACTTTCAGTGCCGAAAATAAATCTGATGAGAATTGGGAAAAGATCGTTCGGCTGGGCTGCTCCTTCCATGTGGAATTCTCTTCCCAAGTCATTACGATGTACAAGGAGTCACACCGAATTCAAGAAGAAATTGCGAATTTTGTTGTTAACTATTTAATTAATTTATTAATTTAATTATTTATTTTTATATATTCTCAACACTTGTGAGATTTTAAAATATAACGAGTGTCTAAATAAATAATTACCTTACCTTACCTTACCTATCAGTATTTTATATAGTATATCGGTATTATTTTATAGTATATCAGTATTTTATATAGTATATCAGTATTTTATATAGTATATCAGTATTTTATATAGTATATCAGTATTATCTATATAGTATATCAGTATTTCATCAGTATATTATTTAATATTTAGTATTAAGATTAAATATGATCGTTATATATATCGTTATATATATATATATATACATATCAGGTATATAAATAGATATCAATGCACCATATAAATATAAGTAGTATAAATTTCAACTTATACTTATTGGTGTTTATAAATGATTACTATTAACATGTATGACGCCTATAAACATTTGTAAGTGAGTCGATAAACTGTTACATTACTTATCATTATCATAAATACATACACATATATATATATATATATATATATATATATATATATGCTCGCAAAGATCTAGGACTCACGAGTTTGCGATTACACTCCACGGTCCTGCTGAGCTCTTCGTTCTTAAGTTTTGCGGGGTCGACGAGCGGCTCCGAAGCCAGTCGTTTCTTCCACAGCGAAGTGGGAAGATACCAAGCCCCGTAGTCGTACTTCAACCAGCTCGGCTCGTAGCCCGTCTGATAGGGGAGAACGCGGTATTTAGGGGAGAATGGAGTGTTTAGGGTAGCTCGGCTAGGTATGGTTAGGTTTGGGTTACTTTCGATTACGTTAGATCGGTACTATTCGGATCACTTTGTAGTTTACTTTTGTTATAGGTATTATAGTTGTTATTATAGTTATGTTATCATCGTTGTTCTTTTGTGTTTTGTTGTGGACTCCTTTCTCGAAGGCGTGTTGCTATTAAAGGGTTCCTTTTTTACATATTATATAACTATATTGTATTGTAATTATTTATGGTATATAAAATAAACTAAATATTATTCATTCATTCATGCACATATTATACATCATTTTAAAGTGGATATTTGTTAAAATGTAAAAGCAATGGTGTTCATATTTTGCCGCCGTCGACGTTCACGACACTGACAACTAGTTATCTAACATCAATGTTATCCGTAAATATAACGTTAGACGAAAGTAGGATAAAGTTCTGAAGTTGAATATAAGAGAATTTATTTAGTGAATATCTATACTTTTGAGTATGAAATGCACATTTAATTAGAGTCAAATGTGTAATGAACTAAATTATATGTGTATATCAATTGTGAACACATTGATATTAACATATGTAATACATATAGAGATGAAATAAGTTTATATTTTGGAATGAAATTATATATATGCATATTTAAAAATAAATTCACCATAGGGATGTTACTAACAAAATGAACAACTGAATTATTATTTAATTAAAGTTTAAATCCGTTAATTTCTAAATATATATTCCTTTCTAATTGGAAAAATTTATTTTACATTTAATATATATATATATATTAGTTATTGGCAATAATTTATTGCATATATCAAATGCTCACATTTCTACGCAAAAGTTACATATATTTATATAAGTATTATAAATATAATTTCATATAAAATAAAATTAAAAATTCATAATCATTAATCGTAAAAAAAATGATAATATATTGAATACAAATATTTAAAAAGTGATATGCTTGACAAATATTATAGGATTTTATTTTGATCATTGTTTATGCTGTAGATCCTATTCTTTCAAAACATCAAATTATATTAAAATAAATAATCTGTCGAGATTTGGCATTTCAAGACACTAATATATATATATATATATCAGTGATGGGCAGGATCGGCGATCCGATCCGGATCTATAAAAAAAGGATTGGTGCCCATCATTGCATATATGATACTCTAATATTATTATATTAATTTATAAGAATATTAACAACATTTTAGTATTGTATTATTACATTAATATGATATTGTATTGATAATTATTTTGTAATTTTTTCCAAGGTATTGCAAGACTAGGTTAAACTTACGTAATATTTAAATAATAATTGTTATTTTTACCATAATAGAATTTAATCAATTGGTATCATATAAGTAAACCACCGACTTTAACTCAACGTACATTGTACGTCGTACAATGAGTAGATATTTATATCCAATTCAATGCATTTATATAAATAAATTATATTTAATTCGCTATATAGTGACTATATCATATAATCTATATGATATATATTCAATATATGCATTTAATTCAATTGAATTATTATTGAAATATAATACAATATATTAATAATAAATATTATTTACAATGATTAATAATTTATATTACATAGGTATTATAACTACATACATATTGTTTCAAATTATGAAATAAAATCGTATTAATTAAATATATAAATAATATCGTGATCGGGATCGGGTAACGAAGTGAGGATCGGGATCGGGAAAAGGATCGCATAAGAGAATAAATAGAGGAACGGGATCAGCGATACAGGAAAAAAAGGATCAGTGCCCATCACTATATATATATATATATAGTTAAAATAGATAATTCATAGAATATACCATACAATATAGATTTCCAATAATATGGCTTTATTATGAGCGCTACACTACATAACAGAGGTAGACGAACTGGTTTCTTGGTAGACTTCGCCACTCCTTGATTGGACGCCGCATCAGAAGTCCCGCCCACATTGGAGGTCATTCGCAGTTCAGCGGGCACATTGGTCAACTCTACGACGTGTATGGGTACCTGTGATAGGGTGTGTGTATGGGTGTGGGTGTGTGTGTGTGTGTGGGCATGTCTTGTGAGTTTATAGCAGTGATTCTTACCCTTCTGTTCCCCATATCATTTACATAATCTATCCATAATATGATATATATATATATATATATACATATAAATAAGATAATATTATCTTGCATATTTATGACTTATTTTAAGTAATATATATACCCAAGTCCATTTATAACGCTTACAGATATATACTAAGCGATTTACATCGTAACAACATTCTAATCCCCTGACAGCACCCTTCTTCATTGCCCCCCTCCCCAGAATATTAAAACACTCCTGTGGAGTGTCAATATAGGGTTAAGAATTACTATATTAAGCTTAGATGACATCAGTGTTGTATCTATTACTGCTACAGCATTGAGGTACCAAATGGTCTATTAATAGATAATCTAATACCGGCGATATCACGATAAATTCATTTGTTATTTGATAATACAGTATTATTTTAATATAATACTTTTTCTAATTTGTTTATATATTTTTTCCATATTTAAACACTGAAATATCGAATGTCACAGAGTAAAGTTCACAGTTTACCATGTATATATATATATAGTCAGCATATATGGTCTATTAATAGTGTGAAATGCAGAATTATATTCATTGAATCAATCTGTTTTTTTGTATTATATTTATAATAATGTATGTATACCCAGATAGACATATATCTATAATATTTAATATATGTAGCCTATAGTACCTGTGTATATATAGATATATATATATATAGATATATATAGAGATATATATATAGATATAGATATATATATATATATATTTCTTGATTTTAATTATATTCCTATATAATTTTTTCTCCTCGTAATCATAAAAGGGTGAAAGACTTGATAAGTTCTGCTTCTTCCTTCACCCAGGCAATTGCCAAATCTGATTTTATTATTATTATTATTATATATATATATATATATATAAATTACTGTTTTATATTGTTATTTATTGTCATTTATTCTATATAAATTGTATTTTTACTATTATTAGAAAATAATATTTATGAAAGATATCTCTATTATAATATATGAAAAGATATTCTTTGTATAATACGAAAAAAATAATTATATAGCTATAATAATTGTTATATACATAGCATTTATACATGCACTGTTAGTGTGAATTCATTATTTCAAGAAAACACAATTTGAAGTTTGACAACAATTAAAATACACTATTATAATTTATATTATATAGAGCTGTTATTTGTAACTGATATATTGATCAGTAAGATCATATGCTGTAGGATTACGAATACTATAATATATAAGTTATAAAATACTGCAAAATAAAATTTATCAGTTAGGCATCTAAAATAAATAATTAATTAAATAATTAAATATTTTTTATTTTATCATATATCCATAAAATCACTTTTATGCCATTTCTAGATGGTTTTCATGAATAATTTTTTTAATGATATTAAAAAACATATCGTAGAGTATTATGAAATAATTTTTTTTTTAAATAACAAATTATTTTCACCAAAACAAGGCGTGTACTGCATCCCTTTAAGAAATAGCGAGTTAGCAACAATACCAATGAATGAAGCAACCAGGTGACTAGGTACGGTATGATCGGTAGGGTGATCTTGTAAACAGTTTGACTGGAATCTAGTTACACTGTAAATAAGATCGTAATCTACGACCAGCTTTTCATCGTGTCGTAAAAGCACGATGAAATGTACTACGATATATCATCGTAGATATTTACCAGACGAACACGCACTAGAAACGCTTATTTGTATTGATTACGAATTCAACCAATTAGCAGGAGATTTTAAGTGCCGCCAATTAAATTGATATTTTAAATTATTATTCTTATTAATACGCTAATCTAATGGCTATTATTAATACTGTAGAGTCTATAATGGTTTAGATTAGAACTACGTAAGAATACGAGGTAAGGGCAGAGGTGGGGCATAGCTATGGCGCATTGTTAGCGAATGTTTATGGTAAGAAATCGTCTGCTTCAAATTTTAAATTTTGTAACATTTACTAAATACAAGGCACCTAATCTGAAGCGAATTATAATAATTTGAAGCAGCCATTAAAAAGCGGGATAAAAGCCTAAAGATAACGAGGTTAGTCGCTACTTTAACGTGTTTAACGCTACTTTATCGATACTGTCACTACACACCATACATGAACTGCAGCTGGGCTCTCAGTGGGAATAACCTCACCACCGCCAGTTAGTTATACTCCCCACTGAACTGTAAGAACTTAGCTTACTAACTATCCAATAGCGTAAAAAACATAGCTCTCTACATCTCCTAAACAGTAAACAAGACAGCTATGACATGCCCCTCTTCATATACAAGATTTAGTGAGCTTACTAACGCTTCAACGAGATAGACACGTCCCTTGCAGCCCGCCCGCCTACATATAGACACGCCCCCTACCGTCCGCCCACCTACCGATAGACACGCCCCTTACAGCCCACCCACCGATAGACACATCCCCTGCCAGACGCCCTACCTACCGATAATTACGCTTCTACCACCTATGCTCCAATACCGATAGACACGCCTCCTACCGCCCATCTACAGATAGACACGCCCCCTGCCCCACCTACCGATAGCGCGGGTTTAGTCTCGTAGCCGCTAGCAAACAGTGAAGTGATCGTGTTCTCCTCGATGTTGTTAGAGTCTCCGCCCAGACCCGCTACCCAGTCGCAGAAGTCTTTGGTCACGCTGGCAATGTGGTCGTCCTGTAATTAAGGTCATCGTGAAGGTCATGGTGAAAGTGATGGTGAAGGACTTGGTGTAGGTCATGGTGTAGGTCATGGTTAAGGTAATGGTGAAGGACATGGTGTAGGTAATGGTTAAGGTAATGGTGAAGGTCATGGTGAAGGACACGTTAATATACATCACAGTGTTGTATAATAATAGTAATTATATTAAATTGATTAAATTAATAACTAAATGAAGATGTTGTTGGAAGCTTAACCTTTCACCTTTCACCTCTCTCTCTCTATCACTTATCTAATGAGTCATTATAATCAATTGAATTTAGTGTTAAACAAATATGGTGAATATGTACATGGTGAAGATGTACATGGTAAAGATGAGAAATATTGTTTTTACTAAAAGTATGATAACTTCTAAAATTAATAAGAATGAATAAATGTTGTTATCATATTAATTACATTTAGATATATATATATATATATATATATATATATATATATATATATTTATATTTGAGTAATATATGTATATGATAATTATATGATTATAAAGACAATGAGAATGAGACCTACAAAATATTAATTTTAAAATAACAAAATTTCCAGTTAACTTAGTATTACTGTTAGGTCATACTAAATAAATATGAAGATATATTTATTATGATTTAGTTCTGACATATATCCATATATACATATATCAAGTGGATTAAAGTTATGTAGCTTCAAATATTAAAAGTAAGTTGAAAAAAAGAATAGTAATATAAGTTTTTAAAAAAAGATTAGAATTATATATTTATAATTAAAAAAAAAAAACTGATATAATACTACCATATTTTATAGTAAAATATTTTAATTTTTATCATCTTTTAATCTTAATTTGTATACGGTTGTATTTATAAATGCTTATTTATAATACGCATAGTTACATCAAACCATATATCATTATATTAAATTATATTATTATATTATTATATTTACTGATTTTATCATTTTTATAAAAATATATTTATTTCAAAATTATACGTATCACTTGCCCTCGAGCGTATCTCAGGTACGTTCCTTATAGTTATAGTTGAGTTCAAGCTGGTCACACCCCCGACACAGCGGGGTGGGGGAGGGTGGACCTAACAAACCTCATTGGCATTCTGACGATGATCGTGGTTGTACTTGCTCTTCCTCAGCTTCTCCCGGTCATCTTTCCATGCCAGCGCGCGGTACGGGTTCCTACATTTCATAGCCTCGTCCGACCTATCAAGGTCATCGGTGATAATCCCTTTCAACTTAGCATATTCACTGATACAAGTGTAATCGAATTAGTTTATATCAGAAATGTTGATAAATAATACAACTCAAATAATGCTTTTATAAGTATTTATTAAATCTTCGACATTTTAATCAATAAAACTACATTCTTGACGGTTTCCGTGTAATGGTAGTACATATTTAGTCACGTATAACAACTATATGACGTATATTGAAATCATTTTTAATTTACGTAATGAAAATTTTGATTTTTCAATAAGGGCGTTTAATGAATTATAATGTTGTACTTCCTCGGTAGGATATATGTTCTATTATGCAATGACCGTCGCGCGCCTTATACTTACCCCATCTCATTAGAACCGCAACTTTGGTGTTCATCAGATTTCACATCCACCTGTTATGCAATAATCACACGATGTAATGATAGTCACGTGTTTAATACAAATACGATAAACGAGTAGAAAAGTTACGTTCATAAAGAAGCTGTAAATCCCGCGCAATTATTAAAGTTCAGCGCAGTCGTTAAACTGTGAAATACAATCAATACTATTACAAATGTTAATAGTTATATAATATCATTTATATTATTTAAAAATGTTTTATTGCCTAACGTAGGTACCTATATGTATACATGTCATAAAGTGTATATTATACACATATTATATATTTTTATTTTTTTTATTTTAAAATGTTTTATTGACTACAAAATCGCGTGGTGGTTATGGGCGTCATGAGAAGGAAACAAAAATAAAATAAATAAAGTACAATAAAAATAAAGGAAAAGGGAGTGTAGGTTACAATGTTAATAGGTGCGTGGATAGTTTACATTTAAATAGTGACAGGGATTTCAAACACCTAATGTCATATGGGGTAGAGCTTTCCAGTATTTTGGAGCTACCACAGTAATATGTAAATAAATAAATTATATGTAAAAGCAATTTCGTATTCTCTTTTCTGTGTTGTTATTTACATTACACGTGTTTTATTTAGTTCTTTCTCCTAAAGTGATTCGACGTAAGATTGAATATTTGCTATCTATGCGATGGTAATATAAATATAATAATAATAAATATTTATTAGAAGAAAGTTGTAAATTTTATTCGTATAAAGTATATAAATTAATTATATTATTATTTCCTCTAAAGGTCTTCGGATAAAGATCAATATATGTTCTATGCTGTCGCCCGAGAGATATAAATCTGTAAAAGTGCGTCGAGGAGATATCGCCATGTGACGGCCATTTTGTTGAGCTTACGTGTATAGAGATCACGGGAACGGAAGCATTGCCTCCGTTTAGTGAGTGTTTCTAAAAAACTATTCGTTGAATTTCAAAATTGTGTTTTGTCATATAAAAAGGACATTTATATCTATACGCCTAGAGACAACAACATTTAACAATATATATATATATATATATATATATATATATATATATATATTAATAATATAACAAGACATCATTTTTTTTGTCACCAATTTTATAGTAAACACTTATTTATATAGAAAATATAGCAAACAAATTTATTCAGAGTAAAACAAATAGTAATACAATTTGAAAAGTTAACAATAAATAAATTCTATAAAATTTAATAAATAAATTATAAAGTAATAAAATTAAACATTCTGCTAATATAAAATCAATATTATAAAATAATAGTATTATGGTTTCTTATATATATATATATAAATGTTATGTTTATAGGATTTATATATATTATATGTTATAAAATAAAATTGTTCATTTTTTTTACTTCTACTTTATATTTTGATAGTTTATAAACTTTTTTGTATATATATTATATATAATATATATAAATTAATAAATAAATGTAATGAAAAAAACTGGACGAAATTATATATATAATATAAATAACTAATAAACCAAATATATAATTATAATAATATAAATATATATATATAATGAATAAATATATATTACTAGTAACTTGTAAATATCACTTACGATAAATAAATACAAATAATATGTATGTAAATGTAAATAATCTAATGTAAAAGTGAATAAGAAAAGGTATAAAATTATAGCGTCTGTTTATATAGCATGTGGTAGGTTTATAATATCACATTATATAATATATATCAATGACTGTATAAATCAAATAAATGTTAAAAATCCAGTTTTGAAAATTTTGAAATCGTGATTATACAAGATATCTAATTTATATATATATATAAAACATTATATAATAATTTATATTAGTTATGAATGTAGATTTCAAAATAAATAATTTATTATAAAATGGCATGCTATAAAAGATGCTTTTTATGATATTTTTAAATTGATTTAATAGATCATTTTTCACGGTTACTAAATAACATATCATCAATTAATAGTACATAATAAAATTGTTTAATATTTCTTCCGATTTTAACGAATTTATCCAATACGATATATTGTTAACGTAAATCACACTATTTCGTAGTTTCACCGCGGTGAGAAACTTTCCCATAGCAGAATTTCTACTTTATTATTCAGCATAGTACTCTCATTAATAGTTATTAATTGCCTACTATCAATTGGCCATCATTAGCTATTCGTTCATTAAACGTAGGATTTGCTACTTTAGTATTAAGCGTTGTACTTTCATTACGTATACCATTGGTTCCCAACCTTTGTTAACCATGACCCTTTTTTTGATAATTCTTAATTTAAAAATATACCATGACCAAATGAAAAATTTAATTTTTGTATTATTAAACTTCAGTTAAATGATATATTTGTATTTAAACTGCATATAATATGCAAGCATTTTTTTTAGAAATTGGCCCATGAGCCAAACAAAAAACCCAATAACTCAAGTTTAGGTCATGACTAATAGGCTGGGAACCACTGATGTATACTATCGCCGCCCTACTATCAACACCATACTGGCAACGGGGCTGGTGTGACGACTACATCGACTGGTGCGTGACGTACCTCTTTGTTAGGTGTACCGGTGGCGGTAACGGAGGGGGGCGAGGGTGAGCAGGACGAGGAGGCTGAGGTGGTCTCGTCGTCGTAATCCACCGCTATCATGTTCATCTCGGGGTCTAGTAGGTCCACGACGTCTTCGAATAGCTGGGGGGGGTGGCGGGGGTGTAATGGGGGGGCGGGGGTAATGGGGTGGAGGGTAATGTGGGGGGTGTAATGGGGGGTGGGGTGTAATGGGGGGCGGGTGTAATGGGTGTTGGTAGCGGGTTATGCGATAGGTTTGGTAATGCGTTGATTTATAATTTATTTAAATGCAAATATATGGTATAAATATTGGATCGAAAGTATAAAGTATGGATATTCTCTAACGACGACGTACGTTATAGAAATAAACAAAGATAATACGTGAAATTAAAACAAAAGAAATATATACGTTATATTATTTATACCGCAGATATATACACCTGTCAACGCTACAAACCATACCACGACAGGTCACCGTTATTAAGTACAACCTCCTTTGAGTGACAGGTGGTTAACCTCGGTTGAGTGACGGGTAGCTAACCTCGGTTGAGTGACAGGTAGCTAACCTCGGTTGAGTGACAGGTGACTAACCTCCGTTGAGTGACGGGTAGCTAACCTCGGTTGAGTGACGGGTAGCTAACCTCGGTTGAGTGACAGGCAGCTCACCTCGGTTGAGTGACGGGTAGCTAACCTCGGCTGAGTGACAGGTAGCTAACCTCGGTTGAGTGACAGGTAGCTAACCTCGGTTGAGTGACAGGTAGCTAACCTCGGTTGAGTGACAGGTAGCTAACCTCGGCTGAGTGACAGGTAGCTAACCTCGGACGGTAGACATTCCTCAAAGTGAACGTGCAGAGCGAGCGGATGCTGCAGCAGCCCGTACTCGATCTCTTTGATGTGCGTGCGTCTCTGTTTCTGTATCGGGGTCAGCTTCGTGTAGCACAGTTCATCCTGTAGTGGTAGTGGTGGAGTGTGGGTGGTGGTGGGTGTACCTGGGTGTGTGTGCATGTATGTGGGTGGGTGTGGGTGTATGTGTGTGTGTGGGTGGGTGTGTATGTGTGGGTATGTGGGTGTGTGTGTGTGTGGGTATGTGTAGAGGTGGGTTGGTGGTTGTTATTGTACAAACGTGTAGGCATGTATATGATTATACATACGTGGGTGTGCGATCAGAGGGCGGTGATACACATACTGTACAATGAAACTGACGTAGTATATATTAGTTATAAGTAATATCACGTCCGCGTTGATACGAGTTTGACGCAAGTCTAAATACAGATAAATTTATATTATTTATATTATTAATTTTATATTGACTTAATTAAGTCTAGCAGTTTTCGAAAAGTTTGTGAGCGTAATAACAGCCTATTAACGTTGACCAGCTTTACACGGCGTCGTGTTAACCTTTGACCCTTTACGAGCTGAAAACTCAGCTGCAATATGTAGTAGAAAATGCACGCTTTTCTCTGCGTGTACCTGATTCAATACGATTTGAATAAGAGTTTAATATAAGTATGCGGAATCGTTACTAATATTATCCCTGTTAATTAACCGTGTGTGAATACACGTGAACACACACACACAGCTGTATGCCATGTATACATACACTACTGGAGGGCACTAACTTTAGTGTATTTGTTGGTCATGGCGGGTGTGTGCAATACATACACCTCTAGTATGTATGTATGTGCTATGCATACAACACTAGTCTGTGTGTATGTGCTAACTTTGGTATATCTCTTGGTCATGGCTGGTTGTTTGATGAATTCAGCATTAGACTTTTTCTTCTTCCTCGTCATGTCCTTATCGGCGTACGTCCTTCTCTTGGTGGTGCCCCCGCGGATGTTCGGAGCCAGGCCTCGATTCGCCTGTTCAGTTAGTAGTTAATAACAGTTAAGGTGTTATGCGTGTACAGTGGAGTTATACAATTGGTTATACAGTTATTTAATAATTATAGTAGTTATTAATTTTAAGTTATACAATTGGTTACATAATTATAAAATAGCTATTTTATTGAATAACCTAGGTTATTCAATTATAAAGTTAGTTGTGTGATCGTTAAATCTGACTATACACTTCTGTGGTACGCAGAATGTTGTGATACCCTATTCTTCCCTAGATCATATGACAATCACAGTATTAGTGGCGAGGTGATTATAATTAGCTTTACTTAACTACGGTCAACGTAAATAATTATGTTTATAGATAATTAACGTAGAGTAGGTAACGATTATTGTTATTTTTATTGTATTTGGGTGGTCCTTTGATCCCATTCAGGAACTTAGATAAAGTTTTCACTTATAGTCATATAGCTCTAATGTCCCTTCGAAGACGCTCTCATGTTAAGGCATCCATGGTTATAACGAGAGCCGATTATTTATGTATACACAATTATATAAGATCACTTATACATAGTATTTACAGACCCATTTCAATGGTCCCGCGTCCTACTGCTTGTGTGTCTGACGCCTTAGCCAACTGAGCCAAACAGACAGTTTTTATAGTACTAATAATAATAAGATAACAATGACAATAACAGGATAATAGTTAGCTGAATTGTTAGCTGAAGTAACGGAAATAATGATGATAAGGCAGAAGTATGAGAAATGGACAACTATTTAATACATTAATGTATTGTGTACAATTGTGTTATCTTATACAGAATGTGGACTAAAGTACCATAGAATATGGGATAAAGTACCAAATAATGTGGATACAGCAAACAAGGATAGTAGAATTCGCAGTTATAATAAACCTAGTGAGAGATGAGTAGATAGTGACAGATCAATATATCTATTAACACTGATTACTTGATAAAGAAATAAATAACGTATAGAGGATATGAAAGCGAGGCTGAATATGGGAGAACCTAGAGATTATTTCACAACAAATATTGATCTAATAACTGTAATGCGATGAAAGGGAGCTAATAGTCATGATATAATAACATCTGCTAGTAGAACACCTCGAGTGCACCTACCATTAATACCATGAATGGCAGAAGTTTATGAATAATTCATTAAGTAATCAGTGAGTCACGATTACAGGGGTGTAAAGTTTAGTGGAATAGTCTGCAATGATAAATTATAAAAAAATAATATAATATATGAGACAAAGATATTGAGCAAAATAATTATTTTGTTGTGAAATCCGTTAAGCGATTTAGCGTTTAAACTCTGTACATTTATTATTATTATTATTATATGTATTTTAGGTATAATTATAGATATCATTAGCGTTTATTTTACTAACAAAAACTAATAATATAGTATACTAATTTTATAATTATATATATTATTAGCGTTTATGTCAATAAAAAAACTAACGATATTCTATACATTACAGTCTATATTTATTGTATGGTTAGGAATATTATAAGCGTTTATTTCACTATTATAAGTAGGTATGATGATAAACAACTGGACAAACGTTGGTGATGAAATCGCTGTCTGACAGCGGAGGAATGCCATCTCTGAAGTCATCCAGTCCGTCCTTCATGAATAGCCATTGTTTACCTTGCATGAACTCTGACCCTTTAGCCGACGGCTGGACGTGTTTGTTCCGTGTATAGTCATCACTGTGAGCCCTGTAGTAGTAGTAGTAGTAGTAGTAGTAGTAGTATAATTTATTTATTCCAAATAAATAAATTTCTCGGAAATGATATCTAAATTAAGGTGACATCCATAATAACAAAAATTAAATAAAAAGAAATAGTTTGGAATTGTATACGAGTGTAATAAAGCGCAGTTCATGAAGTAAGTCGCAAGTAAGTATCTATGTAGTTTGTTTTTTAATTCGCTCGACAGATTTTTCATTAATTATAGTCGTATGTGTGTGTGTAGGATTACGATCAAAAAGGACGAGTTGAGTAGCGAAGGTTACATCTTAAATGTGAAATAAATGTATATTATAATATTATTAATTTATTTATAATATTAATATCATAATAATGTAAATAATATAATATTAACATATTAAACATAGCAATTACAATATAAATTAATAATTACTATATAGTAATAGAAATTATCATTTAATATTATAATTTTGTATGTATATATCAATAATTTGAGTGGTTTCTAATGAAATTAGACTCTAATGTTATATACTAACTTGTGTAGTCTAATCAATAGATTACTACGGGTGACAGACGTTTCGTATACAAATATCAGACGAAATTATTATACGAAACGTCTGGAATTCTTATTCGAAACGTCTGATATTTTTATACGAAATATCTTGTATTCTTCTACTACTATTATGGTGATGATTATCACAATAATTATGATATTAATGACTATATAATTTAGTTAGCTTGATTCGTATTTATTAGCAGCATACATAGATTTATAGTTTACCGTAGATAACATATGAATCTATGGCAGCATATTATGATTATTTATTTTAATATGATATTAATGAAGGGCAATTCATAATTTTCATTTAAAACAATACATTGTATTTATAGATTTACTTATAAAAGGGATATATTAACACCCAAAGTACGGAATATCAACATTATAGCTCAATGATTATAGATTTACATAAATTTGTATAGAGTATTAATACTTAATCTAATTTATACTTAATCGAATATTTAGATCGTAATGGATATTGTTGGTTTACTTTTCGTTTTAAATACGTTATATTCCGAAGTTTATCATCTATAAAATTTAATTTTTAGATTTATTATTAGTTTTTACAATTGTACTCTACGATTATGACTCATTTTTGAATGCCTGCCATTAATTCTATAAAGGTGTCATGCTCATCGAGCATAAGATTTATTTGCTCACATAGGGATGTAATCCAGCTAAAAAAACTAATGAACCATAAATATCCATTATAATCTAGATAATCTATCAAGTATTAATAATATATACCAATTATAAATTGACTATTAATATATATATCACTTTCGAAAACTAATTGCGATGATAATTTAAAATATCAGTAAAATATCTGGGTATTAGTAAAGGCTTTGGTATTAGTATATCCCCTTATAGAATCATTTACATATCACGGCATGTCACGTTAGATCGGAGGCGGCGCTTGTAGCGATTCACCGGAGACCCAGAGTGACCTAGTTATCCATACGGATTATTATTTTAAAAAGCCGGATTAATAACCAGTTCACAGGATTTTATTGATTGAATAATAATCGCGTTGGTCACGCCAGGTCACGCAAGGTCACCATCGGATAGTCAATACCGCAGCCTCGATTACCGCATTAATAAGTTAATAGCTATGTTTTATCATACCTATTATTAAAAATAAATCATGTACAGCAAAATTATATATATTAGTGCTGTAAAATTTCAAATCATCGATCTCAAATATCAAATACTTGATTTTTCGGTCCGGTTCGGTTCTTAAAATATCTGCTATTTTATAATATTTAAAGATATCAAATAATTTTGTTATGATTTCGGTTCGGTTTTTAAAATTAATTATCGGTTTTCCAATATTAAATTATGTTTGTAAATATACTTTCGTATTTTGGAGATCATAATATTTTATAGGGCATAGGGATTTGAAGGTTTGAAACCATGATTTTGAAGATTTGAAAGATTTGAGACCAGTCAACTATTTGAAATTTTACAGCACTATATAAAATTTTAAATGCGAAATAAATTTGTATAGGCCTATTTTGGGATGTAATGCAGCTAAAAAAAACCAAACAGGACAAAACTAAACCAATTAAACCAAATAACCTACAAATATCTATACACAAAATATATATTTATACTATTAACTCGTATTTCAAATGTGACCTTTAACCCTCAACTCGTCCTTTTTGATCGTCTCCCTATGAATATAGGCGTAGCGTACTTTAAACGAATTATCTGAAAACAGGCCGCTGTTTGTTATTATAATAATGTCAGAGCTCAAGGTGGCCAGTACTTGGGGATATAAGGCAGCTAAAAAAACAGCAAAATATAACCAAACCCAAAGAAATCACACAATCCCAAAATAAAAATTGAACTCTGACATTCTAATAATAATAATCGGCGGCCTGATTTCAGATTCACGAATAATATACAATGTAAATAATACACAATACTTGTGACAAGTATATATGGGGAATACGGACGGCAGGCAAAAATTAAATAACTATAAATAGCAAAGTTCATTTTATGTATTACGCAAATTTATGATACGTTCTAATCATAAGAGAATTAGAGTATAATGCCATTAGACTAATTCTCACGAAAATAAAAACTAAATGAAAACATGTATAAATGGAATAGTGACTTTATAAAAATATACATATACAGTGTATATGTATTTTTTTTATAATGGTGTATATGATTATCATAATGATATACACCATTCATTTTAATTGATTAATTAATATTTGCAGATTGATATTTTCAAAATAATTTTGGGTTGTTTGATTTATTTGGTTTAGTTTTATTCTTCAGTTTTTTAGCTGCTTTATATACCGAAGTGAGCCTATATAAAATAATTAGTAACTACGAATACTATATTAGCGCGACGCACGCATTGATAGAAATGCATGAACGTTTTTATTTATAGTTATTTAATTTTTGCCTACCGTCCGACGGACGGCGTCCGTACTATCCGTATATATTAATATTTAGATAATTATTTAATAAATATAATGAATACTTCATTTATTTAATAAATTATTAAAATAGTTATAAACTTAGTTTAAAACTACTATTATTATAATATTATTATAATATAATAATTATAAATTTATAATTAATTAAATTAAAGTCTCACCATGTATCAGAATGAACTTTTAGTTTATCTATTATTTTAGAAGATGAATTTAATTTAGATAATTTTATTGACATATTTATTATATTATGATATTATAAAACAATTAAAAAGTATTATATTATGCCCAAAATAACGTTTTATAAGGGAATTATTTTTTCATTTCATTGTAGTCGATTTGTTATTGTTTACATTACCAACGAGTGCATATATATTTAAAAGGGGCGTGTTACCAAAGATATTAAATGAATTACTAATAACCGATTACAAATTATTAGCAATACCTACTACATAGATTTAAAGTACCACTGGTACTCTAAATCTATGACCTACCACAAACTCGGAATCCGATGATCGGACTGAGGTCCTCGGTGGTTTTAGGATATATTGTTATTCGTACCATAAAAACATCAGTAATCTAGATCCATATACTTAGAGAACAATGATATCCTAAATTGATATATAGATTTCAATAAAAATACATAGAAATTGTTTTATATATTTTTCAAAATATAATATAGACGAACTAAACAAGACAGTAAGAGGTAGGTGAAGAGTATAATTTGGGCATATGTATTTATATTTTAAATAAATTATAGTATACTCAATTATTATAAAATAAGTTTAAATAGAGGTATAGGAACATATAGCCTATATGATATAAGTATATAAATAGATATAGCTAACGAATAATTGATAATATCTTTTAAACACTACTTTAAGTTAATAATATTACACACAATTATGTTTAATACATACCACATATACATACAACTATAGTTAAATACACATAATTATTTAATCTTTAAAGCTATAGAAAATTATGTTGATCTGTTAATTTTAATTAAATCTATTGAATACTTACAATTAAGTACGTATTACAAAAGTCGGCAGTTAAAATTACCAACCTCACTAGTTTATTTCCTTTATGTATTTTGCTATTTTATTCATATTTACAACACGTGTATTATATCAATACCTCCTATAACCCCTTTATAGGAGGTTATATGAGGTATTTATTATATGGATATTAATAAAATATAAATATGAACGTAAGTATCGTACGTCGAAGGCATAGAGCAAGAGCTATAGAGCTTTCTCTCTAGCTCTATGGTAGAAGGTATACTATTACAAATGCGGATGTATCTACTTTCGTTAATGTTCTTATAAACGTATTCGTTATATATTAATTAATAATGTCATTTATCAAACGATATTGTTTATTATATTGTATATTTTTGATTGTCTTACGTTTATTTTTACGATAACTATACATTATATTAAATTGTTTATTTTGATTTATTTCGTATTAATCGTTGTTTACTTCGGCAACGTATGTTTTTTTAGTGAATATTTCTAAGTTATATACTTTAGATTATATATGTTTATATAATAAATTTATAAATATATTGATTAATAGAATAGGTATACATAACTATCTACAACAATTTAGAGATTGTTAATCGTAAGTATATTATTTGTTAACAACTTTGAGAATAAATACACACAAGCATATATATAAATAATTATAATATCGGAAAACAATAAAATTTAGAATAAAACAGATATTTAAAATTAAACAAAACACAAACATTACGTAAATTTAAAATTAATTACCATTATTTCAATAACTCCGACGAATCGTAACGTGCGCGCGCACACACCCACACCCACACACACACGCACGCACACTCATCGCACCGATACCGCCCCGTCGACACGCCCACAATGTCGCAGTACAGAGACGAGAGCCCCGCGAAGTCGTCTTCGTCGTCCACCCAACAGCAGAAGAAGAAGAAGAGGCCTGTACCCGAACCTATGTTCGTCGCGGACGGACGAGTCTACTCGATAGTGTACGAGGAGGAGGAGGAGGCGGGGCCAGCGGAGGCGGAGGAGGGGCCAGCGGAGGCGGAGGCGGGGCCGAGTCGAAACCACGCCCCCGACGTCGTGAAAACTTCCACGGTTAGTCGAGTAGCTAACAGGATCGGCAAGACGGTTTGCCGGTACGCGTACACCACTAGACGCACCGCTATTCGCACCGCCTCGGCGGTATTAAACCTACCGCGCATGACCAGCGGAACGATACGTCTCAGTAGACTTATGGTGGGCGCCGACTCCGATCGCGTTAGAACCAGTGTCGCCGTCTACGACACCATTACGGGAGAACCGCCTCGCCGGGGCCTCAGGCAACACGCCCTCAGCACAACTTGCGAAGAGTTCTGCGCTTGGTTCTCCACTACGACGGGCGCTAGCGAACGGCACAGCAAGTGGTGTTATGCCGTGCTTACTCGCGAAGGTGACTAGCCGCGACGTCTAGCGGCGACTACCGACGCCATCTGGTGAGGTGCAGTGGAACCTGGCGTCACGCGGCATGAACGGTGACAGCTAAAGATATCCGGTGACGCTTCTGGTGACAGCTGACGATAACCGGTGACAGCTGACGATAACCGGTGATACTGGCAGGTGACAGCTGACGATAACCGGTGACACTGGCAGGGATGACGTCTGGTGACACCTCGAGATGGCAGGTGATTAGTTTTGTGAACGGTGAACTCGTCGTGATCTTCAACTCGTGTATATAGTCACGTGACCAAGGTTCGATTGTTTTGTTTAATAAATTTGCAAAATTAATACACTTTTTATTTATATTAATATATAATAATAATAATAATAATAATAATAATATGTATTAGAAGAATTATAATAATATTTATATGTTTTCTTCTAAAGGGCTTCAACATAATATGCCTATTTTCTGTTGTTGTTGCCCATAGTCAGATCCTTACTGGAAATGCATTCTCTTCTTATTTACGTTTTGATTTTCTTTCTTTTCTCTATGATTTTCCTTTTCTATTATTGTGTGTCTTGTCTTTATAGTTTTTGTTTTCTTTGTAGTTTTTGTTTTCTTCTCTTAATAGTATTTCTTTTCTTTAATACTTTAATTCTTTTAATAATTATTATTTTCTTGATATCCTTTAAAATTTATAATCCGTTTTAAATAGAGTTTTTATAATACTATAATAATAAAATAATAATATATATATATACTTATACACATATAAATATACATCAATACACACATATATACATACATATACTCATACTAGTGTTGTCAAATTTTCTAAAAAGTAAGTCTCAGTATCGTATCAGTATCATTCAACAGCTGTATCAGTATGGTATCAGTATCATTCGACAGCTGTATCAGTATCGTATCAGTATCATTCGATAGCTGTATCAGTATGGTATCAGTATCATTCGACAGCTGTATCAGTATCGTATCAGTATCATTCGATAGCTGTATCAGTATCGTATCAGTATCGTTTGACAGAAGTATCAGTATCGTTTGATAATTGTATCCGCATCGTTTGACAGCAGCATAAGTATCGTATAGTGATGTAAACTGTGCACTTAATGGCAGTGTAGTTTCTTCTTGGATATAAATCATATCTTATATTTATATACAATATTTAAAATTAATATAAAAATTTAAAATAATGATGTTGATGGTTGCACGAATAATTTTAAAATGATGCAATGTGGATTAAAAGTGTCGCGGATACATACGAAGGACGGGGTAGTTTGATTGACATTGGCGCCTATTCACACAAAGGGACGCTAATCTGAGTAATAGTGTCGCGGATACATACACAGAACCGCTATATTGGTTGAAAATGGCGCGAATAAATATAATCCCAAAGGTAAACATTGGAATGTATTTTAGATATCCAATAATAAAAATCCGAAATAATACGAATCTAATATTTAAAGTCCGAAATAGTCCGAGTTAAATATTAAAGTCCGGTCCGAGTCCGATATATCATAAATTATACTGTCAGTCCGGTATCAATGACCTAAAGTCCGATGTCCGGGTCCGAAGTCCGGGTCCGAATGACAACGCTAACTCATACATATTTTTACATATAAATTAATTCTTGTTATTAATTATTTTATTATTATATCAATTTTTCACATATATATATAAATAAATTTAATTTTTTGATAATTTATTGATTCAATGAGTATATTTTTAGTTTTTTTTATATTGATTTTTATATTTTTGATATTATTATACACTTAATAAAGCGATTTAGGTAGATTATTATTCCATATTTTAGGTCCGGTTATTATAATATTATTTATTAATTGTGTTGATTTTGAAAATGGTATTTTGTAAGAGGGTTTATTTCTTAATTTATATTTATTTTCATATGTTATGTGTACACTGGATAAATTTAAAGGTATACTATTATTATGAAGATCGTACATAGGTATTCCTATATATCAAGTTATTAAACTTTATTAGACTATTAATTTTTAATATTTTATTTGTTGAAAATAGATTATCAGTAAGTTTTTTGTTTTATTTATTATTCTTATGGTTTTTGTGTGTGTTAGTTTTAGTCTAGATTTATTACTCTTGTAAACATGTTTCCATATGATATTTCCATACATTATATGTAGTGGAAGAAATAGGCTATTATATATATAGTTATAAGTGGTTTAGTATTAATATATTTAGATAATTTATTAATTGAATATAATATTTTAGATAATGTATTATTAAGTGTATTCATCTACATTTGTTATTTGTGCTTTATTTATTTGTAGATTTATATTTATATATTGACTAGAGTTAAAGTTTAGTATTTTTGTTTTATTAATGTTTATTTTCAATTTATTATAAATGTAGACCTACCATCTTTCTATTTTTGTAATTGTATTATTCATAATATTTTTTAAATGTGCATTATTTATACCTGTAAATGTTATTGCAGTGTCATCAGCATAAACCGTTAGTTGTATGTTTGTATTATTATTTAATAATTATGATAGATCATTTATGTAAATTATCAAATGAAGTGGACCCAGTATCAATCCCTGCGGTAAACCAATATTATTTTCTAAGATATTTGATTTTTTATTATTAATTAAAACAGATTGTTTTCTATTTAATAGATAGCTATTTATTAATTTAAGTGAGTTACTTCTAATTCCGTATTTATATAATTTGTTTTTTAAAATGTTATGATCTAATGTAGGAATTCATAAAAATTGTTTTACAAATAAATAATTATGGAATTTGAATATGTAAATGAGTTCTATATTACTCAATTTTCATTGGATATAAGGCGGCCACTACTGTCGATTTTTTTCGGCCACTACTATTGCTTACATATGGTCTAGTATATGTATCATAAATGACTACCATTACATGTATATGAATGCATAAATACATATTATGATAGATAAGCAATTATATTTTATAAATATGCAACAACAAATAAATATTTAATAAATATTCATTGTATAAAAGTGCTTTTCCAAATCATGTTTTTGTTAAAATTTTACAAAAAATTATTATGTAATAAATTAGAGTAATTAATTAATTATTAATAAAAAAAATTTACTCTATATTATAGACATTTTGATTATCTAAATATTGTATATAGAACTTTTTATCATATCTAGCACAATTTCAGCGTTAATTAAAACGGCCACTACTCCTGCATCGGCCATTACCCCTACTCCTCCCCTATCAAAAGCTTTACTCAAATCAAGGAATAATGTATTTATTGATTTATTTTTTTCTTTGTTTATTAAAATCTTATTATATAGATCTAATATGGCATAGGTTGTATTCAGTTTTTTGATATATCCATATTGCGTGTTAGTAATTGTATTATTTTTTATAAAACATTTTTTAAGGAACTAAATCTGATGTGAATTATTTTTCTAATATTTTTGAAAGTTGGCATAGGAACAATTGATATGGGTTTATAATTTCTAGATTCATAACGGCTATTGTTTTTATATATAGGTTTAATTATTGAACATTTCATTTGTGTTGGAAATATACCATCACTTATATGAAATATACCATAATTTATACATAAATTAAATATATGTGTTAGTGGTAAAGATATATAATCTGTTGATAATTTAAGAATTTTCATATTTATTAAATTATTATCTAATGAGGTTTTTGATTTAAAATTCGTTATTAAGGATATTATTTATTGTTGGGTTGTTGGTTCAATGTAGGGGAAAGTAACCGAATACGGACACTCTCGGTATCTCAGAAACCATAAATCCTACAAAAAAATGTTTAATGAATACAATATTTATAGGTTCTTTTTTAGATGTAGGTACATAATGAGTGACTATCAAATTTTAATAACATAAACATTATTTTTTCAAATTGTCGAAGTATTAGAAAAAACTACCATATTTAGAATTTATTCTCAGTTCTAATATATACGATGTTATATGCCTAGTTGAAACATTTTTAACGAATGTTGATAGGTGATGCTTTACTCCTTTTTGGTAATAACTAGGCAATACTAACTAGGTAATAACTATAACTAACCTATAACTATATAACTATATACCTACAATATATCGTAATGATAGTACATCTCATTCAGGTGGTGTTGCGATAATCTGCAAATCTAATTTAAATCCAATTCAATTATATTTCAATAATTTTAATAATATTGAGCATATTACTCTTGTACTACATTCTACTAAAAATATAAGATTATCTTGTATTTATCGTCCACCCTCAACTGATTTTAACACTAATAAATCGATTTGTAAATTTCTATTTTCACTATGTGATACAATTTCACCTACTATTATTGTAGAAGATTTCAACTTACCTCTTTATAATTGGAATGATAATACATTTCCTAATTACACATCATCATATTGCGAATTTGAAAATAGTTTATGTCAAAACTCACTAATTCAATTAATTACTTTTCCAACTCGTAATAATAATTTGCTAGATTTATTACTAACCAATAATCCTATGATTATTTCGAAAATTAATGAATGTCCCCCATTTGGATTTGGTAAATATATTAGTGACCATATATCATTTTCATTTTCTTCTTCCTACCTTTCCAATCTAATTTAAAAATAAATCAAAAAGTTGGGCTAAATTTTAGAAAGTCTAATGTAGGTCACTATATAGTATACATCAATCCCTTTCTTCTATTGATTGCAATTTATTATTATCTAATTCAACAGATATTAATAATATGTTTAATATTTTTTATAATACTTTATATAATATTAATAATGATAATGTTCCAGCTTATAAACATATCAAAAATAAAAAAACGTATCCAAAATATATTCTACGTTTAAAAGTAAAATGTTTAAAATATTATAAAACTAGATTAGATACACATAATAATTTTATAAATTGGAAAAATATTAAACAATTATTAGATTATAACATTACAAAATTAACTATCGATAGAGAAAAATTAATTTTATCATCAAATGACAAATCACGATTTTATAATTATATTAATTCAAGATGTTCCTCTTTTACCACTATAGGTCCCATTAAATCTGACGATAATATATATTTATATATATATATATATATATATATATTTTCAGATACAGTTAAATCTAATATACTCAATAATTTTCTGTAATTTTCTTCTGTATTTATTAATGATAATGATATTATAAAATAATTGCCCAAACACAGTAAAAAATGAAGTTATTTAATATTTATTTTTAAATATTTAAAAATAATATTTTCATTTAATAACTAAATATCAATTTACTAAATAATTAGCTTAAATTATATAAAATGGAGATTACACAATTTTAGATTAATATACTGATATATATTAGTAATTTAATATATGAAAAATTCCAATTAAATGTATATTATAATTAGATATTTACAAGTACTATTTACATATTATTCATATCAATTGAAAAATTATAAAGAATATTACTGAATTATATTTGAATAAATATATTTAATTCAATGACTTTTCATTGTATGCAGATTATTCAAATGGTGAAAACAAAATACATTGTAGATTTATACAAATATCATTCTAACTAATCCAATGTAGCATATACGAGAAAAGATAATGCTATTTGATAGATAATTTAGGAATACAATTTAAATGATTAGATATATAGGTATAAAACAATATAAATTAATAAATATAAATTTAATTAATGTATGCAAATGAAATAACAAACATATAAAAGTAGGATTGATGTTGAATCAAATTTATACTTACATTAGTATATCATAATCTGACATTCTGATATTATCGACATCTTAGAATACTCTTTATTTTTAATCTAAATAATCTTTTATTTTTAAATACAATATTATTTTGTTGTGTATTAAAATATAAATTATTTATATTAGCCTATATTATTTTAATTTAAAAGAAGAAAACTATCTTCTAAAGAATCAAAGATTTAATTTAAATAACGTGTAGGTTATATTATTAGTTAATATATAATATTTACTATTACTTGCTAATTAAGAAATATTAAATTAAATAGGAATATTAATTAAATATTAATTAAAATTTCTAAAACAAGAATATAAGAAACCAAGGTAATGAATCACTTTTTTTTTTAAATAAAAATATATACCTATATGTATACAAAGTGTAGATATATTTAAATAATACTACTGCCTATAGACGTGCCTATAGACAGTAACTAGGTATATAGAACATAGTAATGGTAGGTTATAGTAATATAAGGTAATGTTAATAGTAGCATAGTAAACAGTAGCGAAATCAGCAGCAGTATTATCTAGAGAATCCATAATGATTCAACAAATATAAAGCGCTACTATTTAATAGTGTATTTTCACGTGAATTCTTATTGAGATTACTTAGATTTATTTAATTAATATATAATTTAATTTATTTAATATAAGTGCACAACATTCTAAATAAATATCAATCTATACTTATATAGAACATATTATCAAATGTCCTCACATTACGAATTACATTAATGCGTAATTAAGATAGTTTAAATACGATGAAAGGTAAGTTTTAATAAATTAAATTACATATTTAATATTTCTATAAATTATATTTTTTTATTATTTCTATAAATACTATTGTTTTATTAATTATTAAAGATATGTCTACAGAGATATTTACAAATATTTATTAGAATAATACATATATGTATATAAGACCTATATGTTTAAATACTGAGTACTTTAGTATATCTCTATGCAGATTAAATTATGCTAGGTTTACATATCTAATATAGTAAAGTGTCGTGTTTGATTTCTAATCTTAAGAAATAGTTGTTATATACCTATATACTCGACATTTAAAATCAATTATCACCATTAAATTAGACATTAGAAACGGTTAATAAAATCAAATATTATATTTATTTTCAAATTGTATTCATTACAAGCACTTCAGTTAATAAAATATTACCTTCCCTTTCGGTTCTTCAGTACTAGTATTAGCTCTAGTAACTGCTGCACTAGTACTAGGGATAGCTATGGGTTCGTCGTGAGTTATCGTGAGTTCATCCTTAACTATAGGTGGCGCTGATGAATTGGCGACGTATCCGATAGGGATGGGTCCGAATATGGGTAGGGCGTCGCCGACCCATGACCAAGCCACGCCCCCACATCCGGCTGAAGAGGACGCCGAGTCGGAGGAAAATAAGGGGGAGGAGGAGCCTAAACTTTCACCACCTCCTCCGTAGCGATTACGGCCGTCGCTGCGATCTGGCCCCGCCCACCCCGGCGTAGGGGGCGTGTCCGGAGTCAGCGAATCACCGTTAGAGACCTTCGATCGCAACGCCCTCTGCCGTAGAACGTGCAGACGTACGCTAGACACTTGGCGGGGGTCGGGCAGGTCGAGGAGGTGTGAGCTTCGTCGTGTGAAGCGTTTAGCGGCCGCCAGGCTTCTACCGTATGCGGACTTCCAAGAGGGTAGCGAGGCTTTCGTGGGGCTGACCGTCGTGCTGAGGGTCCTTGGTTTGTCACTGTGTGGGGTGGGGTGGGGTGGGGTATGTATGGGTGGCTATATTGCAAGGGTGCAACTGTTACTTAATGTAATCCAATATATATATATATATATATATATATATATATATATACTGATATCAATATACTGGTACTAAACTAAGGAGGCTCAGTATTAAGAATTATAGTTATTCTATAGATATAAGATAGAGTGATATATCTCAAAGATTACATATATAGTTCTAGTAATATATTAAAAAATATTACTATATATAAGCTTTTTTTTCAGCAATGCCGTCAATAAAAAATAAAAAATAAATAACATGTAATCTAATACTAATTAATTAAAGCTTTTAACATATTTTAACATATATTTAACATATTGAATATATTGAATATTTAAAAATGTATTGGGTATATAAATATATGTTTTTTTCCTTTTTATCAATATTATGAAAGTTTGAGGGCAAAAAAATTACATATGGTTTTTTTTTAAATTTGTTGTCTACTACTAATGGCTATACGCTGGAGTTAAAATGTGTTAAATAATTTAATTTTACCAATATTTTTTATTATGTATTATCCAAGTTCTGTATTTTATTTATAATATCCTAAAATATTTTTTAATATTTTTGAGTATTTCTATCAATTAAAGTGTTTTAGGAGTAATAAATTTATAAATATATTTTGTATTTATATTTTGTAAATACTAGTAATATGTAATCTTATAAGATAATATATATATATTACGATTTATTAGAATAATCGTTTAATTTAAAAATTTCTAGATTTATTTCAGCATAGATCAATGATTAAATAGCATTAAATAAATAAACAAATCATGTGTTATATATTTGTTTTTATATTGTATATTTTATATAGTTGCATAATTGTACATATTATCTATGATTATTTATGTAAAAACTTTGAATGTCATTTTCTCCAGTTTTTACTTTTTCACTTAGTAACCACATGTAAATACCTACTACTTTTTTTAATTTATATTATTTTTATCTGAAATTTTTACTGTAAATGTATAACATATACACCAATATAAATAAATCTTGATGTTATATTATATTTTATAATAATTAAATAAATAATGATTATGTATGATTATGTAATATATTTATAATACAAAATATTCATCGTTTTTAAACTGTTTTATTTCATACTTTTAAATTAATTATATTTATGAAATAAATTTATATAGATGAATTTGGATAGTATCTATTGAATACAATTATGTAATTATCTTTATTAATTTTGTATCCCAAACTTTTTCGGTGGAGCTATAAATAGCATGGTGTAGATGAACTCCAACGCCTGCCCTTAATATGAACCTTCTTCTAATATAATCAATTGAAAGAGTGGTGGCTAGTTGAGTCTTGACGATACATTTGACAATTTTAAGACATATGTATTAATTATAAAAAAATACAAATTAAATATAAATTTTAACTTTTATGAATTTTATAAATGATTTAAATACTCTCTAAATATCAATATTAAATGAATTTAAAAAATTAATTATGATAAATTATCATTAATAATTATAACTGTTTTATTGAATTTTGAATTTAATGTTAACAATAGGATATATATAATAAATATTATAAATATATGTATATTATACATGTATATATTTTAAATACAATATTATATATATATATAATACCTATAGGCAGCATATGGTTTATTAATAGTCTGACCCGGAATTCTATACATTGAATTAATTTTGAATTGTTTTTTTATGTAGTTACAAAAAAACAAACTGATTCAATAAATAGAATTCCATGCACCATATATGGTGCATATAGTATACTATTAATATACCATATGGTACCTATCTATGTACATGGTAAATTGTGACATGTAGTGTGCAGTGAATACTGTGCACTGAGACATGCACTTACGTATATAAAGCCACATATATTGTACCCTACTTCATTACTGTATAACAATTCAATATATACACATCTACTATACAAATTATATTAAAAATGGACAAATGTTCCATTTGTATTGACTCTCAAAGTAACTATAAATGTACAGAAATAAAATATTACGAATTATATGCAGATCAGTAAATAGTGAAGGAATTCATTGAGTATGTGTATGTGTATTCACCAAAACGTATTTATTAAATTATTCAGAAAATAATAGTTTTATTTACCAGGATGCAATTCACAACATACTAGGATACTAATCAAGCTAAGTTGCATACTATAGTTTTATATATTAATGTAAATAGTAAATAATTGTAAATATTTGTTGTATTATATCAAATCATTTCACTCATAATACCGCTATCCATAACTCCGCTGTACATTCATTTCTTAAAGTAGTTTTAGATTATATTAAAGTATATTATGTAAATATTAAACATGTAATATATTTTAGTGATGGGGAAGATAGTCAATATAAGAATTACAAAAATATGATAAATTTATGTAACCATTAACCTATAATGATTTTAATTTAAGTGCGGGATGGAATTTTGTTTGCCACATCACCTGGAGAAAGTCCAACTGGTGGAATAGGTGGCAAAGTAACAATATGTGTAGATAGAGCTGGTAGGCAATACATTAATATTTAGATCAGTATTCATAAAATATATACAAATTAGAATTGATATGTAATTTATATAATTTGTATTGATTTTTTATTATTAATACAAAAGATCTTAAAATTATCAAATGTATCATTAAGACTCAAATAGCCACCACTCTCTCATTTGATTATATTAGAAGAAGGTTCATATTAAGTAGTAGACAACAAATTAAAAAAAAGCATATATAATTTTTTTGCCCTCAAACTTACACAATATTGATAAACATGGAAAAAACATATATTCATATAATTACCCAATATTTTTTAAATTTTCAAAATATTCAGTATGTTAAAAGCTTTAATTAATTAATATTAGTTTTCCTATAATTTATTTTATATTTTTTATTGATGGCATTGCTGAAATAAAATAATGATAAGCAAAATAATATCGTGATCACGAAAATTCGAATTTTATAAAAATTGTCAAAAACTTTACATTTAAATTTATAAAATTTTTATATAAATATTTAACAAAGAGATGAACTCTTTGACAGTTAGAAAGATATTGAAATGTAGTTATAAACATATATTAAAAGTTTAAATTTTTCTCAAGTATTTAGAGAGATATGAATAGTTATTTAATTATAATAAGTAATTAATAGGAAATTTTAATTTTTTTTTTGAAATTTCCAATAGGGCATAATTCTGTCAATATAAAATTTGCTGATTTTACTTGGAATGACCCTATCACATATTTTCAATATATTACGTTATTACACAATTTATCTTAGAAATGTATAATACAATGTGTATACATCATATTATATTATTCATATATGACATATTTATATCAGTAAGTGTATTTACTGCATAAGTAAGTATATCCATTGTTTCCTTAAGATAAAATAGGCCATGGTACATTATAGATTAATATCATTATTAGATTATATTACAAAATTAAATAGAAATAAAATATGTATATTTTTTAATTTATTATTTTCTTGGTACCTATTGAAATACAGTTTACTTAAAATATAATGTTATATGAGTAATATTAAAATTATTATATATGAGTATATTAAATAGAATATCTAATATATACATTTATATTTCAATTATAAATTATTATATTTAATTAATTAATTTGTTACTAATTAAATTATTATAATCGGTATATTGTAATTAATGTTTAAGGGGGGGCTATAACCTAAATATACCCTATAGGTATACCCGAATTCGGAGCTCCCTAATTGGGACTACCTCAATTACGATTTGCAATAGTTTAATCAAAATACCGAACTTGTTTATATTCATTAAGTAATTAAATACTATATTTAAAATTGAATTAAAAAGAGTTATATACATTATTTTTAAGAATATAAATTTATATAATATTATTACTATTATGAAGTATTCATATATATGTAGTTATTTTAATATGTATTAATAACAAATCTTCTAATTAATATTAAATAAAACTTTATTTAGTAATACATAAACGATAATGAAAATTAACACCACATATTATTTTAACTATTTAAATTATAAATATGAGTAACTCAGTTATTATTCTAATTCGGACCACATACAAATAAATGTATGTTAGCTTTCTTCATATTTTAAAATAACACAAAAATACAGGCCAAATAACGTATATTATTTTGTATTTGTATATATTCAATTTATTATAACGAATTATGAAATAAACTTAATTATTTATATTAAATAATTCATTATAATATATAGGTTATAGTATACTTATATATATATATATATATATATATATATATATATATATATATATATAATTACACTACAAAAAAGTGGTCCGAATTAAGGTAAAAAATAAGATATTATACTGAAAATATTTTGTATGGGAATATTATAAATGTATGTTTCTATTTATATAATTATATATATAATATATTAAACAAATTAAAACATATTAACTATTATATTTCATAGACCCTTTTGTGATTTACCGGTCCGAATTAGGGTAGTCTCTAGACCTACAGGTCTATTATATATATAATATATTTTAAATATACATTATTATATTAAATTAATTAATTAATTATTATATTAATAATACATTATTATATTAATTAGTTAATTTAATGTGATGTATTAGTTGCGATAGTATCGTTGAGCCGAAACATTAGGTATACACGATGTGCATGCTCTGTGAACATTGTACAGTGTACAAATACCCACAGTATTATATGTACTGTGTAAGATGTATGTAACATCATTATTATTATATAGTAGATGTAATAATTTTAGATATATATATATATATATATATATGTATGTGTGTGTATACATTTTTATGTGTAGTTAGTGAGTTACATATATTAAATTAAGCATGCTAGAATACATACGAGAAGTGCTTAATGGGTATTGTCAATTATATAGTGCATAAAATATTAGCTCATAAAATCACATTATGTATTATACTATAATAGAACATTTGGAATATATTACCATTAAGCAGAAATATGTGCATTAAACGTTATAGTATTTATATAAAAAGTGATTACTATTTTAATATTATAATATAATATATATAATATATATATATTTATACATATTTATATACATGTGTACACGCTAGAATATAGTATGTATTTCTATAATACACACACATATAGAAAGTATACATTGTATTTATAACACTTCAAATACGAAAGGAAAAAAGTACCTCAACATCAGCAATAAGATGGAATAAATTACCCCCTTCTCTTATGAAATAAAAATATAATGATTAATATCTTTAAAAAGAAATTAAAACAATTTCTTATCGCCCAACATTGATGTTCGTTTCGCATCGTAATATTATCGTGCGAATTATATAAATCGCTTGTTGTATCTATATGTGATATATATATATATATTGTTCGATACACATTATAGAATTATTATTATTAATGATGTGTTTAAATAGATACTTTCAACAACAACAACTACAACAACAACACGGGAGATTGCATAACTATACGATAGAGGGACACTCGTTTACAGCGAAGTTAGCATACCTACGACGTGTATTAGCACTTGCTCTTTCGCCTCAGTATAGGACATGACCTACACCACTAGCGATAGGTCGGGGGCTACAGGCTATTCTAAACAAGAATCACCTAGATGTTGTCGTGACGGCAGTTACTTCGATGATGCTACGACGATCGCGTGGCACATGCATACGAGATAATCAACAACAACAACAACAACATATTTAAGATGAGATTACCTATCGTATGCTGATGAATAACATACGCATATGATTAGAATAGTCTATAACCTAATATTGGCTGATCGGGTGTATAATTATATGACCTAAATACAAGACGATATAACATTAGGTAATGGTACCGATGTCAAGGTCGACTAACCTCTTCATATCCGTAGAACAGTTTTCTTGCATAGGGTTGACGAGGGTCGATTCTGTGAGGTGCGAACTTCTCGGGAGGCAGCGATGCGATCAACTGATGATAAGGCAATTTCCAGAGTTGTTTATCGTATTTCGCGGCGGCGGCGGCCATTACACGTGACATAGTCGACCAATCAGAATTCACTAGTTATTTCGTACGAATTAACGGCGTTTCGGGGAATCGTTTAGGATGCGATGATACTCGAGGGGTTTAGGGGTGAAATAGGTCCTAAGCTGTAGGGTAATGGTACCGGAGTATGTACATATATGTACTAGGGTGATGAACTACTATCCAAAGGAAATAATATTATTTTTTATAATTAAATATTTTACTATTTATTTAATACAAACGATATACGTAATATATATATATAACAAAGTATTTATAATTCCCGGTGACGAATATAGTAGGAATACAAATACACGTGTGTGTATACATGTCCTATAATTCCTATACTGTAGAAACTACAATGTATGAATGCATGTCCTTCATGACATACATGACCTTCGTAATCTCACGTGACCTACAATGTATACACGTATAGGTGTACAATGTATACACGTATAGGTATTACCACAATTTTTAATCAATCATCTTTGATATGTCCAATCATAAAAAGACCATTTTCAGATTCTAATGATTTTAGCAATTTTAGACCTGTATCCATGATTCCTATTAAGGTACACTTTTTGAAAAAAATATATCTAAGCAATTCATTAATTATATAAATGATAATAACCTTTTTGATATATACTAATGTGCATATAAGAAGGGAAATAATACTTAAACTGATTTGTTCGCTACCACGAATGGGATTTATTTCTCATAATGATGAATACGGACACTCTCGGGATCTCAGAAACCACAAAAAAAATATTTAATGAAAATAATATTCATAATAATATAAATAGTCTAAATAAGTATTTTTATTTTTTAATTAAATAAAATAATGCTGATATATCCTAATAAACTGATATTTTTTATTACGTTTTTAAATTTATGAAAAAAAAGTAACGTAAAACCTTCTCAAACATATTACAAATGTATTACTTTAAAATATAACAATATATTATAATAATAACTAAAAGATTGTAAACATTATTAATATATATATTTTTTACCAAATATTAATTAAGTTATAATCATATAGCTAGACTCTAGATTCTAGAGGTAATATAAATTCCTAATACGGACAATATTGATGTGTTAATACTATAGCCGCCGGAACTAGTTTTTCCCAGGAGGGGATTTAAGAAATAAGTATAATTTATCAACTAAATACTAGACTGTAATTATTTTAAAATATATCTTGTAACATATAATAAAGTACAAATTATAATTAATTTTAAATGTTAAAACATATAATTATAATTATACTGAGTTAATAACAAAATATGAATCCTATAATGAACATATCTAGAATATTTTAAATAAATAAGTATGTTATAATAATAATAATAAATCCCAAAATAGTTTATATATTTATTATGTTATACTTATAAAATTTTTTCTAAACATTTTTCTTTGGCAAAATACTTTTATCAATTTATTGTCGTCAATAGAATCTAATATATCCTGATAGTTCATTGCAGATAGCAAATATGTTTATTTTTTGCTGTGTGCTTTGTGACCTTAACCACGTCTTCAATCTTATTAACATAGAAAATCTTCTCTCACAGGACACTGATGTACTTAGTTGTACCATCAATAATTTGATTAATTTTGTTGTTTCTATAAAAATAATTAATATTAAATTAATAAATATATAAGATAATATATATATATTCTATATATATAAGTATTATATAATATATATATATATATATATATATATCTTTGTGTTGTTTTTTTACGTTTTTGTATTGTGTTTTTTACGTTTTGTTTAATTACCTAATTATTTTGTTTTAATTTTGATTATATTTTAATTATTTTATTTATTTATCTTATCTCAAATTTTATTTACATGATGAATGGCATTATGGGGAGTTTTTTAAAAATATTTATATTGTTTAACAATTTAAAAAAGTAATCTATATGAATATACATTTATAGTAACATTTTAACTATTTTATATTGTGTTTTTTTGGTGACGGAGTGTCTGATGTTTTTGTAATTGTGTGGTATGGTACGTGTCGGGGAAAGGGATATACTTTTACTGAGAGGAAAGTATTGCCAGTGTTCTTATTATTGGCACAAATAGGATCCCTAAGGCATTGGACCTGACGAACCCATACCCCTGAAGTTGATACACCATATATCCTCATTAATTTCAATTACTGTTGGCTACTCTGGTTATAATTTTAATGATTAAATATATCGTATTTTTATAAGTGTATTATTCTAATAGATTACTAAATAATTAAATTTTATTTATAATTTGTTTTTTAACATATATTTTTGTATATATTTTGTGTATATATTTTATATACATATATATTTCTTTTATTAACTTTAACTCTAAATATTTTATTTATTTTTTTTACTTTTACTATAATTTTCTCCTCATAATTGTCCTATAGGTAAGTGAAATAGTTAAACGACTAGATAAGCATAGCGCTTCTTCGTTTACCATGGTCATACCTAAATTCTGATTATTATTATATTATTATTATTATATATATATATGTATTAGTACATACCTACAAATCATTCTTTTAGGCACTCTTTTGCATTGATCATATTCTCTACTGCTTCTTTTAAAGATTGAGAATTTAAATGGTTCTTGAACATAGGTAGTTCGAGTTTTAAAGCTTGAACACTTAATTCAGGATATTTATATATCTGAAAAATTAATAAAATATAATATAGAATATTGTATTTGTAATATAGTAAATATTCTATATTATGTTTTATTAATTTTTCAGATAAATATCCTTAATTAAGTATATTTACTTCAGCATAATCAATTATATTTGTATTTAATAATGACGATAATAATTTTTCATATGAAATTATACTTTTATTATTTTTCAAAAATCTTTGATTTAATTCAGTAATAAGGATATCATATATTTCCATGTGTTCTTTTCTATAATGTTTTATTATTAAAAAAATATAAATAGATTATTTGTGGACAACCTCAGTATAATATTGATATCATTTATGTCGGAATAAACATTGTTTTCTTTTCCATAAACTATATTTATAATTACAAATAAATAATATTATATATATATATAAAACCCCCCCCCCCCCCGTTCCGGCGCCCATAGTAAATACGGACACCCTATAACCAACCACAGTGCAGCGTGTGAATTAATCTAATTTACAAATATATTTAAAAAAAATATATTTGTATTAAAGTGACTTATATATAAATAAATATATTATTTCAATATATATTATTATAAAAAATAGTCTGTACTTAATCTTTAATACATATTTATGAAAAAAAAATTAACATTTTGGACAACTTTTAATATTGTCGAAAACCATTATTTAAATATTTAAAATTTTTTTTTTACTTATGGTGGGTTATAGAATATATTTTTGTTTTTTTTTTATCTTATACAAATTTTACAATATATATCCATATTTTATTTTTATTTTCATAAATTAAAAAATAATTTACAATTTGTATATGACTTTTTTAATATGTATTACATATAAACACATTTTAATCATATATTATATATCATTAATACTATAAACATAATATATATATATATATATATATATATATATAAATGTAAATATGTTAACAGAAAAATCAAAGATATCGAAATAGCGGCAGCAAACAAACAATCTTCTATTGCATGGAAAATCGTAAATGAAATTAGTGGTAGAAAGAACTCGAACAGCGCAAAACTAAATGCATCTAGCAATGGAGAGAGAATAAAACTATGGCATAACCATTTCCAAGAACTGCTCGGAAGTCAACTTAACAAAACTGATGATGATGATGATGAAGATATATTACAAATACATAATAAGTTGAATATAAAAATAGGTCTGTTCACTATATATAGTTAAGTTCTTGTATACAAGAACTTAACAATGCAACTAAAAGCATAAATAATGGCAAATCTTGCGGATTAGATGAAATTCCATCTGAAGTTTGGAAACTGACAGAATTTCAAAATATTTTTCTAAATTTCTGTAACAGCGTATATTCAATCAAATAAAAAGATGGACTTAAGGCTGTCTTTTACCATTCCCGAAGAAAGGAGACATTTATCAGGCTACAAATTATAGAGGTAAAACCCTAACGTCCATTGTAGCAACAATTTATAATTTGATGTTCCTAAATCGCATAAACCGGAAATCGATCCTATCTTACGGAAAAATCAGAACGGTTTTCTCCAGAATAGATCAACTACAGGACAAATATTGACAATCCGACGTATAATTGAAGGAGTAAGATCAAAGAATACACCGGCCACACTATTGTTTGTAGACTTCGCCAAAGCATTTGATTCGATACATCGCGGTAAAATGAAAAATATTTTCTCTGCGTATGGAATACCCACAGAAACAGTAGAAGCAATCATGATACTCTATCGAGAAACAAGATGAATGGTTAGATCACCAGATGGAGATACACCATACTTCGAGATCACTACTGGGGTATTACAAGGAGACACGCTTGCACCTTTCCTTTTTATAATATGTTTAGACTATGTCTTGAGAAAATCACTAGATGATAATAAACATCTCGGTCTCACAATAAAAAAACGAATGAGTAGCCGACATCCTGCAATATACATAACTGATACTGATTATGCTGATGATTTAGCCATTACATCAGATAACGTTGAAGATGCGAATATAATGCTACATAAAATCGAAGAAGCCGCAGCCGAAATAGGATTAGGTGTAAATGCAGATAAAACAGAATATATCTCTCTGAACCAGAAAAATAATAGTTGTGTAAAAAGTCTAAAGGGTAAGATCATTAAACAAGTAAATGATTTCAAGTATCTTGGAAGCTATGTAGCATCTACTGATCATGACGTCAATGTAAGGATTGGACAGGCTTGGGCCGCACTAAACAATATGATATCAATATGGAAATCTAATCTCTCTGTAAAGCTGAAGAAAAATGTCTTTAGGGCCAAAGTCAAATCGAACCTTGTATATGGCTCCATCACATGGATATTAACATCTTCTCTAGAGAAAAAGATTGATGGAGCATATACAAGAATGTTACGCGATGCCTTAAATAAAAGATGGCAAGATCATACGTCTAATAATGAATTATATGGAAATATCCCAAAGATCACGATTACAATTAAAGAATATAGGATGCGTTTCTCAGGACATTGTTGGCGAAGCAGAGAAGAAATGATCAGCGAAGTGCTTCTATGGGAACCTTTACATGGGCAACGAAAATCTGGACGGCCGAATAAGACATATACTGCACAACTTAGAGAAGACAGCGGATGCACTACAGATGAACTGAAGACGGTGATGGGAAATTATAAAAATTTAAATTTAAAATTATAAATTATAAAAATTATAAATACGTAAAATATACATTAAATAATAAAATAGGACTTAGATATAAAATGCTGTAATATTTTTCATTCCATAAGGGTTATATTAATTAATACAGCACTGCAAAGTGTCATCGATTAAATAAGTAATCTAACCGAATAATTTGGATATAATACTATATATACTATATATAAATACTACTATATATATATAAATATATAAATACTACTATAGTAGTCTTGATATACTAATACTATAGTAGTCTCTAATACTATAGTAGTCTTGTCACTATAATATCGACCTTTGATTGAGGTTAACAACAATATTTCTTTTTAAAAACTATCATAAATATAGCTTATTATGTATAATTATTGTTAATTTATAATACATATTATAAGAATAATTTTATCGATATATTAGTGTGGTATTATATTATAATGTAATACTAGAAATGTAGTCAAATATACAACTAATAAACATATATTATCGAATAGTACCGAATATGGACACCATGAATAACATTATTAAATACAATTTTAAAATCACTATAACATCTATAATCACATAATATAAATATATTGTAATTTTGAATAAAAATATTAAGTAACACAATTTTAAGACCAGTTATTGTCAAAGTGTCCGTATTAGGTTACTTTCCCCTATTCGGTTAAGAGTCGTGATTGTATTCCAGGTGAGAATATTTTATTATACGGGGTTCCACAGGGATCCGCATCAGGTCCTCTACTTTTGACTATTTATATTTCTCATTTGAAATATAAAATAGAACAAACACCAGATATATATTATGATATCATATATATATATATATATATATGCTGATGACATAGAAATGTATGCCGTATCTGATCACCGTTATCAATTAATATTACGTGAGAATAACATTCTTAAGTTCACTTAACCACCCTTTTAAACGGTAGTAACAGTATGTTCTTACATATTTCTCTTTCTAACTTTGTTTTTCCTGATATTATATTTGATAATATTCTAATTACTCATTCAACTAAAATTAAATTTCTTGGAATATTTGTTCCATGTAATTTATCAAAGTCAGATCATATATCATATATATATATATATATATATATATATAAATTAGTTAATTAACATTTACATAATATAAATATCATTTGTAAAAAATAAAATCAACTATTCGATATATTGAAAGTTTAGTTCTATCGAGATTATAGTAGTATTATCTTAATCGGATAGAAAATATATATTTAAAAAAAACATTAAACTAGTTATTCTGAGATGTATACGAATTATATTTAATATTCCATATTCCAATAGATTTTCGACTAGTTAATATCTACGCAAATTAAAATGGGTAGGGGTGTATTCCAGAATAAATTACAGATTTTTATATTCAATTAAAAAGTAATTATTTCAGGAAAATATTCCTATTTATCAACACTACTATCAGAGAAATGTGCCTATTCGAGGCGTTATCCAATGAAACTTAAAGGGGTCAATATCGATGGCAGATCATAAAGAAGTCTTTCAGGATTTCTGTTGCCTCGATGTGGAATAAGCTACCTCTCGAGATAAAAATTGCTCCTTCCATTTCAATCTTCCGCAACAGACTGAAGAAACATCTTTTATTATATTATTGTTGTTAATATTATAATTTTATAATACTTTAGAGAATTGTTTCTACTATTATTTAAGTTTTTAAACACACACAATATATTTATATAATATATTATATATTATATATAAGTTAACCACATTAGAGGGAATTAAAGAGAGTTTGCAAGAATGTTATCTGAAGATTAGAAATAAGAGTGAGATTATTTATGAGTTTATGGGTACTAAGAAGGAGTTGACTGAGACTTCTATAGAGTTTTCAGATAAATTATTAAAATTAAGTAGGGAATTAAAAAAGGTAGAGAATAAGTGGGAGGAGATAGTTGTGGAGAGTATTAGGACAAAGTTAATTGATATCAGATTAAGGCAGGCAATGTGTAGTTTGGGGAATGATATTTCATTTAAGGAGTTGAGGAAATGTATTGTTAGTTGGGAGGAAGTATCGATTATGGATATATATGATATTTATGGTGTTAAGGTAGATATTAGTCAACGTAATTGGCAGGATAGTCAGGTTATAGCTATAAATGTGTAAGTAAGGTCGGGTAGTCCGAGGATAAATTGTGGTATAAGTCCTGTAGATAACTATTTTAGAGAGGTTCGATGCTATCGATGTAATATATTAGGTCATATAAGTAGTAATTGTAGAGTATACTTAATCAAGAAATATAACTCGATAGGTGGATCGAAAGGAATTTTAGATAGATTTCTGTGGATAGGTGTGTTAGGAAATTGAGATATATAGGGGGTGGTAAGATATTAATGTTTGATTGACACGTGTAGTCAATTATATATCATTCCATTTAGTTTCTTAAAAAATAGTTAAAAATGGGGAAAGCTTCTCCATGGTTAAAAATTAGAATATGGTGAACATTTAAAGGATTCAGATGAAGGAAAGATAGAGGCAGTTAGGAAATGTCCAGATACGGTAAATGAATTAAGATTGTGTATGGGTTTTGTAGCATATACGCTAGTAAACGGCTCGTATAATCCAATGTTTTATTTTTATTTTACTTCTTCGTTTATTCTTGTTTTTTTGTGTCGTGTCGTTTTGTCTTACTGTTATCACATTTATATATTTTATTTATATATGTTAAGTATATAACCAGTAATTAAATACAATTTTGATCTATCTATATATCTATATTATAGTAAATTCATGAAAGATTGTACTACAATGACAAGTCCATTACAACAGTTAATAGTAGATGTGATTAATAAATTGGCTGACGAGATTAGGAAACACAGAACAAATCTAAAACGAAGTGAGTTAAATTGATAATTCAAAATATTATATATTATATTTTAAAAGTTAGAAGGGATATATGTAGCATACTAACGTCTTTCGTATTTTAATGTAGTTGTTTTTAATTGTATTTTATATATTTTTAATTAGATAATTTTTGGTTTTGTATTATAACTAAAGAGGAATAAGTTGTATAATAAATATTAATAAATATCTTCTAAAGTTGCCAACACTATTAATAAAATTATTCTAAATCGAATAATGTCGAAAATCTATTATATAGCTTATGATATACATCTTCGTCATAATCAAAATAGATTTAGACCGGGACGGTCTACAACAGCTCATATATTAGCAATACGCAGACTGATAGAAGGAATCCAAAATCGAAACAAGAAAGCAATAATTTTATATGTTGACTTTCGAAGGGCATTTGATTCAATTCACAGAGGAATGATGATAACAATTCTGAAAGCTTATGATATTCCAACAAGACTTCTCGCAGCAATAGATACTATACAAGAACACAAGGGCTCGAGTATTAACACCTGACGGAGAAACCAACCTATTTGAAATTAGAGCAGTAGTATTACAAAGTGAGACATTTGCTCCATATCTCTTCGTAATTGTTCTCGACTACGTTATGAGGCAAACATATCAGAATAGATAAGTAGAACTTGGATTTCAATTACGAAAAAGATAGAGCAGACGTATGACACCATTAACTATTACTTATCTCAATTTGCTGACGATCTTACATTAATCACTGAAGAAAATGAACAAGCTCAAGACATTCTAAACATTCTAGAACACGAAGCAGGAAAAGTGGGTCTACACTGTAATGCTAAAAAAACGGAAATTCAAGCATTCAACCACGAAGTACCTATTGATGTGAAATTTAGAGATGGTACAACGATAAAAGTAGTCAAGAATTTAAAATATCTAGGAGCATGGATGGAATTTACAGAAAAAGACATTAATGTAAGAAAAGTGCTTGCATGGAAGGCTTGTCATAATCTAAGAAAATATGGACATCAAAAATAGAAAAAAATTTAAAAACAGACTTTTTGTAGCAACTATTGAAGCAGTTTTATTATATGGCGCAGAAACATGGACTCTAACAAAATCACTCACCTAGCAATTGGATGGGTGCTACACAAGAATGTTATGAATGGTTTATAATATTTTTATAATATCCTGGAAAGATCAGATGAGAAATTATATTTTATATGGAAAACTACCTGCAATATCATAAAAGAGAGAAGAATGCGTCTGTCTGGACACTGTTATCGTCACACCGAATAAATTGCAAGTAAACTAATTTTATGGGAACCCCAAGATGGTCATACAAGAAGTACTACTACTACTACTACTACTACTACTACTACTACTACTACTACTACTACTACTACTACTACTACTACTACTACTACTACTACTACTACTACTACTACTACTACTACTACTACTACTACTACTACTACTACTACTACTACTACTACTACTACTACTACTACTACTACTACTACTACTACTACTACTACTACTACTACTACTACTACTACTACTACTACTACTACTACTACTACTACTACTACTACTACTACTACTACTACTACTACTACTACTACTACTACTACTACTACTACTACTACTACTACTACTACTACTACTACTACTACTACTACTACTACTACTACTACTACTACTACTACTACTACTACTACTACTACTACTACTACTACTACAACTACTACTACTACTACTACTACTACTACTACTACTACTACTACTACTACTACTACTACTACTACTACTACTACTACTACTACTACTACTACTACTACTACTACTACTACTACTACTACTACTACTACTACTACTACTACTACTACTACTACTACTACTACTACTACTACTACTACTACTACTACTACTACTACTACTACTACTACTACTACTACTACTACTACTACTACTACTACTACTACTACTACTACTACTACTACTACTACTACTACTACTACTACTACTACTACTACTACTACTACTACTACTACTACTACTACTACTACTACTACTACTACTACTACTACTACTATACTACTACTACTACTACTACTACTACTACTACTACTACTACTACTACTACTACTACTACTACTACTACTACTACTACTACTACTACTACTACTACTACTACTACTACTACTACTACTACTACTACTACTACTACTACTACTACTACTACTACTACTACTACTACTACTACTACTACTACTACTACTACTACTACTACTACTACTACTACTACTACTACTACTACTACTACTACTACTACTACTACTACTACTACTACTACTACTACTACTACTACTACTACTACTACTACTACTACTACTACTACTACTACTACTACTACTACTACTACTACTACTACTACTACTACTACTACTACTACTACTACTACTACTACTACTACTACTACTACTACTACTACTACTACTACTACTACTACTACTACTACTACTACTACTACTACTACTACTACTACTACTACTACTACTACTACTACTACTACTACTACTACTACTACTACTACTACTACTACTACTACTACTACTACTACTACTACTACTACTACTACTACTACTACTACTACTACTACTACTACTACTACTACTACTACTACTACTACTACTACTACTACTACTACTACTACTACTACTACTACTACTACTACTACTACTACTACTACTACTACTACTACTACTACTACTACTACTACTACTACTACTACTACTACTACTACTACTACTACTACTACTACTACTACTACTACTACTACTACTACTACTACTACTACTACTACTACTACTACTACTACTACTACTACTACTACTACTACTACTACTACTACTACTACTACTACTACTACTACTACTACTACTACTACTACTACTACTACTACTACTACTACTACTACTACTACTACTACTACTACTACTACTACTACTACTACTACTACTACTACTACTACTACTACTACTACTACTACTACTACTACTACTACTACTACTACTACTACTACTACTACTACTACTACTACTACTACTACTACTACTACTACTACTACTACTACTACTACTACTACTACTACTACTACTACTACTACTACTACTACTACTACTACTACTACTACTACTACTACTACTACTACTACTACTACTACTACTACTACTACTACTACTACTACTACTACTACTACTACTACTACTACTACTACTACTACTACTACTACTACTACTACTACTACTACTACTACTACTACTACTACTACTACTACTACTACTACTACTACTACTACTACTACTACTACTACTACTACTACTACTACTACTACTACTACTACTACTACTACTACTACTACTACTACTACTACTACTACTACTACTACTACTACTACTACTACTACTACTACTACTACTACTACTACTACTACTACTACTACTACTACTACTACTACTACTACTACTACTACTACTACTACTACTACTACTACTACTACTACTACTACTACTACTACTACTACTACTACTACTACTACTACTACTACTACTACTACTACTACTACTACTACTACTACTACTACTACTACTACTACTACTACTACTACTACTACTACTACTACTACTACTACTACTACTACTACTACTACTACTACTACTACTACTACTACTACTACTACTACTACTACTACTACTACTACTACTACTACTACTACTACTACTACTACTACTACTACTACTACTACTACTACTACTACTACTACTACCACCACATTATAATAAAAGCTAACGGTATTTACAATTCTATGAGTAATACACAATTTATTATGTAATTAATTGTATGTAATAATTCATTTATTTCATAGAAAAGTTAACAACTGCTCTCCAGAGTAGGTCAATAGACGCATATAAGGCTAATCAAGATATTCAAAGTGTAATTAAAGGGATACAAGTTTGTAGAGATAATATTGATGTAGTACAATGAAGAAGAATCACATTTATTATCATATCAAGTAATTTCTTTACCAAGGTTAAATAAAATACATCTACATCGTGCAAATATACCTGCTATATCAGCTGAAGTATATTTAAAAAAAGTAATATATATTCGATTCTTGGATCATTTGATACTGGAGATGAAAGAAATATTCAATGAATATATATTGTGTATATCTCTTGTAGCATTATTTATTCCAAAAGTAATGAATGAAAACAAGGATTCATGGAAAGAAAATATAGTAAAGTTGTATGAATTAGTCATTGATAATTTACCAAAGATACATTAAATAAAAACCGAATTTATTTGCTGGGGAGTTTAATTGACATAGACTAAATATCTACCTAATACTATAACAAGTACTCTAAATAACATTTCAAGGTAAATTAAAATTATTAAATGTATTTACATTAAATTATATAAATATATATATATATATATATATATATATGTATTAATAATATATAATTTATATATATTATGGGTGTCTTTTTACCCAGTTACCTCATATGAATGTGAACGTTCATTTAGCCGATTAAGAACAATAAAGACATATTTACGTTCGACTATGAGTGAAGATCGACAAAATGGACTTTCTTTATTTGATATAGATAAAGACATAGATATCGATTGTGATTATATTCTTTCCCAATTTTCACTACGTAATCCAAGAAGAATGCAATTGATTAATATATTGGATTAATAGTTTTTATTAAATAAAATATAAAATATTATTCTATTTAATTTAATATAGTATTTAATTTATATATATATACATATTATTCAATTGAATATTATCATAGTAATTATATAAGTCTATATATGTCTTATTTTAAAAATACACGGTTTATTGAATGTCAGCCCCCCCTAGAAAAATTCCTGTATCCGCCCCAGCATGCAACCTCGGTTCATTGAATATTCGTATAATGTTGAAGGACTTGTGTTGATAAGTGTCCAGCTGATGTTGCACGGAATATACCGTAGTAGTAGTAGGCCCTATTAATTGCCATAACTAATGGAATGCCTTCTCGAAGTCGATACACATATCGTAAAGCGCTTTCTTAGTCGGTGGCGTTTTTCGAATAGAATTCTCGGATTTACTTTATGTTATCTACCATTGCTGATTCATATTTGTTCTTGTGATGATTATAATAGCTTGACGTTTTATATTTATATATAATATCTGAATATATATATATATTCAGATATTATTGTGTGACTTAATAATATTATTATATGGTAATAACTGCATACTTGAAGGTTATATTTGTATGGTGATCATCGATGTTGTCAACATTTATGGAAAATTAAAATTACAAAACTTTGTCTCTCTATAAAGTATCGATGATTTATATTACTTATTATGTTAGTATCATATTGCAGAAAAAATAGTGTCATACAAAAAATAAAAATATAATGGAACAAACATTAATATCAAATTATAAATTTCTAACGACAGCAATTGTTTTTCAAAATTTTTTGTTTATTTTCTTTTTAAAAGACGAAACTGATACATATTTTATTGATTGTTTTTTATATAGTAAACATGGAGTCAAAATAGTGTACTGACTCATTACTAATGAGTGTACATTTGGAATATTTTGCTAACGATAGCATGCATTATTTAAATAAACAAAGAATAATACGAAATGCAACAATTAAAGAATTTAAAAGTTTTACAGTTAACGTGAAAACAAAAGAAAAATAGCAATACAATATTAATATTATTGAAAATAGAAATATAATTAACGTATTAAGGTCATTACAATATTAGGAAACATCATTACCACCCGAAATAAAGTGAATTCTTCTTAACTTTATAACCTATAAAGTATTATTAATTATACATTTTAAAAATATATTACAAATAAAAAGTGTTTAAAATGTAAATTATTATTAATAATAAATTTCAATAATAAAATGATATATTTTAAATAAAAAGTGTTTAAAATCGATTAAACCTACAATAATATAAAATAAAACATAACACTACTATAGTAGGCCTATAGGTTAAGTATATCACTTTAAAACATGCTAGGAGACGGGGTAGGGTTACTGACCGATGGGAATATCTCGTTTAATATATCATTTCAGACACCATTACACGTATAAGAAATGTTTCTATTATCATTGCCACAATAAATAAGTATATTATATATTTGTAAATAAAGTATTATATATCAAATATTAGATAAACTTAAACTTACATTTTATTGAATAAATAACAAATATTTTATAAATTACCAATTATAAAATAATTAAGGTCTATAATAATTACTTATATATACTTATAGTGAATATTATTGTATAAGTGCACTATATTGTAGCCGTGACCATCACTACAATCTATACACGATTCATTAATTAGATTTTCTATATAATATATATATTATAATTCAGAACATATATCAGTATCTATTTGATATGTTAAGAACTATCGGCAAAAACCATATATCTATAAAAACAAGTATATAAAAGTAGTGTTTTGAACCAATACATATAGGCTACTAACATATAGGCTACTCTCTATCACAAGAATCTAAAATAAACAAATGTTAAAACTATATCTTATTAAATTTTAAATCATATAATAACATTATTTAACAAACACTATTTATTGGTGTTTTAATAATTATCAAATGCGATCACTATAGTGAGGGGTAAGGCCGCCGGAACTATTTTTCCCAGGGGGGGGAGAAATAATTTAAGAAATAAGTATAATTTATCAACTAAATACTAGCATGTAATTATTGTAAAATATATCTTATAACATATAATAGAGTGCACATTATGATTTATTTTAAATGTTAGAACATCTAATTATAATTATACTGAGTTTATTAAGAAAAGATGAATCCTATAATGAACATATATGTGGGATATTTTAAAGAAATATGTATGTTATAGCAAGAATAAATACTAACATAGTTTATCAATTTATTGTCGTCAATCTAGTATATCATGACTTTCATTGCAGATTTCCACTATGATTATTGTTGTTGTCACCTTAACCACGTCTTGAATATTCTTAACATATAAAATCTTCTCTCCTAGGACACTGACATACTTAGTTGTACCATCAATGATTTGATTAATTTTGTTGTTTCTATAAAAAAAAAAAATATTAAATTAATAAATCTATAATATATTATTCTTTCAGATTCTTTTAATATATTTTATAAATAAATGTGATAAATTGTTCGTTTGTTCTGTATTATATCGATTAACATATTAATAAGTAAAATAACATATTCATTGAGAGTAGAATTTTATCCTATTACACTTATATAAAAAAACATATTTTAAAACTTATACTTTTAATATATTTATAAATATATATTTCAGTTATAAATGCAAATTATTATAAACAATAGTTAAAATTAACCAATTTTTTCTAATAAAGTGAATATATCAAATTCTATATTTAATGAAATATATAGGTTATATGTTTACAGTAGATTATTCTTACATGAATATGCTTTGGCGATTTATTCAGAACTATTTATGCTTGACATTGTAAATTATTCTAATGCATTTATAATATATAAATAATTATTCAAGAATGCTGATATAGCCTTACATCTGACTGTCCAGTGGAGAGTGGACAGTGTCCACCTTATAGGACACATTGATTTGATTCTGGTTTAATCATTATCAATATATTGGTATAAATATCTAAATTTTACAGAGTTGCTAAAAAACATATTTGAACATCAATATCATTCACTATGGATGTTTCACAATAGAAGCATGTGCAGATTTACTTTGGGCAACACATTTATAAACATAATGTAGTCGATGAGAACTAAAACGGAAAATAATGGGGGGATATCCCACTACAATTGTAGTTAACTTGCTAGATTATAACTTTCTAGTAAACATTTCCGGAAATACTGGTAATTGGATACCTCCTTTATATTCCAAAGGTTGTTCTTTTGTATCAGAGATTGTGTTCCTTTATATCAGCTGACATATTTACGCTTAAATCATAACATTTCCGCGTAAATTATACATGGATAGAACAATACGAATAATGATGTTTTTAGATTATTTGCAATAGTTTCGCCAGTACTTGGTGTAGGATATATAAAATCCTAGATGAATAAAATCCTATACATTTCTAATAATTGTAATTAAAGTTTAGATTAAACAAATATAAACAGTTCAATTTATGTATAAACTAACAAATAGCGAAATAGAGTATTTTTCTTCATTATAAATACAATTTAATAATAATATATTGGACATTTGATTATATTTTTAAAATAATAATCAAATATAATAGATTATAAATATAAAATTTATAGACATTTGAGCTATAATGATTCACTATAATGTCTATGATAACATTATTAATTTCTGCTAACATATAATCATTACAGAGATTATAATAATATACATAACAAATCCTTCATTTTACATAAATTGCAGGGGGGGGTTTCAGATATAAAAACCCCTCCATTATTTTGCCAGGGGGGTTGCAACCCCCCAAACCCCCCATGTTCCGGCACCCATAGTGAGGGGTATATAAGGTGATGTAATAGGGTTATACCCCTCACCTCACTTATTTAATTAATAACTTTAAAATCTGTCATAATAGTCTATTATTAATTTTATATATTAATACTACATTTGAAACATATATATATATATATATATATATAATCAATATAATACAAAACAATAAATTATAATGTAATACTTTAGTATCACTTATATATATGTAATATATTATGTATATGTATCAATACAATTATCATTTTAACATGCTATTCTCCAATTTCAATATATTCTTCTTACGAGTAGATTGATTATTATTTCATTATATAAATAATTCCATATATATAGCGATATATTATTAATTATATTTGTAATTGTATTATAATAATGTATTACATTTAATTATGTACACTAATAGTCAAGGAAATGTCCTTACTATAGCTGTATCACAATTCTGGATAATATCAAATATGGCCTCGTTTGTTTTGATTACGAATACCGAAGTCAGATTTAAAATATTTACATATATTATTATATAATTTAAAATTATAATAAAGCATAATTTATGAATGATTGAATGAATGAATACTATTTATTTTACTTATATATATATGCTATAAATACATAATTAATAAGTAATAAAGGAACCCTTAATACAAATATGCTTTCGAGAAAGGATTCCACACAACAATATTAAAGAATAAAAGAACAAACACAAAAGAAATATAATAATAATATAACTATAATAATATATAATTAAATTAAATTACATAGTGAATCAAATAGTTCCAATCTCATGTGCGATAAATTTATACTTACAACATGCACACATGGCATGCCCGAATGGCCTTTATCAACTACTTGTATTGATATATTAGTTAGAAAAAAAAGGATTCTATTGGTATGTAATGTATTTCTATCTTAAAAACCGAAATATGGTGGAATTAATGATTATATGTGCATGCTATGAATAGTGTTACATACACATAAGACAAGAGTACTATAAGAAGCAAGACATAAATAATTTAAAATATGTATATAATCGAGAGAAAAAACGAAAAATACAAAATAAATAATAAATTTGAGTAATATAATAATATCATAATAAATCAAATCATATCTTTAATATCATAATACGGCGTTCACTTGTTAAAGCTGGCTCCTGGCCCCGAAATCTGTTTTAGAAACTAAAATCAACTAGAGTATGAATGAATTACAATTAGATGAATCAATATTTACTTATATAGAATTTATTTAACTTATTTAAAAAAATACTATATGGTTTTTGATAATTTTTGATTTTTGATAATTAAATCTAAATCATTCCAAAGAATAGAAACAGATAAACATGTTATCTTTGTATTGAGTTTACTCATTTTAATTTAGAATAATTTATTATTTCTAAAACTGTACCCTGTATATTTTTTGATATATTTAACTTATACCATAATTAGTAAATTGTTATGTAAATCTATATACGTATAATTTAACATATACACTTTTTCTAGTCTTTGAATTTTAGAATATTTAGAAGATGAATTTAATTTATATTTCAATTTATAAAAAAACGAGATTATCTTAGATAATTTAGATCGTAATGAATTTATATGTCTTTTCCATTTTAGTTTGGAATCAACATACATACCCAATAACTTCACATAATCTACTTGACCTATTACATTTTTTCCAATACATATATCTAATTTATCATCATTGACATTATTAAAAATCAAATTATTAGTATTTTTATATTAAGATATAATTTATTATTAATAAAACAATAATTTATCTTAATCTTTTTATTATTAATTAAAATTTCTAAATATACTATAGTATCAGATTTAAATATGTGATAAGAATCTTCTGAAAATATAATAGGAGATAAATCCCTATCAATATAAAAATATCATTTATTATATATTATAAACAACAGGGGTCCCAGAACAGAATCCCGAGGAACTCCCATTTTTATAGATATTAATGATGAATTTATATTATTAAAAATAGATAATTGTTTCATATTACATAGATACATTTTCATAATATTTAAGCATACATATCTAATACCAATATTTCTAAGTTTATTAATTATAATATTATGATCAATGGGTTCAAAAGCTTAATAAATGTACTATCTAGATTATTGGTTACTTCTTCTATTAAGGCATTGACAGCATCACTAGTAGACATATTATTACGAAAACCAAATTGTCTATTATTTATTATATATTTGATTTCAATAAATTAAATAATCCTAGTCTTTATCAATATTTAGGTAACATATTTTAGATAAAATAGATAAAATAGATATCGGTCTATAATTCTCAATATTATCTTTTATTCCATTTTTATATATTGGAATTACTTTAGTTATTTTTATAGAATCTGGAAAATAACCTGCACAAAAACATTTTTTATATAACATAGATAAAGGAACATATATAATATCTGCTATATTTTTTATAAGAACAGAATTAATGTCATATAATTCCTTACTATGTATATATATATATATATATATATATATATATATATATATATATATATAATATATATATTATATATATATATATAGATAGATAGATAGATAGATAAATAGTTTATTGTTTAGCAACACGAATACAATTATAATAATAGTAGTGAATTTAAAATAAAGCGAAACAAACCGACACGAAACAAGAAATTAAAATAAATATATTATAAAATTGGTAAACAATTGATTTTAACGGGCCGTGTACCAAACATTTCCCAAAATGAATATGAATATAGTGAAAGCGTTAAATACAACAAACTGAATGTGTGAAACAAAAACTAGAGCGGATGTCTCGGGTGAACAGGCTCATATGGGATGGATACAATCCCTAGGGATGGATATAGTCCCTGATAAAGAGAGGTATGACATATCCTGCCTTCTAGAATTAGGCTGCACACAACTCAGATGTGTAAAAAACTCTAGCAAAATATCATAATCAAATGAAATATATGTAGTGTTAAAAAAAATAAATAAATAAAAGTAAGCACATATATATATATATATATATATAAAGATAAATAAAACATTATAAGCGTGCACATTTATAAGAATTTAGCCAATAAGAATGTTTTAACATAACACGAAAGCAATTGACAGATTTACACGATGAAATATTATTGGGAAGCGAATTCCATAATGAAGGAACTCTATTTCCAAAATATTTTAAGTAATATGTAGATTTACATTTTCTGGGTCGTAGTTTGATTAGAGGGCCTCTGCATTGGCTGCTATGCGTATCAAATATAGATGTTGCCTCGACATCCACAAGTCCATTCAGAATATTGTATGTGAATACAATGTCGCTAATTAATCTGCGGTGAGATAGAGATTTAATATTAAAATAAATTAAACGATTAGAATAAGGAGCCATGCTAATATTACATCGATAGAATAATATTTTAGTATATAGTATTTGGACTCTTTCTAGAGATTTAGCGTTACCTATATAATTTGTATGAGGATATATATATATATGTTAATTTCATGTCCTTTATAATATGCGTCAATTCAGTGGAATTTATAATAGTAAACAATAAAGAGGAGGTAATTACCTTTATGATATTAATATTATAATTATAAGTATGTGAACTATTACAAATCCGTAATTTGAAACCCGCTAATCTTTAAGCGGGTTTCACACTACCGATTAACGATGTTAAATATGTTGCTATATTAATACAAACATTACACACATATTTATTGGATGTATCCAGTGATGGGCACGATCAAAACTTTTCACGATCGCCGATCGTCGATCAATTTTGTAGATCATTTTATAATGATCGTCGAACGTCGATCTTTTACTCGATCATTTGTTAACGATCGTCGATCGTGTAATTATTTTGATCGTCGATCGCGATCTCGATCATCGATCGCCGATCGTGGATCTCGATCTTATTATTATATATGCGTATGAATTCCGGGCTGCTGCATGAACCACTAATGATCCACGCAGTACTCGCGAGTACTCACCCATTCACGCCGTCATATCAATATATATATATATATATATATATATACCTATATATATATATACCAATGTATCTTTTTTACTAATGTAATCGTAATATTTTACCGCGCGAGACATGCAAAATCAAACAATACGTTTAATAATCTATTCTATAATAGAGTCTCTACGCCAAAAATGAGTCAAACTGTCAATTTCCCTGTGGGCGTATTATATAGGACTATAACTTTATTAATATTGTAGATCATTATAAGTTCTAAGTTCTAAGATATACAATGTATTGGATACATTCGCACTTTATTAAATCAAATATTTATTTTAATGACTTAAAAATAATTAATAATAAAGTTGAAGCATCATGCAAGATTTGTAGAAAAAAAATAATAGCTGGGATTTCGTCATCATCAAATTTAAGACATCATTACAAAACTGTACAATGTACAGTGTACAATGTACAGTGTACAATGTACAGTGTACAATGTACAGTGTAAATCATACTAAATTAGATGAATATGATAGAGTAAGATGTGAACACAATGAGAATAGTAAAAAAGACAACTTCAAGAACCTTCAGAACCATCCTATACTTAAAGGATTAAACAATCTTCATTGGTTCAATTATCAATCGAGCAATCGACTACAATATCACATGTAAATCTGAAAAATACTACTACAATTTCTAATAAATACTATGACTCCAATTAGTATTGTTAACAATAAAGATACTATTCAGATATACTATATAGATCCATTATTTTGTTATTTCTTGATATAAATATATATAAATTATGTTTACATTTTTTTCACGATCGTCGATCGCGATCAGTTGCTGACTATCGTCGATAATTTTACTCGATCATTTTCTAACGATGGTCGATCGTCGATTATTTTCAAACGATCGTGATCGTGCCCATCACTGGCTGTATCTGTGTCACTGATATTATTTTTAGAAAAAGTATTTATATTATTATTTGTTTTATTTAGTAAATTATATAGTGTTTTCCATATTTTTTAGGTGGGTTATTTGATGAAGTTAAATTAGAATAATTTAGTTATTTAGATTTACGTAAATAGTTTGTATATTTAATTCTAGCATTAATATAAACATATCTATATATTAATAGATAGATTACCTATATATATTATAAGATACATGTTTAAAGAAATAAAAGAGATGACAGGAGCGCGTAGCTCAAGTTGTGGTGCTATGAAATTAAGTACTGGAATAGTGGTCGCAGAAGAAATGGATATAAAAAATAGATGGCAACAATATACAGACAATCTATACAGAAGAGATCCCAATATAAATTACGTTTCGACGAGAATAGATATGAGGACGAACCTGATGTATTAGAAATATAAGTTGAAGAAGTAAGCCGACATATATATATCTAACAAAAAAGCTCCAGGTTGTTATGGAATATCTATGCAATTCCTAAAAGCAGGAAGTGATGAGGCTATAAGAGTCATGACGAGTCTGTGTAATTGGTTATGGAAAACAAAGATATGGCCAAAGGACAGGAAGAAATCCATATATGTCACTATTTACAAAAAGGATAATAACAAATAATGTGGAAACTACTGAATAATCGCCTTAATATCACATGTTAGTAACATTCTCCTGAGAGTATTTCAGAAAAGACTCGAGGCCTTACTCATCCCTGATCTATCAATAGACTAGTTTCTAGAGGTAGAGGAACTAGAGATAACATTGCTAACTTAATATGAATTATGGAAACAGCTAGATATCATCAAATATAATTCTTCATGTGCTTCATTGACTACAAAAAGGCATTTGACTGTGTAGATCATCAAATACTACGATGCACTCTCAAATATATGGGAGTATCCGGCATATAAAAAGTAGTACTGAGAAATATATACACAAATCAAAAATCGACTATAAAGACATAATATGGTGAGAAAAGTAAAATTCCTATTAGTAAAGGAGTACGGTAAGGATGAATTCTATATACATTGCTGTTCAATATTTATACGGAAAGTATAATGCGATATGTATGGAAAAGTGGGATAAAGGCATTGGTATAGGGGAGAGTACTCGAATACTGACACCCTAACAATAAATAATCATAATTTTATTATTTCTCAATTAAATATTTCAAAATTTTAATTATAAGTATTAAGTAGGTATATACATATAATAGATATTTTAAATTTTAATTTAGTTTGTTTAACTCTGAGATAACAGGGGTGTCGATATTATCTGCAATTAGGGTGAAAATATATGAAAATGTATGTTGCTTAAGTAACAGTTTATAACTTTGTAACAAATTATGAAAAATATAAAATATTTTCGTCACATTGTAAAATATAATTAGATCTATACAATTTATTTTAAATATTTATAATACCTACATTGAGTAATACCAATGATTGAGAATCAATATTGTATTTCAAAAATTTCATAAATTTAGTTGTTTGATTTGTAACGAAAAAATCAGTTTTTTGTTTATAATTAAAAAATATAAATATTAAAAAAAAAAATATACTTATATGAATTAGAATTATATTGATTAACATTTCATACATTAATTATTTTTTGATTGGAATTATATTTTAGGAGATCTATAGGGTGTCGATATTGCGTGAATGTCGATATTAGAGCACTCTTCCCTAGGTGGAAGGAAAGTTACAAACTTTAAATATGCTGACGATACTACATTGATATATGAATGTAGTTAATATCAACGTAAGTTAATATCAATGTAGTTAATATCAACCTCTATAGAGGGAATAAAAGATGATCTCACAGAGCTAATTAAAAAGTCAAAAGGCATGCGAACAAACCGGATTATATTTCAATAAAACTTCAATAAAACAAAGGTTATGACTACAGTTTAATTGGACCATATAATAGTAGATGATAATAATATCGAAATCATTGATAAATGTATCATCCTGGGAGTCCTAATTACAAATGATGGAGTCACCGATAAGGAGCTACGAAGAAGACTCGCAATAGGATAATATGTCATGGGAAGTCTGAAGAGTATATTCAAAGACAGAGGCATCAGGCTAACGACCTAAATTATGATTATTCAAACACTGGTATTTCCAATTATCCTGTATTGAGCAGAAACCTGAACTATTCAAAAGTAAAGAGAGGAATAATTGATGTTTTCGAACTATGGTGCTGGAGGAAACAGCTAGGAGTTACCTACTTAGATAGGAAGAGAAATATTGGGATTATTGATTTAATAAAACCTAAAGTACGCTCGAATCTAGAATTCTCAAGTCTGCCCTATCGTTTTTCCGATACGTTGTTAGAGCAGATGTGATGGAATTGCAAATGGTGCTGGGAATAATGGAAGGTCAGCGAGGAAGAGGCAGAGAGAACACGCGTGCCACTTGGCTCGATAATATAACAACATATTTCTTTAAAGATATCACGAATCTCCGACTAGATTCTAGATACAGAGCTGGATGGAGAATAGCTACCATGGACATTGTCAGGGGTCGGATTCGACTCGACGGTACAAGGTAACAACTTTTTACTAAAAAGGTATTAATACATTTTGTATATAAAATATCTCTTATATGCATCATTTTTGTAATTATTACTAATGGTTAATTATCATGATAAACTTATATATATATATATATATATCTTACAATATATATTATATTTTCATTATTTACATTAGTTTATAATGAATACTATAGGTTATGCGGTAACATCTATTTTTAACCTTTAATACACAAATCGTATTATAGTTACTATTACATATGAATGACATTGATTTCATTGACTATTGTCTATATATATAAACTATAGTTAGTCTGTTAATCAACCAGTATTGATAGCCAAGTGCAACACTCGCTAACCAGTAATTATAATTACTATATTATAATATAGCCTATATAATATAGGTATATAATATAGCCTATATAATATAATATAGGTATATAATATAGCCTATATAACATACTACTTTTGTGTAATAGCCTATTCTTGTAATAGCATATATCGGATATATTTAGCCTATAGGTAGGGGCGCTGCAAAGGGGGAATAGTGGGGATATGCCCACCCACTTTAAAATCTAGGGGGACCTCCTATGTATTGGCCCCCCCCACTTTTACCACAACATTTATGTTGATTGGTTGGTCCCCCTACATACACACCATAGTTCAAGCGCTCCTAACTATAGGTAAGAGTATACTCCTTCTCGTGTTAATATATAATTAATACGTATACCGTGCAGGGAGAATTGATACGTAATCCCTTAGTAATCCCTTAGTAATACCTTAGTAATACCTTAGTAATACCTTAGTAATACCTTAGTACTCCCTTAGTAATCCCTTAGTAATCCCTTAGTAATACCTTAGTAATACCTTAGTAACACCTTAGTAACACCTTAGTACTCCATTAGTAATCCCTTAGTAATCCTTTAGTAATACCTTAGTAATACATTAGTAATACCTTAGTAATCCCTTAGTAATACCTTAGTAATACCTTAGTAACACCTTAGTAACACCTTAGTAACACCTTAGTACTCCCTTAGTAATCCCTTAGTAATCCCTTAGTAATACCTTAGTAATACCTTAGTAATCCCTTAGTAATCCCTTAGTAATACCTTAGTAATACCTTAGTAATACCTTAGTAATATCTTAGTAATACATTAGTAATACCTTAGTAATGCCTTAGTAATATCTTAGTAATCCCTTAGTAATCCCTTAGTAATATCTTAGTAATCCCTTAGTAATCCCTTAGTAATACCTTAGTAATACCTTAGTAATACCTTAGTAATACCTTAGTAATACCTTAGTGATACCTTAGTAATACCTTAGTAATACCTTAGTAATACCTTAGTAATACCTTAGTAATACCTTATTAATACCTTAGTAATATCTTAGTACTCCCTTAGTAATCCCTTAGTAATCCCTTAGTAATCCCTTAGTAATACCTTAGTAATACCTTAGTAATACCTTAGTAATACCTTAGTGATACCTTAGTAATACCTTATTAATACCTTAGTAATATCTTAGTAATACCTTAGTAATCCCTTAGTAATACCTTAGTAATATCTTATTACTCCCTTAGTAATCCCTTAGTAATCCCTTAGTAATCCCTTAGTAATACCTTAGTAATACCTTAGTAATATCTTAGTAATACCTTAGTAATCCCTTAGTAATCCCTTAGTAATACCTTAGTAATATCTTAGTAATACATTAGTAATACCTTAGTAATACCTTAGTAATCCCTTAGTAATACCTTATTAATACCTTAGTAATCCCTTAGTAATCCCTTAGTAATACCTTAGTAATACCTTAGTAATACCTTAGTAATACCTTAGTACTCCCTTAGTAATCCCTTAGTAATACCTTAGTAATATCTTAGTAATACATTAGTAATACCTTAGTAATCCCTTAGTAATACCTTAGTAATCCCTTAGTAATACCTTAGTAATCCCTTAGTAATCCCTTAGTAATACCTTAGTAATACCTTAGTAATACATTAGTAATCCCTTAGTAATACATTAGTAATCCCTTAGTAATACCTTAGTAATACCTTAGTAATACCTCAGTAATCCCTTAGTAATCCCTTAGTAATACCTTAGTAATCCCTTAGTAATCCCTTAGTAATACCTTAGTAATACCTTAGTAATACCTTAGTAATCCCTTAGTAATACATTAGTAATCCCTTAGTAATACCTTAGTAATACCTTTGTAATCCCTTAGTAATCCCTTAGTAATACCTTAGTAATACCTTAGTAATACCTTAGTAATCCCTTAGTAATACATTAGTAATCCCTTAGTAATACCTTAGTAATCCCTTAGTAATACCTTAGTAATCACTTAGTAATACCTTAGTAATACATTAGTAATCCCTTAGTAATATCTTAGTAATACCTTAGTAATACATTAGTAATCCCTTAATAATACCTTAGTAATCCCTTAGTAATACCTTAGTAATATCTTAGTAATACATTAGTAATACCTTAGTAATACCTTAGTAATCCCTTAGTAATACCTTATTAATACCTTAGTAATCCCTTAGTAATCCCTTAGTAATACCTTAGTAATACCTTAGTAATACCTTAGTAATACCTTAGTACTCCCTTAGTAATCCCTTAGTAATATCTTAGTAATACCTTAGTAATATCTTAGTAATACCTTAGTAATACCTTAGTAATCCCTTAGTAATCCCTTAGTAATCCCTTAGTAATCCCTTAGTAATACCTTAGTAATCCCTTAGTAATACATTAGTAATCCCTTAGTAATACCTTAGTAATACCTTAGTAATCCCTTAGTAATCCCTTAGTAATACCTTAGTAATCCCTTAGTAATACATTAGTAATACCTTAGTAATCACTTAGTAATACCTTAGTAATCCCTTAGTAATACCTTAGTAATACATTAGTAATCCCTTAGTAATATCTTAGTAATACCTTAGTAATATCTTAGTAATCCCTTAGTAATACCTTAGTAATACCTTAACGTACAATACAATTAACGATACTGTAGATATTCGGTATAACGAGTTACGATATAGTATTCATAAACTTTCATACACCGGTATATCGCCATCTTTGTTACATGTATCAATACTTAAGGCTTAAGTATACTAGGATACGAGTTCATATGTCAAAGGTCACCATTAAAGTGACCCAAACATGGACGGTTCCTCGTTCGTAAGTTATCAATAGGAACTCTCTATACCTATATAGGTTACATTATGAAATATGAATCATCGATAAGAATGATTCATCTTTGTGAGTGACTGATCACAACAACATAGACGCGTGTATACATACGCGTATATACATACCCGTATATATACGCGTAGAAAACATCCATATAGAAATATGCGTTATTTATCTTTGATCTTTGATCAATTCTTCATCCGGTTATCTGTCTATTATCGCTCATCCGATATATGTAATAATCCTATAATATAAATAATTCTGTAAATAATGCATTATTCTATAATATATATAATATATATGTGTCTATTTATAATGGTGAACACGAGTAATTGTATCGTATTATAATGTTATTGGTAATAATAGTATCCCCATTATATAATATATATAAATATATATATATCTATACATATTATAAAATGTATAATGTATATTGTTATATTGACCATATTGAAGTATAATATATACTTTTTTAAATATGATAATGTATAATATATTAATATAATATTTATATATATATATATATATATATATACATATATTTTATATATAATGGGGATAAGTAATAAGTAATAATAATACAATTGATATAATTGTACAAGTATTACTTATTTTACTAAGTATATTATTGAGTATATATAATAATTATGTTTATCATTCATGATTTATTCACAAGCATTCACTCCTATATAAATGTACTAATTGTATAGTTGATATTATACATATTATACATGATATTAATGAGAAACGGTGATACTTATAATAATGATAATTATAATAAGATGTTTAATATGTCTGATAATGAACAATGTTGAACTGTTACCATTGAATATAATTGAACAATATATGACTATAGCCAATTATGGTAATATTAATATTAATCACCTTATAAGGGTTAACATAATTACAAGGTAATATTATTATTAATAATTTATTAATAAATAGTAAATATTATAATATAGGTATACTAAGCATAGATAGATGCACTTCTTATAACGTTATAAGAAATATATCGATGTAGCGAATATGTTTATTACGAAGTGACTTCATTCTCTATGATTACATTAATATTCTCAATAGATAATCACATGTGATATATGCGTATAACCACGGAATCGCCGATATAACTAATCAATATATTGTATTAGTTATATCGGGAATTCCATGGTTATATGTGATTATATCGAGTATGTTAAGTTAATACATATATGTATACCTATACATATACTATATGATAAATATCAAAGAAATATTAAGATGTTTATCGAAATAAAAATAGAGTTATGTTTCTTTAATATATTTAATCTAAAAAAAAGGCAAAATAACGTATTAAATATCTATATAAATATAAATATTAATATTTATTAAAATATGAACGTTTATAAATGTTATACATATACACATTACGTATCGAATTTTGAAGAAAACGTATGCAGACGAGAGCGCCGTTTTTAAGTAGGTCGATTAATCCACTCTTTTTTATCCTATATTTCCGTGAAATATAGGATAAAAGTGGATCAATTGTTTTCATAGTTGAATAAATTAACAAACACATATACACGTAAACTAACTAGGGATTTATGCATACACATATCCATTGTACATTACACATACGCATATATATATATATATATATATATATATATATATATATATATATATATCTATAGTATATATATATATATATATATATAGTATTTTATAGTAATATACTATAGTATTCTAGAGTATAGAATATCTAGTAATAAAAAAGTATTTCGGAAGTCCATATCGAAGTTATATTTATATGAAAATATAAACAAATATAATAATGATAATAATAATGATAATAATTATCATTATTAATAATAATTATAATAATAATAATAATAATAATAATAATAAAATATTAATAATGATAATAATAATATTAATAATACTATAATAATAGTAATATTAATACATTTTACAAATAGGAATTATAAATGTATCCTATAGGATTATATATAATAATAAAACAGTAAACAAATATTTTTAAATGGATTCCGATATTAATATTAATATATGATGTATTGCGTAGCGAATCCCTACTATAGATGTATATGTTATATATATATATACAGTCAACTCCCGATAAGTCGGACTCGCAAGGGACCGGGAAAAGTGTCCGACTTAGCGAGATGTCCCACTTATCCGTAGTCCGACTTACCGAGAGTTGACTGTATATATATATATATATATATGTCATATATAAGTGTGTTTTATATAAGTTTGTTAAGTTTGTTTCGTCCGCCACATATATCTCTCATATCTAAACTCATACATGCGTACACTTCTATATCTCCCTCCGATCCTGTTCCACTATATATTTTTAAACTTTACTCTGTTTATCTATTTCCACCTATCTGCAATATCATCTCATATTCCCTACATTCCGGACCTGTTCCTTCTATTTTTAAACGATCAATAATCTCTCTGATTCTTAAAAAACGTTCACTCTATCCCGAATCACTTCTCAATTATCGCCCAATTCCTCAGCTACCTTTGGTGAGTAATATTTTGGAACTAGTTGTCTCTAGTCAATTAATCTCCTATTTAACCTCTGAAAAGTGGTTTTCGCCTAGGAACTGCACTACTAAATGTAATTGATGTCATCATGATTAAGGGTAGAAGTGCACTTCTCGACTGCACTCCCTTGCACGACACTTCTACCCTTAATACTAATAATTACTGTCAACTAGTTATACTGGATATATCCAGTGCTCTCTATATGCTTGACCACCACATTATATAGCTTGAACATCACATACTAGTCTCCCGTCTTCACCTGATTGGAGTTAGAGATATTGTCCTCTCATGGTTTACTTCATATATATCTGACCGTAGTAGCAGTGTAAACATATATAATTCCTCTACATCCCCTTCTCCTATGAAAATTATGTTCCTCAGGGATCAATACTCGGTCCTTCACTTTTCTATATTTATTTATATCCACTACCATCCATAATATCTAAATATCAAAATATCTATTACCATTTATATGCAGGTGACATACAACTATATATGTTTCTTCCATCTAATTCATCAACTGGTCTCAATAATCAACTCTCTAATTGTGCTAATGACATTAAATAATGGCTTATTTCGAATAATCTTCTCCTTAATGCCTCAAAAACTACATTTTTGAATCATTATCCAACTTACTTCCCTCTTTTTCTAATTGATAACATTATAATATATTGTGATATAATAATACATTATGATATATATCCTTCTCCTACTGCATCCAACTTAGGTGAACTTTTTGATTCTACTCTTTCCTTCATTCCTCATATTGCTGCCATCACCTAATCTGCAAATTATCATCTATTTAGAATTATACAAATACGTGAATTAATTACCATATCTATATATAGATATAGATATATAGATACCTATAGGTATACAATTACCATACCTATAGGTATACAATTACCATACCTATAGGTATACAATTACAATACCTGTAGGTATACAATTATCATATCTATAGGTATACAATTACAATACCTATAGGTATACAATTACCATACTTATAGGTATATAATTTGTTTGAAATATATACGATCGCACACAATTACAAAAAAGCTGACCCATACAATTTAAAACTAGGTCAATACGGGGTCAATACTAGGTCAACACCTCTAACCATCGTGTACATACGTGCGTATAACATACGTGTATTATCCGTAGCGCATTGTTTATATTCACTTAAGTTTATACGTTGAATTTATCATCACACTGATTTATGAATGTTTTTTATTGATCATAAACTATATTTATCTTATGCACTTTATTTTATTAAAATATATTCATAACATTATTAGATACATATGTTTTTATAAAAACCGGCTCAACCTGCAGGTATGGCATACCGGCATGCCCCGCTCTCCCCTACGTTGAATTTAATTTTATTTATTTTAAGACTCTTTGTGCCAGAGCAATCAAGCGTCTAAAGTAAAAAAAAAAACAATATAACGGAACATAAACGAAAATAAAATGTTGAATATATTAATATATATATATTATTCATATACACTTGTAACTATAGTTAATGTATGAACTTACGCGGGTGGCCATACGCGTAACACCTACTAATTAGCGTTAGTGTCCGATACCCCATTAGGGGCACGAGAGGGATTATAATGATGCTATCACGTGATACTGAATGCACACGTGTGCTGGCTGTGGAATACCAGTAGATAATTCATTATAGCCGAGGTGAGATGACCGGAGTGCGGTGTGCGATGTGCGGTGTGCGGTGTGCGGTGTGCGGTGTGCGCGATGTGCGCGCGCATGAGACGCTACGTCACGCGATACAATCATCACCGGAGCGCGCGCCTATAATCGCGCCGGTATATATATATAATTAATTTACAGACGATATTAATTCTGTTATTATTGTGATCGTATTATCGGATGACCTTTGAACCCAAATCGTACACGGTACTCCCGACACCGTGATATGTGTATACCCGAATATACGCAGTGCAATTCACCCATATTAAGGGGAATTAAGCATGTTAATTATGTTACTGTTTGTATACAAACGTTATAACGTTGTTCACTTATTAAGGAGACGAGACATATAGGTACATATATGTATACACGGAGGAATTGTCTCGTCACAACGTTTTATCGTTTATTCATTATTATTATTATTATTATTATTATTATTATATTATTATTATTATCATTCACTTCAAATTAATTCAATTATATGGTAATCATAAATTGTAATACATAGGCTTATAACATTCTAAAAAATGTATCATTTATATAGTATAAATAAAATAATTAAAGTAATTACATATATTTTATAAGCTAAATTGCCATGTTCTAAAATTAGCTACAATACATATTACATGCATACATTATTATCTAAGAAACGTTTTACCTACAAATTTAATTTAAAGAACATTTTTTTTTACAAATAAAATGATGTTAAATCATTATAATCAATGTAGGTTTATACAAAAGACTATTCTAAGTATTATTTTTAATTCTTTA
>OZ025242.1:87327365-87349865 GCA_964019155.1 Osedax fenrisi
TCAAGCGTAACGTAAACATTACCAGCATTATCACCATCATTACTTCTTTTCTTTAGTATTGAATATTAAAAATGTCGAGAATAATTCGGTGAATTATCGGTGAATCACTGAAACTATCGACGGAGACACTTCATAATTCGAATCGTTTATGTAAAAGTAGGCCACAGTACACCGTAGTAAATACATCGTACCGAATAGTGATACACGTGTGTGTGTGTGTGCGCGTGTGTGCGGTAACGCACGATTAACATGTATGGAACACACGCGCACTCACACACTCACACTCACACTTTCACACTCTCACACACACACTTACAATTGGCTTCATTTCGATCAGATATGATCTACGAAACACCAGACTACGTTATCACGTACTAGGTATTGTGTGCGTATTAAGATATTCTATAAATAGAATTCAGTTAGCATTACAAAATTACAATGTGCTTCGATAACATTGTCACCCGGATGGACGGTGGTAGATCATTGAGATTACGCTAACTTAATTTACATAACAATAGATATAGTATATAGATTACGTGTACCGGATATTATGGTGTGGTTAACCTCTCGATATTACGTCATTGTTTCTGTAAACAATAGAATCACTGTAATCGTTCCATTGAATGCTAGTAATGAATTTCAATTAAATAATATTCCAAAGTTTTATTTATTAATATATTATTAATATATACTGTATATTGATATTATCTATAGACAATATATATATATATATATATATATATATATATATTTATAGTTATTTTTTTTTAGTTTTGTAAAAATTTATCAAATTGCCTATTATTTTTTATCATATATATTTGTATAATTATTTTCCATTCTCGAATAATTAACAGGGTAGAACTAGATAAGCCTTGCTTTTTTTCTACCCAGTAGTTCGCTACATCTTCTGAGTTATATATATATATATATATATATATATATATATATTAAAATGAAATATTAACTTAATATTTAACATACATATTTTGAAAAACTATTAACACGTTAAATATATTACGTTATATAACATATATTACATTAACAAACCTCTAGGCTGAACTTGTTCGTGTAGCTATGTGTCATCCATGTATTCCATTACTTTCGGATGTCGTTAGGAATGCGAAGAGTATTGTCGATAACTTAATCGATACAAGTCCTGTTCGGTATTCCTCGGTATTTCTCAGTCTATCTCGGTATTCCTCGGTCTCGTTTACAATGTTTAGGCTCCCACAGGAGAACGTCTGGTACTATATTAATACAGATCTATAGATCTGCTGATTTAATCTCCAACAGTGACCGATAAAATGAGGTGTTTGTTCTACGAGTGTTTCTGATATGTTGGGTATGTTGCCGTATAGCTCCGATTTAGTTTCATGACGTCATCATGAGTCATGAGTAATCACTATCAGTCATGACTCATGACTGATAGCGCTGCTCTTAGCATCCGACTGAAATGTACATTTAACATGTTTCTCGATATGTTGTCAGCGTTCAGGTTATCGATGCGTAAAACTTGAGAATTTATCTTTAGTTTTTCAAGGGTGTGTTTGATTTCAAGATTGTGTTCATTTCGTTATTGTTGCCCAGCTTTTTTCCAGTCTACGGTTTATATAGTTCTCAGTTTATGAAATATAACTGCTAATGCACTCGAAATCGTTTATTTTGTTATGATGTATTTCTCCGAAAGTGCTTTGTATTCTTTCGGTTATATCTTACTTCTCATATTCACTTTTCCCGAAGTTGAAACATTATTTAGTTTGTTATTTCTATTTTTGAAGTTTCGAATTAGTGGTATACGGTATTTGTCGAGGGTATTGTCTTTTCTTTTAGTAATAATCTGAATTTATTTGTGTATCTGATTATGAAAAGTGTACGTGTAATTACGGATTTCCGTGTAATTTGTAAGGTATGTCCGTTCGTAAGATTTAGCCCAGCAAACAGTAAGAGCAGCATAATAGCAGCATAACAGCATATGCTAGAGCCTTAAATGTTTACATTTTGCTATTATGCTGCTATTAAATGTCTATTATGCTGCTATTAATTTGTCATGCTATTATGCTGCTATTATGCTGCTATTATGCTAATATTATGATGCTATTAATTTTAAAAGTATATTATGCTGCTATTATGCTGATGTCATTATAATAGCAGCATAATAGCAGCATAATATCAGCATAATGGCAGCATAATAGCAGCATAACAGCAGCATAATAGCATGACAAATGAATAGCAGCATAATAGCAGCATAATAGACATTTAATAGCAGCATAATAGCACAATGTAAACATTTGAGGCTCTAGCATATGCTGTTATGCTGCTATTATGATGATCTTACTGTTTGCTGGGAGTATATCCAGTATTTATCTTTGTGTTTACTCTGATACTTAATGTTAGTAGAGCGGTTATAATTCTGTGATCTGAAGCAACACTGATGAGTTATCCGCAGTTTGTGTGCACTATTCTCCCCTTTCTTGTTTATCGGTCTGTAGTCTAATTATTATTATTTCCGCTAGGTGCCGTTAATTCCCCAAATATTTCTGATATTATGTACTAACGGATACAGATACATTACTTTCGTGTAATCTGTACACATCACGTGGTTTCTGTTTGTCTTGTACAGTGTACGTAGAGCTAGATAGAGAAATAGAGTAGTAAACAAGGTATCTGACATGCGTAAAGCGTCAATCTAATTTGGTCACCGCGAGATGGCTGATTTTTTATTTCCGTTTTCCGCATCGGCTTACGCTGCCAGGCATTGAGTATTACCACAACTCTATTTCTCTCTATAGATATAGCTCCAGAGCTCTAGCTCTATGGTTTCTGTACGCGGAACAAATTTGGAACCTTATCCAATACCGAGATTAGAGTTGAAGTATCCGCGGAGTTCCGCTCGAGTGACGATAGACCTATATACGTTGTAGATTAACTATTGTCTGGTAGAGGAGCTATATTTTCAGAAAAAAAGCTTCTACTTTTGTGACATCGAGTACATTTGTTGGACTATTTGCGTACGATGATTGAGATACGCAGTTTGAATATATTATTTAATATTTAAATATACGTCTCTAATACGTATATTATAAATATAATGTGAATATAATGTATAAAATATACTATACGTATAGTACATGATACATCATATGGTTATTGTGTGTGTATGCATAATTTCAGAATTTAATTTATATATATATATATATATATATATATATATATATATATATATGTGTGTATGTGTGTGAGATATAAATTGTGTATAGTATATGATATAAAGAGTATATTTGCATAATCACACACGCATCTCTCAGTGACTGACTCCATCACTACATTGATACACCGCACACATGCACACACACGACTACGCACTCGCACACCGGTGCGTACGATCGCTCTATTGTGCGCGCTCCGCTTAAACTCCATTGTTTTCTGCGTAGATCTAGAGAGAACTTCTCTGGGCCAGCTCTATGCAGCTATCTGGTATAGACCATATATGGTGTTCCGCCACCGATATCACGCACAATCTACTGAGCCGCACATCTCAGTGTGTGCGCACACACTCGCGCCGCACACACTCCTCAATAAACGCACTCGCGCCGCACACGAATGTATCGGAACAATTATTAAATACATATCGCAGCTATAAGTATAATAATAAAAGATTCGAGATCGTTTCGAATGGCATTTAATCAATATTCTTTTATATATGTGTAGATACCATATATATACATACATATATATATATATATATATATATATATATATATATATATATATATTTATACATATGGATATGAGTATGTGTATGTACATATCATCATCATATGTCATCATCATTATTATTATATTATTACTTTTACTAATATTGTAATCTGTACATGAACATATTGGAGGTATCGACCAAATAAAGCTTAGGCTTTCACTGATCCTCCATAGACGTATGATATACATAGTATATCGTATGTCTATAAACTGATTTCATTCATTCATTCATATGTGTATGTGTATCCTAACGTATTAGTACAGGCAGTATTCACTTACATTACATTTTGTAAAATTATGATTAGTTAATATTATTAATGTGTAAATATATATAAATATAATATATATATATTATATATATAATAATAATAATAATAATAACACTATATTTGGTATAAATATTGGGTGAATGGAAAAGTATGAGTTGTCAAGTCTTCCACGGATTTAAGATAACGAAGAGAAACATGTTAACTAAAAGCAATAAACAAATGTATTTAATAATATAACATGAATAAAGTTAATAAAATTAAAATACATTAAATACATTAAGTATAAATCGCTATTATAAATTCTAAATAAACATAAATATAAAAAATACAACTTAACTCAAATAACTAAATAACTAACTTAAAATAACTCAATTTTCATAAATTGATAAATAATATCATATTCACCTAATAGTGTGTCAACTTTATAAAATCCAAGGCATTGGGATCATTATGTAGTCAGTGTTATAGATACATGTAAGCTTCACCTGCATGCAACACTCGTCTCCTGTGAATGCATACCTCAGTCCCTGTAACTTATCATTGAAATAATAATGATTTCCACCAAAAACTAAACGTATAAATAAAACAAAATAGTCAATGTATCATCTCATTTTTAAAATATTAAAAAGTGCTAATGAATATATAAATATATTAAAGTACTAACATAATAATTAAAAAAACTTCTCAAAATCTAAATCATCATTTAATAAAATATACATAAAAGATAACATATTATAAAACCTAAATTAAAAACATTATTTTGTAAGTGGCGTCAATACTTTATGCCAATATTTGTTAAACGAAATAAGTTTTTAGATGTTCTAGATTCCTTTCTAATAAATGTATTACAATCATTTTTATTTTTAACTATGATTTGTAAATTAATAAGTAATTTATTATAAAAACATATATGTATAAATTATATATATATATATATATATATATTGATTGAAAGTTTATTTAAACAATTAAATAAATCATAAATGATTTCTCAAGTGTATATATAGAATACAAATAATAAATTAGGTAAAACAATAAATACCATTAAATAATAATAATAAAATAAAATACAATAAACCGTACGGAAATTAATAAATAAAATAATAATGACAAACAATATTAGTATTAAAGGTTGCCACCTGATATCGATTGTTGTATATATTTCATGAATGTTTTATGCTATTTTATGGATCTAATATAGGGTGGGAGTGAATTCCATAGTTTAGGACCAATATAACTCTGTGAAGTAATCAATTTTGAGGGACGTAGAATAGGGGTAGATAGGAGATGAGATGCATGGTTTCTAAAGATGGGAGGGAAGATATTTGTACTATGATATTTACCTACTAGAGAAACAGAACTATAGAAGGGGCAATGCGAAGAGTATATTGAGGAATGAACAATGATAGTATGCGATAAGCAGATCGTTTGTTAAATGGGAACCATGGAGGTAAGTGTTGGTATGAGGGAGTAGAGGAATGATTTGGAATACGCAGGTTATATGTTGTACGGATTGATAAACGAATAACTCGATTTGAGAGAGAGAGAGAGAGTATAATGGAAGATTGATAAGGATTGAGGAACAGTAATCTATACGTGAGAGGATAAGGGAATTAACTAAATTAGTAAGAGATAGCGTAATTGATTTTCGTATTTTTCTAATTCTAAATAGATAATAATTTGCAGATATAGTGATGGCAGTAATTACTGCCTATATTACTGCCATATTAATATGAGGAATGAAGGAAATAGTAGAATCAAAAAGTACACCTATAGGTGTATATAAGTTGGATGCAGTAGGAGAAGGAAATATTACAATGTTATCAATAATAATTACTATATGTGTATACGCATTGAAATATATTCACATTACACTGTTAACAATTATAGTACAGTGAGTGTCTTTTTTAGGGTGTAAGTAGTGTCCCCATAGCCGTACCCTAATTAGGGTACAATTTAAATAAATACGATAAGTACTCTAAAAATGATCAAACTGTACCCTACATAATATTAGATGGTTGTACCCTAATTATATGGTACCGTGTATCCTAATGCAATTGTATGATATTTATCGTAATTGAATATCATGATATGTACATTTAATAGTCACGTCCCTAATATTTAACATAACTGATCTAATAAATATATAGAGTGTACCCTAGTGCATTTAACAGTAAGGTACCCTAATATTTAACATACATGTACCCTAATAAATATGTATATTGTACCCTAATGTGTTTAAAAGTCGTGTACCCTATTTAGAGTATATGGCAAATGTTGGTGATTTTTAACGATATCTACTCTATAAATTGAATTCGCTGTACCCAAATTTTTAACAGTGTATACACTAATATAACAGTATACTATTAAGATATAAACCACTCCGTAAACCCGGCACGAAACCACCAACTTTAAACTTCAAGAAACTACTCAAGACCCATTTATTTAATCTGAAATATTAACTACACTTACACATGGACTGCCGATTGCTTTATAAGCACAGTTTGCTGTCCTAAAATTTCAGCGCAAATGTATAATGTAATGATATGTAAGTGCATACTATAGTATATTATACGTATACTATAGTATATTATACGTATACTATAGTATACATATACGATGTGTATAGTACACGCTAGTGATGCAGTAAACGATACCAGTAAAATTTAAAGCATGACGCAGTCTCAGTTTTACCTACCTAAAGTCTCAACTCGGCTCGGCTCGGGCTCTTTTTTTTCTTCCGAAAATTAAAGTCTCGACTCGGTGTCGGCTCGGAATAATTTACATCACTAGCCTATACTATATAGGTGCATATATAGTATACTGTATAATATACTATATATATATACATATATATATATATATATATATATATATATATATATATATATATATATATATATTATACAACCTAATACGCGTACCTAGATATATAAACTCGTGATCTATTCGGTATTGTATATACCGTGTAATATGTTAACTATTAGTGTATACACTAAACACGTGTATGTGTGTTACTTAGTCACGTGACGATGACGTCATAGGGTGATCACGTGATAATGACGAACACATCTTCCTCCTCCATCGTTCGCTATCAGCGGTCTTGTGAGTTGGCGCGAGGGGCGATCAGACCGGTCCGATATGCCGTCCATCCAGCGTCTCCGTATACCGCCTTCCACTGATACCGTGCAATGAAACGCTCGTGAGTTAATACCGCAGTTGAAACGTCGGTACAGTATTAATATATACGCGTAAACTGTATACAGTATACGGCGTACAGTGTGCTATAGTACAGTCAACTCGCACTAACTAGGAAACCCGGCTAACTCTGAATGTCGGCGTAGTAATAATTATAGAATAATTCGATATCTCAGAAAATTGTTTATAGTTCCCTTCGAATATGAGTAATCGGGAGTTGACTGTATATATATATATTTATATATATATATATATATATATATTATTATGATAATTTATTTAGTAAATATAAAAATCAAGAAAATAAAATATAAACAAATAATATATCTAATGAATTGATCTATACCTTATTGTTGACATTATTTCGTAATCATGTTTAAGTACACTTTAATAAGTACACATTTGGTGACGTTCTAAGTTAAAATGTCTATAATATACTTTCAAATTAAACAACGTTATAATCAAGGAACAGTAATCAAACTGTCATCATGAAACGGCCCAATCGGCTTAGTTGGCTATAGCCTATATATAGCCTATAAAGCCTCAACCACACAATCAGTTGAAACCCGTTACTACTGCCCGTGTGGCTCAGTTGTCTAAGGCATCAGACACACACGCAGTATGTCGCGTGTTCAAGCCTCGTCCTAACCATTAAAATAAGGTCTTAATATTTAGAAATGTTTAGAAATATCTAGAAATGATCTAATATAATTGTGTATACATAAATACTCGGCTCTCGTTAAAACTATGGATGTCTTAAGACTATTAACATGAGAGCAGTTTCGAAGGGACATTAGATCCATATATGGTTATAAGTGAAAACTTCATCTAAGCTACTAGACGGAGAACTCCACCAAAATAAAACAATTTATATTTATCATAAAAATGACACTATAATTTATATTATATAATTAATAAAATAATATTATATAATTAATAAAATTATATAATTAAATAATACAAGATATATGAATTAAAGTAAAATGCATACAACACACACATATATATACTATGTGTTCTGTAGAATATGTTTTTATATAATCTATAGATTATGGTATATGGAATATAACCTATGGTATATGGAATATGCATCCCTATAGGTATATCCCTATAGGTATATCCCTATAATATACCTATTTATCCCTATATATATATATATATATATATATAGTTAATTCGCTAATTAGATTCGATACATCATAAACACTACGAAGACGAGTTGTGTTGATACCGGAAATACATAAAACAGGACGAGGACACGTGACGCGTGATTAATTAACAAAGACAATAAGCTACGAGTTAACCTTTATCGTCTGTAAATAATAGAAATACAAAAACAAAATGTAATATATATTTATGTATGTGCGTGTGTGCGACGCACATGTGTGTGTGTGTGTGCGATAGTACACGTAACACACTAATGTGTGTATGTGCGCATGAGTGTGTGTATGTATGAATGCGTGTGTGTATGTATGCATATATATATATATATATATATATATATATATATATATATATATATATATATATATGCATAAACATGTTTATTAATTATATAACAGGAGTTAGGGCCGTATCATATATTTTGCGAATAAAATATATAACACTCCCCCTATCTACGCAACGTGATTAGTATTCAGGCATCCCGCTGCTAGAGGTAGTATCGAAATCACTGAAATAGATTAGGGGTTTCAGCGGTTTGCATACTAAAATGTTTGCATTTCTCTATTAAATTACATGCAATATACGTTAGCTTAACTCGCTACATAGATATGTATAGCATTTAAAACCAACAGATATTCTATTGATATGCTTATTAGTTACGAACACTTAGTTTTCATCATATAAATAATAATTTAAAGCATATTATTTTTAATTTTAAAAGTGCATAGTTTGATACGAATTTACATTATAGACAAGACATAGCTCCGAAATGTAACCCTATATAGGTGGCGCTGTTATTTTTTTGTATACAAAATAGAATGATACGCCTGAGTATTATATCTTTCCTTAGAACAAATCTTTATCAGTATTATAACACTCGTATAATACAACTTTCACAATCGTGAAATCTAAAATACGAGCACCGAAATCATTAATTTGTAGATTATATAAGAACAATATTACAAAATAATGTTTATTTTAAATAAATGTTTAAATACACTGTTTTACATTGATGTTCGATAAGATTTTATATAATATAATTTAATATAAAGTAATTAAATATAATTATTTATTCAATAATTAAAGAAATTTTCGAAAAATTAAAATCGGAACTCCCCTTTTAGAGACCCTATAGGGGATATTTATAGATATACCATATGCGGTTGCACTTCTCATAAACCACTTAACCCCATTATTACGACCCCTGGGCCCCAGGGCCTGGGGTGGCCAGGTATATTTACCCCAATTAATTTAATTAGACAGACAAATAATTATATTTAAAGGAATATGAGTTTACTTGATAACATATTTACCTATTGATTATATTCACAAACACACATACACACATACACACATATACAAACACACATAAACATACAATCACACACATACATACATATATATATATATATATATATGTGATATGATAGTAGCAAAGATTTAGCGAAGCATATTTCTCCTACGGAATTTTATTCATACATTTCTCCTTCGGAAACTCTTCGATAGTAGTACGCTAACAGCATGACTGCAGTATACTCTTGATACTATACTCTTGATACTATACTCTTGATACTATACTGTAATACTATAGTATTAATTGCGCGTTCATTGGACCATAGCTACCCGCGACAGTGGCGCCTCGTCGCGCGCGCGGGAGAATCAATCACGAGACCCGCGTGAGCGTCACGTGTCATGCCCGTCCTTAACGATGTCCTCCATCGATCTTACGTAATCCGTAGAGTTTTTCACGAACGCCGCGCCGCGCCGCGTATTTATGTGTTTACGCCGCCTCCACCCCGACCATTATCTCGTAAATCTCGAGCGCGAGATCACGCCAGATCTCGCGCGGTAATGCACGGCGTGCCGTATAGGTCATAGCGCCATCACTTTAATAATCACATTTATTATCGTTTTATCGTCTTCTTATTTACTGTTATGTAATAGCGTATTACGAAGCATTTATCACAGTCAGATTTGTAAACACACACACGTATAAGTGTATATATATATATATATATATATATATATATATATACATATATATATATATATATATATATATATATATATATCAATATCAATATCAATATATTCATATCGCTATTTATTTATATTTATATACACACATAATATCTATACATAATAATAATATGTTAAAATACAACATTATACAGTGAAATCCGCTTATATCGACTATCGCTTATACTGACAATTCGGGTATAACGACAATTTTAATTTTTTTTGTTGGATTTACACCTACTTACATGGCAATACAATCGTTTATAATGACAAATCGGCTATAACGATAATTTTGTGATGACATATTTGGATTTTACTTCGCATATAACGACTTTTAAATTTCAAATTAGAATATATAATAATACTTTTACAATTATTATTATATATATATATGCCATATCTATGCATAGTAATTATAAATATTCCCGTATGAATTTTCAATTGTATGTAGTAGAAACTAATTGCAATTAGTTATATGTGGACGAGAAATACAATGAGCTATTACAATGAAGTACTCCTAATGCTATGCTTACTGTAATAATTATAGTAGTATTGTTATTTATAAAATAATAGTCATTTCATATTTAATTAATTAATCCTTATTACATAAATATGCCAAAACGTAAAATTATATCTATAATGGTTAATTGCTATAAGTAAGGCAATTGCTATAAAAGAAATTGCAGACAGAACATCCAGAAAACTAGTAGCTGACGAACATGGTGTTGCCATATCAACTGTTACTGGAAGGGTGAAAGACAGCAATAGTATCATTTATAATAGTACAACATCAAATAAAAGTAAAACAATTAAATTATCTCCATATGATGCTGTAGAAAACCTCTATTGTTATGCTTTAATAATCGAGAATTGCCCAGCGCATGTTATAGTTCTGGATTATCAAATAGAGAATTTGTCTTCCTACCTCCTGGAACTACGTATGGAATCGGACATCTCGTTAAATCGGACACTTTTCGCGATCCCTTGCGAGTCCGACTTATCGGGAGTTGACTGTATATATATATATATATATATATATATGTGTGTGTGTGTGTATGTGTGTATATATATATATATATATATATATATATATATATATATAAACAACTGGTACCACGTGGAACATGTTATAATTCCGTAGCTATAATAGATGACCTCTATTACGTGTAGACAAGTCTACAGGATGAGCCCGTGAGGCCGTGATACCATCATGGACACGACCTTGAACAGGAGTATCGTATTCGCTATATGAAAATCTTGATAGTATAAAAAGGGGATAACATCCCATGGGCTAGATATTTTAATAACGTAAACAGATTTCAGATGATGGAGTACATATTCGGTAACAATCTCACACGATAAAAGTTCGATTAATATGTACAATAGATATTATATAATACCAGTGGCAATAAAATAAGCATAACAATTATTAGTAAATAAACAATATATATATATATATATATATATATATATATCTTATAATTAATATATTTGTTTTATCTTTGATATTTTTCATATTTTAGAATATTTAAATTACAATTTAAATTAATGAATTAACGCGTATTTATGTATGTATATAGGGCATACCCTATCTACCATATATATAAACATTGCTAATATATTTATCAATATATATATTGTTTGGGGTATATGCATATAAGTCATGGCTCAGTGGCCACTGAGCCATAGACTGAGCGGGACAACCAAAAGCTAATAAGCCAGAGGACCCGGGTTCGACTCCAGGCAATTCTTGTTTTTCTCTTGTGTTTATCAAGAACTTAATAAAAGATAAATCAAAACACAATTGTTAAAAAAATAATGTTACTATTTGTATTGTTTTGTCCGGGGCCCTTCGCAGTTATTTATAACATGTATAAGTCTATATTGAGGGATCCATTTGTATCCGCTTTTTGTATTGTATTCAATATATATATATATATATATATATATATATATATATATATATGTGATTTCAATGAATAAATATTATTATTATTATATATATATATATATATATTAGTATCATATATGATACTAATAATAATAACGTATAGTTAATACACCGGAAATAAAGGCGATGATTAATAATCTATCGGTTCGAACACGACTTATTACGTAACCACTATTACGTCATACTTATGACGTCACTATTGCGTCACTACGATCGTATCTATCACGAGGTATCTATTCAGTAGCACTGTGTCTATATACTAACATCGATAATTAATAATAAATATAACTTCGAAATTAAATGATATAACATCATCAATTCGTATACGTATACATATATATATTTATATTATTTATAAACTATATATATATATATATATATATATATATATATATTCATATATTGAATAATATTGCATATTGCATAATAAATATCATCCTGGAACAGCACAAAGCATAAAAACGTGGAAATAATTACATTTCTATAACTTAATATTCGCGTACGCACGAACACATGTACTAGCGTGTGTGCGCGCGTGTGTGTGTGCGGTATACTATTACATAACTTAGTATTACCATTGTTCCGCGTGTACGCCGCACACCTATACTATAGTGTCGTACACCTATACTACAGTTCCGCACACCTATAGTACCGCACACATATAGTATCGCACACATATAGTACCGCACATCTATAGTACCGCACATCTATAGTATATATATATTATAGTGAGAGTTACATAGCGAGCAAAATGTACGGCGTACATACATTTATACAACTTAGTGCCGAGGCTGTAAACAATAACACTACCAACCTGTCAACCTGCCAACCTGTCAACCTGTCAACCTGTCAGTCTGTTAACCTGTCAGCGATGTCACACTAAGATACGCATGCGCACTAGAAGACTGCACATGCGTAGTAGGCTTCTATTGAAGGGGATATATACCGTTATAACTCAGTCGTTAGATATCGAACTCCATCGACGTGGTTGATGTATACATGTATTTATATTCGAATATTAATAACATTGTATTTCGCGTGTCCGGTCTCTATAGAGTTTACAGGCGTACCATATATGGTGTTGTTGAATTATTGTTTCATATTTCCTTATTTTCAGTGTTTATTATTTACAGAATACGAACTTATATATGCACTCAATTACATAACTAAAAACCATGTATAACTATTATGTAATACTATTAATAGTTTTAATACTATTAATATACGTATACATAAAGGATACTCTTATATATATGGTAGCATATAATAAGTATATAAATGAAAACTATAGTTTTATAATATTATAATATTAAGCTACGCGTTCAGTATAATATTGGATTATTAATTAAACATAAAAAAGTACGAAGTCGACACGGAAGGAGTAATTATGATTCATCACAATGGCTTACGGGCCCTATGTCCGTATTACACGCGCTATGTCCGTATTACACGCCTTTGTTCTTTATTTGTATTCGTATTCGATATTGTATCCTACTTTTGAGTAAGTAATTGATGATTTATGTTAAGCTTAACTTCCACCTAAAGTGCACCTAGTTATTCGCGTTAACATAAACATTCAAAAGCATCGCCATCCTGATACTATATAGTACATTATAGTATATAGCATACTATATATACATAGTATATACTATATACTATTTAGTATATAATATAAGCCACGTGATAGAAATGTACTACCACGTCAGCTGTTCATATGTACATCATATTCTCAAAACACCGTATTATCATTCAGTGTAGGTATTATCTGATGCTCTATTGTTATATTAACATTATCATCCTCTTCGTTATAGAGATGTCCTATAGCTACCCTCTTATCTACCCCCTTATCTACCACGTATGACGTAATCTTGTATCTACCCGATTATCGTGGATTATTCATCATTTAATCTATTATCTTGTATATTCGTATTAAGGGAGCCTCCAAACTCCTACATTATCCCTGTTATCTACCTTCGCCCCGTTAGCTAACTTCGCCCTGTTATCTATAGATATTATCTATATACAATATTAAAAGAGCTCAGAAATGCTGGAACGATACACTTATAACTATAGACTAAGTGGGTTTGGGACAACATTTAGGGGCGTGGTTCGTCTCATGGATTGGGAGCATGGTTTGAGGTGTGGCTGGTAGATAACAGGGTGAAGTTAGATAACAGGGATAAGGTATACCGTTCCAGCATTTTCTGAGCTCTATTTAATATTGTATATAACTTTTTAGCAACTTTTCATTAGTTTCTGCATATAAAAACTTAAATATGTATTAACATGGTATTAATATATGCATGTATGGTGTATATATATATATATATATATATATATATATATATATATATACGTTTATATTTGAACGGTCGATTAATTAATTAAGCATGGCATACATTAGGAATGTCTTTACAACACTTAAGTAACCTAATTCACCCCAACACTCGTTGATAGGTGGCGATAGTAGACAACACGTGATATAGAGTATATCTCTTATAGTCTATAAATGGACACGATTTGATTTATTTAATTTTTATTTAACAAATTATAAACCTATTATTGTATTGTGATGTATTCGTGTCCGAATGAATACGTAGGCTATAGAACTACACATATGTGTCACGTGGTTTCGAATCAATGAAGCGTATCGCTTTCACCGACCCTCCTTATATGCTATCTATACACTGAATTCATTCATTCATCTGTGGGACGCTATGGTGTCAACTGGTATACCAGTAGCGAGTGTCAACTGGCATACCAGTAGCGAGTGTCAACTGGTACACCAGTAGCGAGTGTCAACTGGCATACAGGTGGCGAGTGTCAACTGGCATACAGGTAGCGAGTGTCAACTGGTATACCAGTAGCGAGTGTCAACTGGCATACCAGTAGCGAGTGTCAACTGGTATACCAGTAGCGAGTGTCAACTGGTATACCAGTAGCGAGTGTCAACTGGCATACAGGTGGCGAGTGTCAACTGGCATACAGGTAGCGAGTGTCAACTGGTATACCAGTAGCGAGTGTCAACTGGCATACAGGTAGCGAGTGTCAACTGGCATACCAGTAGCGAGTGTCAACTGGTACACCAGTAGCGAGTGTCAACTGGAATACCAGTAGCGAGTGTCAACTGGCATACCAGTAGCGAGTGTCAACTGGTATACCAGTAGCGAGTGTCAACTGGTATACCAGTAGCAGGTGTCAACTGGCATACCAGTAGCGAGTGTCAACTGGCATACCAGTAGCGAGTGTCAACTGGTACACCAGTAGCGAGTGTCAACTGGCATACCAGTAGCGAGTGTCAACTGGTATACCAGTAGCAGGTGTCAACTGGCATACCAGTAGCGAGTGTCAACTGGCATACCAGTAGCGAGTGTCAACTGGTACACCAGTAGCGAGTGTCAACTGGCATACCAGTAGCGAGTGTCAACTGGTATACCAGTAGCGAGTGTCAACTGGCATACCAGTAGCGAGTGTCAACTGGTATACCAGTAGCGAGTGTCAACTGGCATACCAGTAGCGAGTGTCAACTGGTATACCAGTAGCGAGTGTCAACTGGCATACCAGTAGCGAGTGTCAACTGGCATACCAGTGGCGAGTGTCAACTGGTATACCAGTAGCGAGTGTCAACTGGCATACAGGTGGCGAGTGTCAACTGGCATACAGGTAGCGAGTGTCAACTGGCATACCAGTAGCGAGTGTCAACTGGTATACCAGTAGCGAGTGTCAACTGGCATACCAGTAGCGAGTGTCAACTGGTATACCAGTAGCGAGTGTCAACTGGTATACCAGTAGCAGGTGTCAACTGGCATACCAGTAGCGAGTGTCAACTGGCATACCAGTAGCGAGTGTCAACTGGTACACCAGTAGCGAGTGTCAACTGGCATACCAGTAGCGAGTGTCAACTGGTATACCAGTAGCAGGTGTCAACTGGCATACCAGTAGCGAGTGTCAACTGGCATACCAGTAGCGAGTGTCAACTGGTACACCAGTAGCGAGTGTCAACTGGCATACCAGTAGCGAGTGTCAACTGGTATACCAGTAGCGAGTGTCAACTGGCATACCAGTAGCGAGTGTCAACTGGTATACCAGTAGCGAGTGTCAACTGGCATACCAGTAGCGAGTGTCAACTGGTATACCAGTAGCGAGTGTCAACTGGCATACCAGTAGCGAGTGTCAACTGGCATACCAGTGGCGAGTGTCAACTGGTATACCAGTAGCGAGTGTCAACTGGCATACCAGTAGCGAGTGTCAACTGGCATACCAGTAGCGAGTGTCAACTGGTATACCAGTAGCGAGTGTCAACTGGTATACCAGTAGCAGGTGTCAACTGGCATACCAGTAGCGAGTGTCAACTGGCATACCAGTAGCGAGTGTCAACTGGTACACCAGTAGCGAGTGTCAACTGGTATACCAGTAACGAGTGTCAACTGGTATACCAGTAGCAGGTGTCAACTGGTATACCAGTGGCGAGTGTCAACTGGTATACCAGTGGCGAGTGTCAACTGGCATACCAGTAGCGAGTGTCAACTGGCATACCAGTAGCGAGTGTCAACTGGTATACCAGTAGCGAGTGTCAACTGGTATACCAGTAGCGAGTGTCAACTGGCATACCAGTAGCGAGTGTCAACTGGCATACCAGTAGCGAGTGTCAACTGGTATACCAGTAGCGAGTGTCAACTGGTATACCAGTAGCAGGTGTCAACTGGCATACCAGTAGCGAGTGTCAACTGGCATACCAGTAGCGAGTGTCAACTGGTACACCAGTAGCGAGTGTCAACTGGTATACCAGTAACGAGTGTCAACTGGTATACCAGTAGCAGGTGTCAACTGGTATACCAGTGGCGAGTGTCAACTGGTATACCAGTGGCGAGTGTCAACTGGCATACCAGTAGCGAGTGTCAACTGGTATACCAGTAGCGAGTGTCAACTGGTATACCAGTAGCAGGTGTCAACTGGCATACCAGTAGCGAGTGTCAACTGGCATACCAGTAGCGAGTGTCAACTGGTACACCAGTAGCGAGTGTCAACTGGCATACCAGTAGCGAGTGTCAACTGGTATACCAGTAGCGAGTGTCAACTGGTATACCAGTAGCGAGTGTCAACTGGTATACCAGTGGCGAGTGTCAACTGGCATACCAGTAGCGAGTGTCAACTGGCATACCAGTAGCGAGTGTCAACTGGTATACCAGTAGCGAGTGTCAACTGGTATACCAGTAGCGAGTGTCAACTGGCATACCAGTAGCGAGTGTCAACTGGCATACCAGTAGCGAGTGTCAACTGGTATACCAGTAGCGAGTGTCAACTGGTATACCAGTAGCGAGTGTCAACTGGTATACCAGTAGCAGGTGTCAACTGGCATACCAGTAGCGAGTGTCAACTGGCATACCAGTAGCGAGTGTCAACTGGTACACCAGTAGCGAGTGTCAACTGGTATACCAGTAACGAGTGTCAACTGGTATACCAGTAGCAGGTGTCAACTGGTATACCAGTGGCGAGTGTCAACTGGTATACCAGTGGCGAGTGTCAACTGGCATACCAGTAGCGAGTGTCAACTGGTATACCAGTAGCGAGTGTCAACTGGTATACCAGTAGCAGGTGTCAACTGGCATACCAGTAGCGAGTGTCAACTGGCATACCAGTAGCGAGTGTCAACTGGTACACCAGTAGCGAGTGTCAACTGGCATACCAGTAGCGAGTGTCAACTGGCATACCAGTAGCGAGTGTCAACTGGTATACCAGTAGCGAGTGTCAACTGGTATACCAGTGGCGAGTGTCAACTGGTATACCAGTAGCGAGTGTCAACTGGCATACCAGTAGCGAGTGTCAACTGGCATACAGGTAGCGAGTGTCAACTGGCATACCAGTAGCGAGTGTCAACTGGTATACCAGTAGCGAGTGTCAACTGGCATACCAGTAGCGATTGTCAACTGGTATACCAGTAGCGAGTGTCAACTGGTATACCAGTAGCAGGTGTCAACTGGCATACCAGTAGCGAGTGTCAACTGGCATACCAGTAGCGAGTGTCAACTGGTACACCAGTAGCGAGTGTCAACTGGTATACCAGTAGCAGGTGTCAACTGGCATACCAGTAGCGAGTGTCAACTGGCATACCAGTAGCGAGTGTCAACTGGTACACCAGTAGCGAGTGTCAACTGGTATACCAGTAGCGAGTGTCAACTGGTATACCAGTAGCGAGTGTCAACTGGCATACCAGTAGCGAGTGTCAACTGGTATACCAGTAGCGAATGCTTATCCTTAACGACTCGCTTACGGGGAAGAGTTATACAGTGTACAACGTATATGTACGGTGTGTATTGTACAGTGTACAATGTACGGTGTGTATTGTACAGTGTACACGTCATACAGTGTACGTTGTACAGTATACGTACTGTATACAGTCGTACATTGTACAATAGAAGAGCTCGTTGTAGTAGTAACGTGTGTAGTTCCATCCTTCATAGAAAAGTGCTTTTGAACAATACCCCTGTTAATCATAAGAATTGTTCACTGTACATTGTGCGGTGGACATCATGTACACTAAGTATATATTGTACATTGTTTGTACATTGTACAATGTATAGTATACATTGAGACTATATTGTATAGTATACACCGAGTGTACATTATACAGTATATATATATATATACTATGTATAGTGTATATATCGAGTGTACATTGTACACTGTACACGATATACACTGTTTACTACAGCACTACGACAGCAGCAGCGGTACACAATAGAGCGATACGGTGTGACTAGTTGACCGTTGTACAATGCCGATATCCACGTGGTATGTGTACAATGTACGCTGTACACTGTGCATTGAGCTGAGCAGTTATGATGTGTTTTTTTGAAAGAAAGCTGTCTCAAAAGATATATCTACCTATATATTCAATAAAGTTATATTAAACATTTTTTTTTTTTTAATTTGTAGTCGCTTCCAGGAAGATTTAAATTTAACATCGCAGAGGTACAGATTTAACGCGGGCTATTAATAGAGTGTCACTGTACAGTGGTAGACCACTATTAATAGAGTGACACTGTACACTGTGTACATATAACGTGGGTATAGAGTCTATATATAGACTAGTAGTATATGTGCGTTGTAACGTGTGCGCGATGATGAACACGACACATATGTCAGCTGACACCACGTGTTGCCGTGTATTGCCACAATATACGCGTATAGATTTATACTTATACTTATATATATATATATATATATATATATATATATATATATATATTTACATTTATATGTATTTACACTTAATATATATAAGATTGGTGTACTGTAATATATGCACTTGGGAATTGAAATGCTTCCGAAAAATAAATAAATATGCAAATATATATATATATATATATATATGTATGTATATATATTTTTTGAATATGAATTTCTATATAATATATTATTATGTAATACGTGCGATTTAAATTATTCAATAATCGTCGATAATATAAAAGAAAGTCGTTGAATTATTTGAATACATCAGTACACGTGACTTCGGAAACAGATTTCATGAATAGTATCACGTGACCTCCATGTGACCTCCATGCGATGCTGATCTGAAAACATGAACGATACAACGTGTATCTAAATATGTATGAAATGTTCGTGTTAAATTTAAAAAATTGAAATATCGCTTTTATTTACGTGATAGTATAATATTTATTTATTCATATATTTAGAAATGTAATTTACTATATAGAATTTCAATTCAAATAGTCTGTAAATATATATATATATATATATATATATATATATACATTATATTTATTCTATTTATTACATAGTAAATACTTAGTATTTTAATCATAATAAATATGTATTATATTTTGTTTAATTACTCTATCTATATACACATATTACTATGTATACATATATTACTATACACGTAGTCACATGTTGTGTCACGTGATGTCATAAACAACAGCGTTAATACAACGTTAATAGTAAATATCAGAAATAGACGTCTATGTTTTTGATAGTTATAGTATGTACATGTCCTTGATTATAGCATGTAGTATATCGATACGAATTGCTTGTGGCTAGATCATAATTGTCAATATATATATATATATATATGTGAATTTTACATATAATAAGTGTACCTATACGACATACATATTACGTTTCACACTCGTATTACTAATTATTATTTAAATACTTTTATTGTATCTATTATTATAATAGCTATAACAACTATTTCATCGCAATTTAATAATATCAACTATATAACGAGTGATATATATAAAACTCCTACTGAGGATATGAAATAGTTTTCAGATTTCGTAGTAAACTCTTTCGTCGGCAAGTGATTGTAATGGTTTGTATTTATGTGGTGATTTTAATATTCATTTATTTTATCATAATTATAATAAACATGTGTAACCAATTTTATTGACTAATGATTAATGACAAGAGTGACTAATGACAATAATTCTTTAATTGATGATATTTTTACAAATAATAATTATTCTCATAAATATAATGGAATATTACTGCATATTTATGCGGCCCTTAATGTGTTAATGATATAAATGATGACTACCCTATTTTTACTTTTTTTGATTTAAATTTTAATAATTTTAATAAAAAAAAAACTAAATATAATTCTACAATTAATAGAGTTAATAACTCAACTATAACAAAATTAAAAAATTGCATTATTATCATAAATAGGATTTTTCTGGTATAGATATAAATACTACTTTTAATTATTTTATAGATATGTTTAAATTAATATTAAATAAATATTGTCCTTTATATACTACGAAAATCTTAAGTAATAAAATTAATAATCCATGAATAAATAATTATTTATTAAAATGTATCCCCTATAAACATAATTATTAAAATTTGTTATAACCAATTCAAATGATTTCAATCATACGAAATATAAAAGAATATAGGAATATCAGTACTTCATTACTTAGAAATGCCGACAATTATTATATAAAAAATCTCTGTAAAATTGTAATAATAATTCCAAAAAAACATGATCTATTTTAAATAATATAATTAAAGGAAGTACTTTTTCAAATTATTTAAATACAACCCTAACATCTAATGATTTTAATCTATATTTTAGTAATGCTGGAAAATGCTTGCTAAGGATTTTAATTCTAACTCTGGTTTTAATTCAAATTTACATAAACATCGTTTATCATTTCATAACACAAATACTTTTTATCTTACACCTTTACAAATTCCGAAATATGTAATATTCATACAAACAATAAAATAGTACTGATATTTATAATATAAATATGAGCTTAATATAACAACTTAATTAATACAGAATTAAATCCATTATTATATTCTTTATTTAATAAATCATTATGTGAAGGATTGTTTCCTGATTGTTTTAAAATTTGAAGATTATTCTTTTAAATAAAAAGAGTAATACAAATATATAAGATAACTTCAGGCTAATATCTCTTCTCCTTCATTTCTCAAATATCTATGAAACATTATTTAAAAATATACTTCTTTCATTAATAAATATAAAATATTGAATGAAAATCAATTTGGGTTCAGACAAAATTATTTAACCGAATATACATTACATCACTTATAAGAAACTGTATGTGATGAATTAGAAAATACTAATATAGTGCAATTTTATCTATTGATCTCAAAAAGGCCTTTGCCACTTTAGATCATAATATATTGATAAATAAATTATAATTTATTGATTAATCTATAGATAATATTGATATTAGAGGTTTAACTAAAGTTCTATTATTTAGTTATTTATCAAACAGACTATGTAAATATGTCAAACTAAATGGGGCTATTTCAGATATGGAAAACATATCATTTGGTGTTCTAAGGTTCAGTTGTAAGGCCCTTACTCTTTCTTATATATATATATTAATGATATACCTAATATACTGAAATATGCTTAACCCATAATATTTGCAGATGATACACATTTATTTTTCAGTTGTAAATCTTTTGATATTCTGCAAACTAATATACAAGATGACTTTTTAGTTTAACTCACTAGCTAATTAGTAATAAATTAACATTAAATGTAAAAAAAAAACAACTTTATGCATAAACTTTATGCTTTAAGCATGCTTTATAATATTCGAAATTCTAAATCGAAAAATAAACCAGAATTAAACA
>OZ025242.1:87354865-87433004 GCA_964019155.1 Osedax fenrisi
TACCTCTTACCTCTTACCTCTTACCTCTTACCTCTTACCTCATACCTCTTACCTCTTACCTCTTACCTCTTACCTCTTACCTCTAACCTCTAACCTCTAACCTCATACCTCTTACCTCTTACCTCTTACCTCTAACCTCTTACCTCTTACCTCTAACCTCTGACCTCTGACCTCTTACCTCTAACCTCTTACCTCTTACCTCTAACCTCTTACCTCATACCTCTTACCTCTTACCTCTTACCTCTTACCTCTTACCTCTTACCTCTAACCTCTAACCTCTAACCTCATACCTCTTACCTTTTACCTCTTACCTCTTACCTCTTACCTCTTACCTCTTACCTCTTACCTCATACCTCTTACCTCTTACCTCTTACCTCTTACCTCTTACCTCTTACCTCTTACCTCTTACCTCATACCTCTTACCTCTTACCTCTTACCTCTTACCTCTTACCTCTTACCTCTAACCTCTGACCTCTTACCTCTTACCTCTTACCTCTTACCTCTTACCTCTTACCTCTTACCTCTAACCTCTAACCTCTAACCTCATACCTCTTACCTCTTACCTCTTACCTCTTACCTCTTACCTCTTACCTCTTACCTCTTACCTCATACCTCTTACCTCTTACCTCTTACCTCTTACCTCTTACCTCTAACCTCTAACCTCATACCTCTTACCTCTTACCTCTTACCTCTAACCTCTTACCTCTTACCTCTAACCTCTGACCTCTTACCTCTTACCTCTAACCTCTTACCTCTTACCTCTAACCTCTTACCTCATACCTCTTACCTCTTACCTCTTACCTCTTACCTCTTACCTCTTACCTCTAACCTCTAACCTCTAACCTCATACCTCTTACCTCTTACCTCTTACCTCTTACCTCTTACCTCTTACCTCTTACCTCTTACCTCATACCTCTTACCTCTTACCTCTTACCTCTTACCTCTTACCTCTTACCTCTTACCTCTTACCTCTTACCTCATACCTCTTACCTCTTACCTCTTACCTCTTACCTCTTACCTCTTACCTCTTACCTCTTACCTCTTACCTCTTACCTCTTACCTCATACCTCTTACCTCTTACCTCTTACCTCTTACCTCATACCTCTTACCTCTAACCTCTAACCTCTTACCTCTTACCTCTTACCTCATACCTCTTACCTCTTACCTCTTACCTCTTACCTCTTACCTCTTACCTCTTACCTCTAACACTATAGTAATATATACACAGTACTCCTACCAACACGTGTATAGACGTGAAGGTACGCAGCACCGATATAGCGATGACCTCTAAACCCGGTGAAGGTCACCGTATCAACGTGTGATCACACGTGTGTGATGCTAATCAATGGCGTTAGGTCAGCGTTATTTTATTTATTTATTTATTTATTTGTTTAGAGACTTCATAAATGAAAATCATTTTTCGACGTCATAACAATAATAATAATAATAATAATAATATAATAATATAACATATAAACGAAGATAACAGTAATCGCAAAATATATATTCATTTCACTAAATAATGTTTAAAGAGTCTACTTTTGAATTGAGATCGAGAAGTTGTCGTACGAATAATATTCGGAAGTAAATTCCATAGAGTTGGTACCGCAACAGAAAAAGCAGAGTTACCAAAACATGAATTTGTATGAGGCAAAACAAGTTTCATTGCATGGCAATCCCGTCTTGGTCTGCTACTGGTAGCAATTGATAATAATTCAGCCAGATACTTAGGTTCACCCGTGTAGATAGCTTTATGAGCTAAACATAACAATTTTAGTTTACAAAGATCACGATATCTGAGCCAACCAAGGGTTAACATAATATGTGATATAGATATATAGTTACTACCCGTATTAGTATTTATATTATTTTTAATTTTATATAAAACACGAACAGCTCTCCTTTGAATTTTTTCGAATTTTATCATAATATTATCAGGGACAAAAACAAAAAGTGAATTGCAGTAGTCGAATCTACTAAAAACCAATGAATATATAAGTGATTTAGTGATATCAAAGGAGAGCTTAGCACGAGCCTTATGTATATTATATAAATAATAATTAGCAGTACGAATAACATTAAGAATGTGACTGTCATATTTCATAATAGAGTCAATTGTTATACCGAGTGTTGTGATTTTATTAGATAAAGGCAGCGTGGCAAGAAAACTATCAGTTATTTTAACAATTGAAGGTATTTTAGAGAATAAAATAGTATCAGTTTTTGAGACATTTAAGGATAATGAATTACTAGTGAACCAATTTTGTATATCAGTAATACAGTTTTTAATGTTGTATTGGATTATAGCGTGATCAGTAGATTGAGGAAAGGAAGTATAAAGCTGTAAATCATCAGCATATAGATGATAGTGAATGTAAGGATATTTTTTAAAAATAGAAGAAACAGGTAATATATAAATCAAGAAAAGTATTGGGCCCAGAACAGATCCTTGAGGAACACCATGAGTGTGCATAAATGATTTTGAAAAATTGTCATTAATCTTAATTGATGAAAAACGAGATGTTACAAAAGACATTAACCAATTGTGCACCTGTCCATGAATACCTATCTCTTTAAGCCGACATGATAAAATTGTATGATCCAGAGTGTCAAAAGCACTAGATAGATCAAGTAATATTAAGTAGCATGGCATTTTTTTGTCTAGCGACAGTATTATATCATTAAAAATCAAATTAAGCGCTGTTTCCGTTCCACGATTAGGAAGATAAGCACTTTGTAAAGGATCAGCTATCGAATTAGAAGTTATATAATGAACTAATTGTTTACTTACAATGCGCTCAAGAGTTTTAGAAAGGGATGATAGTTGAGAAATTGGACGATAATTAGATAGAATAGAGGAATCAAGAGTAGACTTCTTAATAATTGGAGTAATATATGCTTGTTTCATACTTGGAGGAACAACTGAGGAGATAAGCGATGAGCGAAATATATTAGTAATAGGAATTATCAAGTATGAAATAGAAGAACGTAGTAATGTAAGAGGAATAGGATCTAGAGGGGATGGAGATTTAATGGACATAATTAATGTTTGGATTTCAAGAGGATTAGGAAGCGAAAAGCAGGACCAGTGAAATGATGAAAAATGTTTACATAAAGATGGTTGGCAATTATTACTCATAGGAGGTAGATTATTTATGATATTTTTTGTTTTTTGTATGAAAAAACTAGAAAATGATGAGCAAAGTACATTTTCGGGTAAATCTGGAAGTTTTTTAATTTTATTCTTGCCAATTAGAGAAAAAGCTAGTTTAAAAGACTGTTTAGAGTTGATTCCAAAATCACGAAATTTATTAATAAAAAATAAAGATTTTACATTAGATAATTTCCTACGATAAATGTTACGATACATTTTAAAGGACTGTAAATCATTCAGTGATTTCGATCGAGAAAACTTCAATTGATATAATCGTAATTTCCTTTTAAGAGTTGATAATTCAGAGCCAAACCATGACTGATGAAATATCTTTTTTGTTTTAGAAATTTTAACAGGGGCATGGAAGTCAAGGGATAACTTGAGTGAAGTATTGAGGTCATCGAATGAAGGTTCGATATATAGTGAGTGTGATGTGAGATAATTTAGCCGAATAAAAGTAGATTTCATGAATTCTTTAATATTAATGCTAGATATATTTCTATAATTTCTGATAAAAGATTGATCCAAGGGAACCGGGAAAGATAAAGTGAAATTAATGGCAAAATGGTCAGATATAAGTAGACTTTGATTAGTACTAGAGATTAAAGAAGAATCAGAAGGGGAGATAATTACATCGATAGTATTACCACTAGTGTGAGTGGGAAAAGTAATATGCTGATGCATAGAATTACTAAATAAAAGGTCATTAAACGAATTAGATTGATAAGATGTTTTATTTAATTGAATATTAATATCACCAAGAATGATACAATTGCTGATTGAGATTGAATCAAAAATAATTGAAATTTCAGATAAAAAAGTAACAAAAGATGAAGATGGAGGACGATATATGAGAATAATGTCAATAAAACTAGATTTGTTAAGAAGACGATATGAGATAGCTTCACAAGATGTAAAGTTAGGTAAGATATTATTTTTAATATTAAAATGAGAATTGTAAATTATTGCAATACCACCACCCCGCGAAGTGCCTCTATTGTGGCAGATCATATTATAGCCATTAGGAACAACAAAAGCAGGAATAGTTGAGTCATTATCTGTAAGCCATGTTTCAGTTATAGCGACAATATCACATTTAGAGTCAATAATAAATTGGTTAATAAAATCACTTTTATTTCTGATGGATCTAGCATTGAATAAAGTACAATAAATATTTCTGTTATTACTATTATCATTAACCTTAAGATTCGATAGTCATAAATTGTTATTATTACTATTATCACTATTGTCACTATTATCACTATTATCACTATTTTCACTAATATTACTCTGTAACCCCTTACAATATTCATCAAAAGATTTACTCCAGATGGAAAGCAATTTTTCATCTGGTATAAATTGCTTGCATTTCCAGTCAATGCGACTAGTAGATGATTCACTAGATTGAATAATAGGACGAAGTTGATAAGTGCTAGATGATTTATTAAAAACACATCTAAGATCTGTTAGAGAAGATTTTGATGCATGGAAGTAGATACGCTTTAGTTTTAGAAGCGAAGCATCAATATATGGGCGAATGTAGAGTGATTCATAGTTAGACGAGAGAAGCTTACTATTTGAATTAATAAGTGAGTCTGATATACAAGGAGAGGAAAGGGTGATATTTGCAAAATGCGAACGAAAAGAGAAATTAGTAATAGAATTAGGATCAATATTTAGATAGTTAAATAATGATTTAATGTATGAAATATTTCTATTAACGGGTTTTATATGTTCAATGACAATGAATGAGGTAGAATTGGATGATTGGTTTATCAAGGATGATGGAGAAGATACATGTGGCATGGATGATGACGATGATTTTGGTAGACTAGATTTAACAATATCAGAAAAGGATTTATTAGTAGATTTAATAATAGTATCTGGGAGGGATGATATAGCATTAGATAGTAAATCAACACTTGGGAGATTAGTGGTGAGCTCAGATATCTTATCACTAAGTAAGTTAAATTGACTTTTAAGAGAATTAAGCTCTACAATAATCTTTGAGTTAACACTGGCTGAATTATTATCAATAATGACAGAATTGTTACATAAATGCTTGCAATTCTTGCATACAAATTTAATATAAGAAGAATTAAATAACGACAAGCCATATTTCGATGGGTTAGTTCCGTTCCATACTATCGACGTAACTCCATACGATCGTAGACATTCAAAATGAAGGTCAGTTGAGCAATAGCCACAGGAAATAGATGTACCGGTGCTCGAAGGCTTGTCACACTGCATGCATAGCTTTTTATCCATCTTAGGCGAACTTCCTATAGACAATAGAACACAGCAGTCTATGTATGTAGCGAAAAGGTAGCTAACCTTGTACCGAAGGTAGGTAGATCCGACTACCTATAGAGCAGACACCCAAGGGAGATCTTCGGGAGACAATCACAGTCGGGATGTAATTGTAATATCAAGTGCATATAACTTCATGTATAGCGAAATAGTAATGCATAGACACTGTGTATATAATACACAGGCAAACGAAATTCAATAGAAATGCAATTCAATAGATATTGATTCTATAGAAATTAGTCAATTGAAGAAACACGTCTTTACTGTACGAGAAATAAAACACGAATGAATGTTATACCGCGAGAGATTGCGTTAGTGCAACGATTTAGCTTTACACGTGACACAGAGGCATTAGTAATACGTTATATTAGCCGGCGGGCCTGGATTCCCGCCGCTCTATGGTATATCGTTAATAAAGATAGATATATCTACGGGGATGTGTTATATATATATAAATGTAAATATAAATATATATATATATATATATATATATATATATATATATATATATATATATATATATATATATATATATATGTGTGTGTTATATATAAAACATATGTTATTAGTTAATTTGTATTCATTTGTATATAATATTAATATATTAATAAAAGCCATCTTATAAAACATTTTATATAAAATAAAGTAACTATTGTATAAGTATTGTACGCATATATATCACGTGACAGTGTAAAAGTAACACGTGCCATTGTACAAGTATCACATGATAATATACAAATGCCATTGTACGAGTAACACGTGACATTGTACGAGTATCACGTGATAGTATGTAATTATCACGTGATAGTGTGCGAGGACCACGTGGTAGTGTGCGAGGACCACGTGGTAGTGTGCGAGGACCACGTGGTAGTGTATGAAGCGCGGCTTACTAATAATAAGAGAATGTTATATTTCAATCAGTGTTTGTATTCTTAATAATCTGCCTACATTTGTGTGTGTATGTTTATGTGTGATTACATTAGTGTATGTATACGTGTACTGCAATGGTATTAATGTGGTATTAATGGTGCATTAATAACGACATCCTGTTCATTATTACCGACTAGAACGTTCTATAATCTGACCACGTGACGATCTTCCGTATACAGGATGTAAGAAGTACACACGTCGTGCACATTCCTCGAGTTATCTCGTTGTATCACGTTATATCACGTTTACTCGTGGTATCTCGTGTTATCTCAGTTTATCTCATATCGTATCACGGTATTTCGTTTTATGTTAGCTGATTTATAAAATATAAACGAAAAACTATTCATCATAATATGAATAATAAACAATATGCTTTAAAATAATATGTTTCACAAACTTACACATTACATCTATATACAAATTGTTATTGTTATTTTTGTTATTTTTATTGTATGGAGTCCTTTCATCCCATCCAGGAACTTAGATGAAGTTTTAATTTATAACCATATATGGCTCTAATGTCCCTTCGAAGCCGCTCTCATGTTAAGGCATCCGTGGTGTTAACGAGAGCCGATCATTTATTTATACACAATCATATAAGATCACTTCTAACTAATATTTTAAGACCCATTTTATAAAATTAATTAATGGTCCGGCTGGAGGCTCGAACCCGTGTCCTACTGCTTGTGTGTCTGAAGCCTTAGCCAACTGAGTTACACAAGCAGTTATAACTAATATATATATATATATATATATATATATATATATATATCGCTTTCACTGATTCTCCTTATACTTTTTATTTGAACTGATTTCATTCATTCTTTAATGAATCATTATTTAACTCATTAATTCATCCATTTAAGATCAATATATATATATATATATATATATATATATATATTTATACTTATCTAAGATATTAGTTTAACTAATATCTTAGATATATCTTTATATATTGTATATATTAGATGTAAAAATAGTAATAATAAGTCATAGCTGCATCCAACATTCTCGCACTTCTGTTTTTATGTTATGCAATATCTTATGTAAAAAGAAATTAAATTGTGCTGATTCTAAAGATTCAAAATATTATGTAACTTGACATTTTGTAGGTATACCTATAGGGAAGGAGACCTGGATGAATTATTACTATAGTGAGTGAGAGAGATAGAGTGATGTTTTATATCTCGCTAATACTATAGTATTTTGTATAGTATAATAGTATATTATTATGATATTATACCTTTTCTACACCTGTTTTATATTATTGGTGTACTGGTAAACCTTTTTTATATACCTTTATCGTGTAATAGAATATAGGTGAGACGATGACTATAGTCATATCGTATACGATATAGGTATACCTATAGGCACCGGTGAGTCGTAGCTATTTATACATTGTAATAACAGTCAGTATATATATTTAATTATAAATATATATATATATATATACTTATATTTCTAAAGATCATATAATCATATTTATAATAATATTAAACACTTAATTAGATATATTTTAAAATTATAATAATTAAGTTTTACAACCCATTTTAATCACTAATATATACTGAAATCTTAATAATCCACAATAATAAAAATATATATATCGATGATAATAAATATAATAATAAATAATAGTAGTAATGTATTATATAATATAATTCAATAAGAACTTATTCGTATGAAATAACGGTCATAAATAAAAGTGACAATAATGTTAAGAATTATACTCGTAACTATTTGATGTTGATAAGGGTTGACCAATACCATTGTTATAATATATAATAACCATACATATATATATATATATATATATATATATATATATATATATATATATATATATATATACATATGCACATATATATACTCACATACGTACACATACATCCATACATATAAATATAACTATATATTAAATTTCTTATCGATCCCATTAGCATAACTCCGATTCTTTCTCTTAAAAAAGCACTTCCACGATACATTACACTTCGAGAACAACAATTCCTTTGTTTCTCTATATTAGTGTATGGTTGAGACGCTTGGCTCGCCTATTTATAAACCATATATCGATGTATAATACCTTTGCATTCACGTAGACATGCATCACTTTCGACACGTATTCAGCATTCATTACACGTATATTCCTATTTGTATGACCTCTACTGACCTCTACTGACTTATATTGACCTCTACTGACTTATACTTACCTCTATTGCACCTACTGAACTTTATATTAGTTAAACGACATTCACCCTCTCCTAGTATATCCTACCTCCAGATAGTCAATTTAATTCTTACGTAATCTTCTTTAAATAATGAGTCATACCTAACAAACTGACTCCGCAACAGTAATGCCTTCCGAGTATCGGCTTTCAATAATATTAAATAGGTACAGTTTAATATGAAGCCCTTTAAAAGAAGTGAATAATACATTAAATAATTTGTATTTTGTTAATTATTAATTGTAAGCCCTTTAGAAGTAGACTCATTATATTGAATAATTGTTATTTTTGTATTATATTGTTATATTATTATAAACAACACATTTCTAACAAATTATGTCGATTAATATTATTAGAGACTAGCGAGTATCTTCGATAATAGGTAGTCACGTGACATACGCCGCCATCTTGGATTATTACATCATCTTTAAATACAGAATCTTCCGCTTTCGTATCTATCGTCGAGATCCAAAAACAATGTCTAAATAACTATGCGATTCTTATTTTCAAATGTCCATTGATCTTCTCAATTAATTCTAAAGTATTCTATCCATTTTAAAACATATACTATTATAATTTTAGAATAAGTTTATTTTGTAGACAAATTTCACAAAATCTTAAGATATAATTATATATATTTAATTTGCCGATATAGACTATAGTTTTACAGAATACAATCAACTCACGCTTACTAAGAAACCAAGGGCCCGACAAAATGTGTCCGAGATATAAAATGACCATTACATTAATTTACATACTTACAAAATAAACTATAATTTGTAAATTTGTCTGAGTTAGTGGTGTTGCTTAGTTAGCGGGAGTTCACAATATATTATATTATCTACAGGTTAAGCTACACTGTTAGTGCTAACCTGTTTAGGAACCTACTCTCTCCATCCGTCAACACCGTTAAGGCCGCGTTTTTTGTGTACATACCGTAGTACCAATGCATCCCATAATACCGTGTTAGCAAGTAGGTGTGTAGTGTAACAACGTACCGATGTCCCATTAGTCACTAACAACGTTGGTCCAACGTCCCATTTACTCACTCGAATACTCGGTATATATTGTTCAAAATATTACGGATTTATGTTTTCAATCCTGGTAATCGTTGTATGTTTATTATTAATTTTATATTAAAATTTAATATTTAATATTTAAATGATGATCATGTTTAATATAATGTTTTATTTGACTATCAATCATATATTATGATCTTTGATAAATATGACGTATTTGCATATTCTATCGGGCATTTCAGATAGGTCGTTGGTACGTTGGGACGTTGGGTTGTTGGGATGTTGGGATGTTGGGATGTTGTGTTGTTGGGATGGTACATGAAAGAGTACCTCGCACAGTACGACACACCGTCATTTAGTAATAGCGTAGCGATAATTAAGAGGTTTGCAATACCGCTACATGTCGCTAGTACATGTTAATCATATTAATGTGACATTTTATTTATAATTTAGTCAAATATCACAATACTATGATTAGTAATGTTAGAATATATTCTATATTAGAATAATATATATATATATATATATATATAAAATGTGGCATAAATTCGAATTTTAATAATATAAATGTGAGTATGAATATATATAATCGCCGATATTATCACTATCGTCAACATCAACATTATCATGATTTACTATTATTCCTTATTTAGTTATTATACATATTAATATGTTGAATATATGAATATGTTCATGTAGGTGAAATACATAGATTTTAATCTATGATGTATTGATCTGTGAATGAAAGGGTTGGTAGAAATAGTATGAGATTATTACTGTTCTATTGTTATTGTCATTTGTATTGAACATATAGGACATGCTTATCATGTCCTAGGTTATATGTCCTATAGGACATGTTTATAACAATATTAGCACAACACTCGATTATTTAGGGAGAATAGTAACGTATGAACCGATATTAGTTGCAATGACTAGCGATGCATTCACACCTGCTTCACATTCAGATGCACCTCTCTTATAGTCGTACGCAAACTATTTATCAATTATTATTTATATTATAGATTTTAGATTTGTTTAATTTCATCTCGTTTTATTTATATTATTTATGATGTCTACTAAGGCCGCCGGAACGAAAACCCATGGGGGGGGGGTTTAAGAATTAAGTATAATTTATTAACTACATTTTAACATGTATACATATAATATCTACTACTTATAAGTATTGTAAAATATATATTGTAACATATAATAGAGTGCACATTATGATTAATTTTAAATGTTAGAACATATAATTATAATTATATTGAGTTAATTAAGGGGACGGGCTACCCTTCAAATTATGTAAAAAAAATTATTTAAACTTTTTTTTTTTATATTATATGTAACTTATACAAAATATTATCTTTAAAATGGTGTTTAAATTATGTTCATTACATTATTCATTTTGTTTATATTATATTATTTGTACCTATATAATCATATTGTTTATATTCATATATTATATTTGAAACTTGATTTACTCAGAATAATTATTTTGCATTTTGTATATCTCCAATTAATGTCTCTTCTTATTCAATATTGAATATTTTTTCTTCAAATTTTCACAATATTATATATAATATATAAATGAACAGTATGATTAATTATTCTATATATATAATATATGTACATTTATATAAATTGTAAATTTAGTGATAATTTGTGATAAATATCTTAATTAATTATTTTTTTTTATAATTAATCATTTTTATATTATTTATGTTAATAATTATTAAAATATATTCAACAATATGATAAAGCTATATGTTTATAATAAGATTGTTAACAAATTATTACAAAAACTTTAATATTATAAGAGTTTATACATTTTTAAAACATGCTATTTTCCCTATCTTTTACATGTATACTGTTTATAAGTAGCTGGTGCCCTTAAGAAAAGATGAATCATATAATGAACATATCTGGAATATTTTAAAGAAATATGTATGTTATAACAAGAATAAATCCCAAAATATCATATATATTTATTATGTTTACTTATAAAATGTCTTCTAAAATTATTTCTTTGGAAAAATTCTTTTATCAATGTATTGTCATAAATATAATCTAATATATCCTGATGTTCATTGCATATATCCAATATTGTTATTTGTGTTGCGACCTTAACCATATTATTTTCATATAAAAGCTTCTCTACTAGGACAATGAAATACTTGGTTGTACCATCAATAATTTTATTGTTTCTATAAAAACAATTAATATTAAATTAATAAATCTATAAGATATTATTCTTCCAGATTCTTTTAAGATATATTCTAAATAAATGTGATAATTTGTTCATTTGTTCTGTACTATAGCAATTAACATAGTAATGAGTAAAACAGAATCTTCATTGAGAATAGACTTTGATCCTATTACACTTATAAGGAAATATATTTTAAAACAAATACTTTTAATATATTTATAAATATATATTTCGGTAATCAATACTAATTATTATAAACTATAGGTAAAACCCGAATGTGGGGTAACGGGGGTAAAACTAACCAATTTGTCTAATAAAGTGAATATATCAAATGTTATATTTAATGAAATATATGTATGTTATATGTTTCTAGTGGAGTATTCTTACATGAATGAATGAATGAATGAAACACATTTATTGGAGTATTACATATATGTTTGATTAACAAATCATAATAATAATAATATAATAGCTATAATAAAAACAAAAATTTCTCCAAAAGGCTACCAGTAAGTCATCGACTTTTATAAAGGCTGCCATCCTCTTCTTTCTCTTCATCTTATATCTTTAATTATTCTCTGAAATAAGTATTTTTTTTATTTTTCTTTTAAATATGTTAATGTTTTTACTTTTTTTTATATTTTCATCTAGTTTATTCCATAATTTAATTCCAACTATTAATAAACTATTATTTGTTAAAGTAAATTTTTTATTTTTTATTTCATATTCATTGTTATTTCTTAGATTATAGTTATTGTTTTTATTAATGTTATTTTTGAATCTATTTTTATTTTTATACATGTAACATAATGTTTTATATTCAGTGATTTGCTTTATAGTAAGTGTGTTTGTGTATATGGGTAGGGGTTGTATATCTTTATTTGTATATTGTGAATTATAGGTTGTATTAGTTTTTTTAAGATATATTATTTTAAGTATTTTTTTTTGTATATTATATAGAGGTTTTATTATATTACTATAATTGTTGCCCCATATTTCTATCCCATAATGAAGATTAGATAAAAAAAGTGAATTATATAGTAACATAAGAATATGATGTGGTAATTCATTAGAAAATTTTCTAATCATATAAGTTATTTGTAAGATTTTTTTTTTATTGATAATATATGTGTTTTAAAATTTAGTTTAGTATCTATTATAATACCTAGAAATTTATATTTATCTATTATTTGTATTTGTTGATTGTAGTATTTGTTGATAGCGTAGTCAATATTAAAATTCGAAAATTCACGTGTTTTAAAAAAAATTATTATTTTGGTTTTTTCAGTATTTACTATTAATTTATTTTTTTTAAACCATATTTCTAATTTATCTAATATTTTTTTTGTATCATTTATTAAAACACTTATTTTATTGGCTGAAACACTAACTGATGTATCATCAGCAAATAAAATAGTGGTTATATTTATATCATTTTCTGTTAATAGTGTTATATCATTTATATAAATAATGAATAGCAATGGTCCCAGAACTGAACCCTGTGGAACTCCTATATTACTTATTAATATATCAGATAACTTATTATGAATAGAAGTTATTTGACCTCTATTTAATAGGTAGCTTTTAATTAAATTTAAGGCATGACCTCTGATACCATATATTTCTAATTTGTTAAATAGAATATTATGGTCTAACATATCAAATGCTTTTGATAGGTCTAAAAATATTGTATTTGTTTTTTTATTATTTTCTTTGTTATTTAATATGTTTGTATAGAATTCAGTTATTGCATCTATAGTATTTTTATTTCTTTGATATCCGTATTGATTATTTGATATTAATTTATGTTTATTTATAAAATGTTCTAATCTATTATATATTAATTTTTCAAGTATTTTTGATATTTGAGGTAATAGTGATATGGGTCTGTAATTTTCAAAATTGTTTTTACTTTTTTTTTATGTATAGGTTTTATGATAGCTATTTTCATTTTATCAGGAAAAATTCCTTTATTAATTGATAGATTGAAAATATGCTTTAGTGGCTGAATTATATATGATTTTGATATATCTAAAATATACATATTTATTTTATTTATATCTAATGAATGTTTATGTTCCTTTAGGGCAATTATATTAATTATTTCTTTATCTGTAACTGGTGTAAGGAATATTGTATTTTTGTTAGTTTTTATACTGTCTAAAACAGAATTATTATTTACTTGATTGAATTGACTATTCAATTGTTCAATAGTGTTTATGAAGTATTCATTAAATCCATTAGCTATATCTAAAGGCTTATTAAGTACTTTGTTATTTGTATTTATAAAATTATTTGGTAATGTATTGTGATTTTTTCTATTTAACCTATTATTAATTATTTTCCATTTTTTTTTGAAGTATTTGCATTTTTGATATCATTAGAAAAAAAATTTTTTTTAGCAATTTTTATTTTATTAGCAATGATATTTTTTATATGTTTATATTTAACCAGTATATCATTTTTCCTATTTTTTATATAAATTTTATATAAATTATTTTTAGTGTGTATATCTCTTTTAATATCACCAGTCATCCACTTATTTTCAGTTTTTATTTTAATAATTTTATCTATTATTGGCATTGATTTATCAACAATGTTTTCATATATATTAATAAATTTAGCATAAGATTCATTTGGGTCATTGTTTGATAAAACATCTATCCATTTTTCATTTTTTAATATTTCCATTAATTTATTAATATTTTTTGTTTTTGTTTGTCTTTTATATATTTTGATAGTATTTTTTAACTTACATTGATTTTTTATAGAATATTGAAAATATATCGGGAAATGATCAGTGATATCACTTACCAATACACCAGATGTTTTAATATTAGTTACATTAGTTAATAATAGGTCGATTAAGGTATTATTGTTATTTTTATTGATTCTTGTATAATTTTTAATAATAGATTTAAAACCAAGTATTTCTAGATTATCTTTAAATTTGTTAGTATATATATTGTCAGAAAGTATATTTATATTGAGGTCACCTAATATAAATATTTTGTTATTTATATTATTAAAGGTATTATAAAATAGATCAATGAATGTATCTACATTATATGATGGGCTTCTGTATATAGTTGATAGTAAATGTTGATTGTTTTTTATTAAAATTTGTATAGTCAGTATTTCTACTGAGTCTTGAATTTTTATTGATAATTGATTCATAATGATATAGTTTAGTGATATGTCAATATATATAGCGACACCACCACCACGTTTTTTATTTTTATTTTCTCTATTTAATTGTATTAGTTCATATCCATATATATCTAAATTTTTATTATTACTTTCATTTAACCAAGTTTCAGTAAGACATATACAATTTGGTTTTATTTTTTGATTATTGATAAAAATTTTTAATTTATCAAAGTTCTTATTAAGACTACGTATATTAAAATGTAAATATGATAAAATTGAGTTATTCATAATTATCACAACAAATTATTTTAAATTTATTATTTAGGGTTATTACTTTATATTTTGTATCACTGGAAGATTTATTTTTAGCCTCTTGTTTTAGATCTTTTATTTCTTGTAGTTGTTCAAATGAATATTCTATTGATATCCCTATATGGTTTAAATCAGTATTTTTTAATTTGTAAGCATTTTTAATAAATTCCTCCTTCTGAAGTTGAGTTTCTAGAATGAGTTTTAATGGTCTTGAATGTTGACCTTCTATATATTTACCAATTCTATGAAATTTATTTATTTTAATATTGTCTATATCAAGTATGTTTATTATTTTATTTATTTTATTCTTTTCATCATTATATCTATTGATATAATTATCATCTATTGATTTTAAATTATATAAAATTATAGTTTTGGTTTTATCAATATTATTATTATTTGTTATTAAAGTTTTATTTATAGTATTAGTTAAATTTTTTTTTATTGTTTGCTCAATATTTTTTTTTGTGATATCAGCAAAAGTTTTGTTATTATTAATTTTAAATTGATTATTTATATTAGAATTTATATTCTCTAGAAGTAAGTACATGATTATACTTTGGCGATTTGTTCAGAACTATTTACGCTTGCCATTATCAGATATTCTAATACATTTATAATATCTAAATAGTTATTCAAGGCTGCTGATATAGCCTTACATCTGACTATCCAGTGGATAGTGGACAGTGTCCACCTTATATGACACATTAATTTGATTATGGTTTTATCATTATCAATATATTGGTATAAATATCTAAATTTTCCAGATTTGCTAAAAAATTTGTGATCTCTACCGTCATACACTATGGATGTTTCACAAGATCAGCATATTACATTGAGCAACACATTTACAAACATAATTTAGTAAACTACAATATATGTAAAGGTCACACCCCACTACCAGTATTTCAGACAATATTTTTCGTAAATGTTTACTAGAAAGTAATTTTCTAGCAAATTGTAGTGGGATACCCCCATTAAAGTTACTATATTTCCGGCAACTTCCCGGAAAGTAAGGGGATATCCGACTACAATTATAGTTAACTTTCTAGATTATAACTATCTAGTAAACATTTCCGGAAATACTGGTAATGGGATACCCCATTAATATGCCAAAGGTTGTTCTTTTTGTATTGGGGCTTGTGTTCCTTTATATCAGCTAACATATTGACGTTTAAATCATAACAATTTCCGCGAAAATTAGACATGGATATACCGAGACGAATAATGATGTTTTCAGATTATTTGCAATAGTTTCGCCAGTACTAGATGTAGGATATATAAAATCCTAGATGAATAAAATCCTATACATTTTTAATAATTTTATTTTAATAACTTTATTTTAAAGTTTAAATTAACAAATATAAAGAGTTCAATTTATGTATAAACTAACAAATAGAGAAATAAAGTATTTTTCTTCATTATAAATAAAATTTAATTATAATATATTGGAAATTGTATTATATTTTTTAATGAATAATCACATATAATAGATTATATATATAAAATGCATAGACATTTGAGCTATAATGCTTCACTCTAATGTCTAGGATAACATTATTAATTTCTGCTAACATATAATCATCACAGAAATTATAATAATATACAGAAAAATTCCTTAATTTTACTAAATTACTAAATTGCAGGGGGTGTTTTAGATATCAAAACCCCACCATTATTTTGCCAAATCCCCCCTGTTCCGGCGCCCATAATGTCTACAAATTATTGATTTATGGAGTAAATAAACAGATTTAATAATAATCAATATATGTATATATATATATATATATATATATATATATATATGTATATGTATATACCTACTACTTTAACGTTTAATAACACATATATATGTACATCCCTATCTCCCCCGAAATTTATATTTATATTTCTAAACTGTGTATACTGTTAAACAATATGTTGGTACACAATGTCCACTTGATAACGTACACTGTACGTCGTACACATGTCGTCCTATTAGAAAAGCATCGTATAACGCAGATTTAAACGAGAACATTAAATTGTTATGAACATATGATAAGGTAGTATAGATAAGCATAACTGATAATGTACATATTGTACACATTGTACACATTGTACACATTGTACACATCGTACACATTGTACACATTATACACATTGTATACATTGTACACATTGTACACACTGTGAAGAATATATAATTATCTTAAGGTATACGTATATAAGGTAAGGTGTACGCCATTAGGAATAAGGTACAAACCATTAGGAAGTGATAAGGTATAACATATACAGCTTATACGTATCTACCACTTCGTAAATGTAAGATATTGCTGGCTAAATATGCATACAAATACGCATAGGTACTCCTACGCAATAGTTATAATAATAATAATAATCATATTAATAATAATAATAATAATCATATTAATAATAATAATAATAATCATATTAATAATAATAATAATAATGATATTATTATTAATAATAATAACACTAATAATAATAATAATAATAATAATAATAATAATAATCATATTAATAATAATAATAATGATATTATTATTAATACTAATAACACTAATAATAATAATAATAATAATAATAATAATAATAATAATAATAATAATAATAATAATAATAATAATCATATTAATAATAATAATAATAATCATATTAATAATAATAATAATAATGATATTATTATTAATAATAATAACACTAATAATAATAATAATAATAATAATAATAATAATAATAATAATAATAATAATAATAATAATAATAATAATAATAATAATAATAATCATATTAATAATAATAATAATAATCATATTAATAATAATAATAATAATAATAATCATATTAATAATAATAATAATAATCATATTAATAATAATAATAATAATCATATTAATAATAATAATAATAATAATAATAATCATATTAATAATAATAATAATGATATTATTATTAATAATAATAACACTAATAATAATAATAATAATAATAATAATAATCATATTAATAATAATAATAATAATGATATTATTATTAATAATAATAATAATAATAATAATAACAATAATAATAATAATAATAATAATAATAATAATAATAATAACAATAATAATAATAATAATAATAATAATAATAATAATAATAATAATAATAATAATAATCATATTAATAATAATAATAATAATGATATTATTATTAATAATAATAACACTAATAATAATAATAATAATAATAATAATAATCATATTAATAATAATAATAATGATATTATTATTAATAATAATAATAATAATAATAATAATAATAACAATAATAATAATAATAATAATAATAATAATAACAATAATAATAATAATAATAATAATAATAATAATAATAATCATATTAATAATAATAACACTAATAATAATAATAATAATAATAATAATAATAATAATAATAATAATCATATTAATAATAATAATAATAATGATATTATTATTAATAATAATAACACTAATAATAATAATAATAATAATAATAATAATAATAATAATAATAATAATAATAATAATAATAATAATAATAATAATAATAATAATAATAATAATAATAATAATAATAATAATAATAATAATCATATTAATAATAATAATAATAATCATATTAATAATAATAATAATAATAATAATAATAATCATATTAATAATAATAATAATAATAATGATATTATTATTAATAATAATAACACTAATAATAATAATAATAATAATAATAATAATAATAATAATAATAATAATAATCATATTAATAATAATAATAATAATCATATTAATAATAATAATAATAATAATAATAATAATCATATTAATAATAATAATAATAATCATATTAATAATAATAATAATAATCATATTAATAATAATAATAATAATAATAATCATATTAATAATAATAATAATAATTATATTATTATTAATAATAATAACACAATAATAATAATAATAATAATAATAATCATATTAATAATAATAATAATGATATTATTATTAATAATAATAATAATAATAATAACAATAATAATAATAATAATAATAATAATAATAATAATAATAATAATAATAACAATAATAATAATAATAATAATAATAATAATAATAATAATAATAATAATAATCATATTAATAATAATAATAATAATCATATTATTATTAATAATAATAACACTAATAATAATAATAATAATAATAATCATATTAATAATAATAATAATAATGATATTATTATTAATAATAATAATAATAATAATAATAACAATAATAATAATAATAATAATAATAATAATAATAATAATAATAATAATAATCATATTAATAATAATAATAATAATGATATTATTATTAATAATAATAACACTAATAATAATAATAATAATAATAATAATAATCATATTAATAATAATAATAATAATCATATTAATAATAATAATAATAATAATAATAATCATATTAATAATAATAATAATAATCATATTAATAATAATAATAATAATCATATTAATAATAATAATAATAATAATAATAATCATATTAATAATAATAATAATAATAATGATATTATTATTAATAATAATAACACTAATAATAATAATAATAATAATAATAATAATAATAATAATAATAATAATAATAATCATATTAATAATAATAATAATAATCATATTAATAATAATAATAATAATAATAATAATCATATTAATAATAATAATAATAATCATATTAATAATAATAATAATAATCATATTAATAATAATAATAATAATAACACTAATAATAATAATAATAATAATAATAATAATAATAATAATAATAATAATAATAATCATATTAATAATAATAATAATAATCATATTAATAATAATAATAATAATAATAATAATCATATTAATAATAATAATAATAATCATATTAATAATAATAATAATAATCATATTAATAATAATAATAATAATAATAATCATATTAATAATAATAATAATAATTATATTATTATTAATAATAATAACACAATAATAATAATAATAATAATAATAATCATATTAATAATAATAATAATAATGATATTATTATTAATAATAATAATAATAATAATAATAACAATAATAATAATAATAATAATAATAATAATAATAATAATAATAATAATAATAATCATATTAATAATAATAATAATAATGATATTATTATTAATAATAATAACACTAATAATAATAATAATAATAATAATAATAATAATAATAATAATAATAATAATCATATTAATAATAATAATAATAATAATAATAATAATAATAATAATCATATTAATAATAATAATAATAATCATATTAATAATAATAATAATAATAATAATAATAATCATATTAATAATAATAATAATAATAATGATATTATTATTAATAATAATAACACTAATAATAATAATAATAATAATAATAATAATAATAATAATAATAATAATAATAATCATATTAATAATAATAATAATAATCATATTAATAATAATAATAATAATAATAATAATCATATTAATAATAATAATAATAATCATATTAATAATAATAATAATAATCATATTAATAATAATAATAATAATAATAATCATATTAATAATAATAATAATAATTATATTATTATTAATAATAATAACACAATAATAATAATAATAATAATAATAATCATATTAATAATAATAATAATAATGATATTATTATTAATAATAATAATAATAATAATAATAATAATAACAATAATAATAATAATAATAATAATAATAATAATAATAATAACAATAATAATAATAATAATAATAATCATATTAATAATAATAATAATGATATTATTATTAATAATAATAACACTAATAATAATAATAATAATAATAATAATAATAATAATAATAATAATAATAATAATAATAATAATCATATTAATAATAATAATAATAATCATATTAATAATAATAATAATAATGATATTATTATTAATAATAATAACACTAATAATAATAATAATAATAATAATAATAATAATAATAATAATAATAATAATAATAATAATAATCATATTAATAATAATAATAATAATCATATTAATAATAATAATAATAATAATAATCATATTAATAATAATAATAATAATCATATTAATAATAATAATAATAATCATATTAATAATAATAATAATAATAATAATAATCATATTAATAATAATAATAATGATATTATTATTAATAATAATAACACTAATAATAATAATAATAATAATAATAATAATAATCATATTAATAATAATAATAATAATGATATTATTATTAATAATAATAATAATAATAATAATAATAACAATAATAATAATAATAATAATAATAATAATAATAATAATAACAATAATAATAATAATAATAATAATAATAATAATAATAATAATAATAATAATAATAATAATAATAATAATCATATTAATAATAATAATAATAATAATAATAATAATCATATTAATAATAATAATAATAATAATGATATTATTATTAATAATAATAACACTAATAATAATAATAATAATAATAATAATAATAATAATAATAATAATAATAATAATAATCATATTAATAATAATAATAATAATCATATTAATAATAATAATAATAATAATAATAATCATATTAATAATAATAATAATAATCATATTAATAATAATAATAATAATCATATTAATAATAATAATAATAATAATAATCATATTAATAATAATAATAATAATTATATTATTATTAATAATAATAACACAATAATAATAATAATAATAATAATAATCATATTAATAATAATAATAATAATGATATTATTATTAATAATAATAATAATAATAATAATAATAATAACAATAATAATAATAATAATAATAATAATAATAATAATAATAATAATAACAATAATAATAATAATAATAATAATCATATTAATAATAATAATAATGATATTATTATTAATAATAATAACACTAATAATAATAATAATAATAATAATAATAATAATAATAATAATAATAATAATAATAATAATCATATTAATAATAATAATAATAATCATATTAATAATAATAATAATAATGATATTATTATTAATAATAATAACACTAATAATAATAATAATAATAATCATATTAATAATAATAATAATAATCATATTAATAATAATAATAATAATAATAATAATCATATTAATAATAATAATAATAATCATATTAATAATAATAATAATAATCATATTAATAATAATAATAATAATAATAATAATCATATTAATAATAATAATAATAATGATATTATTATTAATAATAATAACACTAATAATAATAATAATAATAATAATAATAATCATATTAATAATAATAATAATAATGATATTATTATTAATAATAATAATAATAATAATAACAATAATAATAATAATAATAATAATAATAATAATAATAATAATAACAATAATAATAATAATAATAATAATAATAATAATAATAATAATAATAATAATAATAATAATCATATTAATAATAATAATAATAATCATATTAATAATAATAATAATAATAATAATAATCATATTAATAATAATAATAATAATCATATTAATAATAATAATAATAATAATAATCATATTAATAATAATAATAATAATAATCATATTAATAATAATAATAATAATCATATTAATAATAATAATAATAATAATAATAATAATAATCATATTAATAATAATAATAATAATCATATTAATAATAATAATAATAATCATATTAATAATAATAATAATAATAATAATAATAATAATCATATTAATAATAATAATAATAATGATATTATTATTAATAATAATAACACTAATAATAATAATAATAATAATAATAATAATCATATTAATAATAATAATAATAATGATATTATTATTAATAATAATAATAATAATAATAATAATAACAATAATAATAATAATAATAATAATAATAATAATAATAATAATAATAATAACAATAATAATAATAATAATAATAATAACACTAATAATAATAATAATAACACTAATAATAATAATAATAACACTAATCACAATGATAATACGTATGTATCGAGTTTTAATGTCGACGTATTGCACAACACATAATGACGTCGCATACACGTACTGCATCGCCTAGCCTAGCCTTACACATACCTACAGGTGTCGGGTAATAATAGGCTTCAGCTGATGCCCTCGCTATCTCAACTACTGTTACCTACGCGTAGGCTATGCTAATGATAATCTATTATTGTCTGTGTGCGTGACCTTTGCCCTTTAAGATGATTCGCCAACTCCGCCTGTAATTATCACATCACGCGGACCAACAGTATTATATTAATTATTCACATATTGTATAAACACCTGCACATAAATATATATAGATACATAAATATATATATATATATATATATATATATATATATTTATACAAAACACACACACACATACCTATATATAAATACATATATAAATATATATAGTAAAATATATCTATACAAAAGTTGTTTTAGGTAAGAAATTGTATTTCTTGTAGAAAGTATTTATTTCGATATGAGAATGTAATACAAATTATGACTTTGTATATTGAATTATATATATATATATATATACAGTAGAAGCTCGGTAACTCAACATGCCGATAACTCAACATTGCCGATAACTCAACATCCAAAAAATATTTGGTTGGATTCGTATCTTTTACATGTTAACAAAAACCCTATTACTCAACAAATATAACTCAACATACATATAACTCAACATCGTTTTTATAATCCTAGCCTATACATTACATGTAAATACATCCGATAACTCAACATTTATGAAAAATCAAAATATCACAAACATATGTTGTTGGATTCGTATCTTTTACATGTAATAAAAATAAAATTAAAACTACATTGCTCAACAAATATAATTCAACATACATTATTCAACATGGTTTTATTTAATAATATATGGATATAAATATATAAACGTAAAAATACAATTACAATTATTATATTATTATACGAGTACTATTTTGAATGCATTTATGTGAACAAAACATTAATTAAGTCATTAATTTATACATCCGATAACTCAACATACTCGCTAACTCAACATGAAAACTCCGTCCCGTCAATGTTCAGTTATCGAGATTTGACTGTATATATATATATATATAACTTCTTGTGTGGCTAAATTGGCTAAGGCGTCAGACACACAAGCAGTAGGACACGGGTTCGACCCTCGTCCGGACCATTAATTAATTTTATAAAATGGGTCTTAAAATATTATTTAGAAGTGATCTTATATAATTGTGTATAAATAAATGACCGGTTCTCGTTAAAACCATGGATGCCTTAACATGAGAGTGAATTCGAATGGACATTATAGCTATATATGGTTATAAATGAAAACTTCATCTATGTTCCTGGATGGGATGAAAGGACTCCAACAAATAAAAAAAACACAATATATATATATATAAACACGTATACGTATATTTATACTGTCAACTATTATTATTACTTATGGAAATAAGCATGTAATTAAAATAAACGTCACAGTAAAGTTTCATCTTTAACAAACACCACTACACATCAATACACACCACCACATATCACTACACACCACACACATCACTACACACCACACACATCACTACACACCACACACACCAATACACACCACTACACATCACTACACACCACACACTACACACCACACACATCACTACACACCACACACATCACTACACACCACACACATCACTACACACCACACACACCAATACACACCACTACACATCACTACACACCACACACTACACACCACACACATCACTACACACCACACACATCACTACACACCACACACTACACACCACACACATCACTACACACCACACACATCACTACACACCACACACTACACACCACACACATCACTACACACCACACACTACGTACCACACACACCACTACACACCACACACTACACACCACACAGTATACGTTATGCATCCACACACGCACACACGCGCACACACACATGTGTGTGGACGAGCGTGCTAATTAACGATATAGCTCCCGCGGGTGTACTAGACATTAATAACGTTTGCTAACAGGTGGCGCTACTAGTGTCGGAATGGCACATGCGCTACATTACGGTACGACTGTGGTATGGCAGCATTACCAGCACTACTGCAGCGCGCAGTGGTACGTGTGTCTGCTGTGTCTTCGCTTAGTGATCAGATACAGTTGTATTGGGAAGCGACATTAATGTGTTTTATATACAATATTACACGTTACTTTTGTAGTTCATTTTATATGTAAAATACAAATAATTAAAAATGATGTAATCGTTGCTTATATATATATCTATAGGTTATAAAGTATATATATATATATAACATATAGGTTATGTATTAAATAATACTCACCTTATATGGTATACACTATAGTATCATAGTATACTATGATACTATAGTTATTTTCCAAATAAGTCAAATATTTGTGTTATAATATCGATGTTTATTTATCGATGTACATTTGTTATAACGAAATGATTACACGGTGACCATATAAGGGTGTAATACACTTCACACTAAGTAAACGATAGTTTCTCTCATTAGAGAGTTTTTCTCTTATAACAACATTTATATACGGGGTTTGATATGATAATATATATATATATATATATATATATATGTGTGATATGTATGATAGTATACTATACATACTATAGTATAATCTACATATATAAATGTAAATATTCACCTTATTCATACACTGTATTATCGCCACGATAAATAGACCGAATAATTAGTAATCACGGTGAATCACCTTGACGAGTAAACAACTATGATTCACCATCAATCCGAACGTCACGACCGTCATGCACGTTCATCACGTTCTCCCTAACGCACACGATCGTTCACTTTCACTCCTTAGACTTATCTATAAACTGATGTCGTGATGTGATTCATTCATTCGATACGCCCTTAATTCGACACGCCTTGTTAACAGGACACGCCCCCCCCGTAAGGTATCGGTAACCGCTGCGAGGTGTGTACGACCTCAGCGATGGATGGACACGCCTACTCGACCTCTAATGACACCTCCTTCGCCTGGCACGGTGACGCCGACAACGCTACCGAGATGATGCCACCTTGGCCTACTTTCCGACTGGCCTCCGCAAATATCGTCATTAGTTCTTTGGCCTACTTGTTGATCTTCCTAGTCGGCGTCGTCAACAACTGCATCGTTATCTGCGTTATCTACAGGAACAATCAGGTTCGTGCAAACTCTGTGTTTTGATTGGTCGACGATGTATTACGTAAGGCCAGCGATGTGTTAAGTAATCTAGTCTATTTCGCGGATAATCCACGCCAACAGAATGCGATACCCGCATTCCGATTACGAATAATTAAACTTAATAATTAAGTATATATATATATATATATATTTATTATATATATACTATTTACTATAATATATACATATCAAATTTATATTTATATATATATATAAATAATTATGTAAATATTGTATTACTTATTACTACTTTTATTAATCAAATATAACCTACACATTACAAAACAACGTAAATACTTCAGCTGCTTTCCGATTACGAATTCGTAAACTCATTCGAAATACGCATTTTAAATATTGTATAACTTATTACTTATTGCTATTTATATTAATCGAAACAACCCCTTACAATGTAACCCCTACATTCGTGGAAATTATACAATTCCGGTAATTTCAGCCCGGTAACAATGACACCATTATTACAACGGCAGCGGTCACCGATAGAGGTCGCCATGCTACAATAGAGCAGAGGTCGCGTACAGGTCATACGTTATTGCGGATTGGTTTCTTTGATGACGCTAATTGAAAATATCACGTAATTAAATAATTATACAATTATTAAGTATTTATGTAGGCGTCTAATATTCGCACGCTTATATACACGAGTATAATTAATATTGAAAGTTAATTGTATAATTACGTAATGAAATAATTGCATAATATTAAAATAGCATAATATATATATATATATATATATATTGTCGGGTGACAGCATAGAAAAGATATTGATCTTAATCTGAAGCCCTTTAGAGGAAATAATAACATAAATAATTATATATTTCGTACGAAAAAAATGTAAAATTTAAAACTTCTAATAAATATGTATTATTATTATTATTATTATTATTATTATTATTATATATATATATGTGTGTGCGTTAGGACGATAGTGATGTATGAATGAATAAGGTGAACAGCACCGTATACACTACATCACAGCGTAGTAGCACTACTGATGGCGATAGTCTACTGACCACTACTGACCACTACTGACCACTACTGATCACTACTGACCACTACTGACCACTACTGACCAGTACATCATAATCTCATAACAATGGGCTGATTGTTCTCGTTGCGCGCAAACAAAATCAACAACCCATTGTGTGATATTTCGGGTTAAGGTGGGGTATGTGTGTGTGTGGATGTGCATGTATTGGTGCGTGTGTGTGTGTGTGTGATTGTGCGTATTTATGTGTGCGTATGTGTGTGTGTGGGTGCGTAAGTGAGTGTGTGTGTGTGTGTGATTCAACTCGGCTATAACAAGTCTAATTTAGCTTTTTAAAATGATACACACAACAGTGCTTATAGAGACTCTATTCTATTTTCAAATGGTACATTAGCTCATTTCCAAAAGGTCATTAGCTCATTTCAAATGGTACTTTAGAATGGTACACGGGCTCAGTATGTAATGGTACGTTAATAGTGTCCAATGGGTGATATCAAATTGACACTCCTATGTAGCGTATGGCCTATATTGTATGGGGGACACCTACTGTACCGTTTGCGAATAGCCTACCTTACGATATTGTTCTAACTGCTTAAACTTCCGTTAATGGTGTTAGGTAGTGACTCATAACTGTGCCTCATAACTGTGCCTCATAACCGGTGACTCATAACTGGTGACGCATAACTTATGAGTCAGGTCGTCGTCTGTCTCTAAGTAGCTAAACGATAAGTAAGTTATGCACGACATGCATTAGGTTAACATACGATATGTCAGGTATATAAAGTTAGGCTCAATTAGGTTACGTTGGAATACTTAGGAACATTATGAATCATTATGTACATTATGAATCAGCAGCTACATGACGATATTATGTATATTAAGTATATTATGTATATTAGGATACATTAGGTACATTAGGTAAAAAGTCACCTCTCGATATATCAGGTTCTCTATATATCAGAAACCGCGCTAACTCAGACTTTACGAATTCTAGTTCGGTTTTGTAAATTTGTAAATAATGTAATATTAAATTCGATATATCTGAAACTCGACATCTCGGACCCATCCGTTCGTTGAATTGCGATAGACCGAGAGTTGGACGCTGGATACGCCGCTAGGTGGCAGTATATTGCGCATGCGCATTTGTGTGTTGTTGTTGTGTTATTACACGTGTATACACGTGTGTGTGTGATAAGCTGCTGATGTGTTCGTGGCAGTGACTATGTATATCAGGCTCATCCATAATAATAATACGTATACAGGTTTATCGCTATATATAAACATCTATACAGATCTATATTTAGACGTATAAGTATACTATTCTTCCCTATATAAAAACTAGCCGGCATAACCGGAGAACCCTAACAACTGCAAAACAAATTGTTTTACCGATTTTTTAAACGCATACCATCATACATATACAGCCTAAATTGTCTCCATAACAACCTGCAGCTACATATATATATATATATATATATATATATATATATATATATATATATGTATATATATATAACAATAGCAATATACTGTATAATGGATGCCCTACGCTGTACATTCTACATCGTATATCATGAAGCAAACGACCTCGCTATCTGCCTACAGAGAACGCACCAGTGTATGACGTAACATCTCTCCGTGTCTACCCGGAAAGTTGCGCGCGTTACGTAATAACAATTAATAATAATTCTATTATCGCCCGGCCAGCGATGACGTCATCGCATTGTATTGCGTAACGCCGGCGTTGAGTCATTGTCACGGCGATGAGTCAGAGTTACGCGTCACACCTGTGAGGTAATACACACGCGTGTGTGTGTGCGTGTGTGTGTGTGTGTGTGTGTGTGCTGTGGCTGTAATGTACCATGACGTGGTAAATAACTTGGTATAGAATAATGCACCTGCGATTTCATGTCAAATGTGCTAACGAAATGTATTTTATGTTATTGTTATTGTTATTTAATTGTTCTGGTAGTATTATCATTATATGTTATATATATTGTTATTGTTATTTTATTTTATGTTGGTGGAGTCCTTTCATCCCATACAGGAACATAGATGAAGTTTTCACTTATGGCTCTAATGTTCCGTCGAATCTGTTATAATGTTAAGGCATCCATGGTTTAACAAGAGCCTATCAATTTTGTATACACAATTATATAAGATAATTTCTAAATATTATGTTAAGACTTATTTTAATGGTTATGACTGGGCTTGAACGGCTTAGAGCGGCCTGTAAAACATCGAATTTAATATAAATGTTTGGTATCAGTAATATATTATTAGAAAATATGTAATATAATTCAATAAAATTAAATGAATTCGTAAAATATTAATTCAATACCTTAATATACTTTATATTAGTGAATTTTATCTTAAGATATATATGTAATATAATTCAACATTATTAACAGAATAGCATACACATGTTGTTTGAAAAATAAATAATTTCTTTTCAATTTTAACATTTCTAATATTGAACTTTTATGTTTTTTATTTATTGAATATTTTGTTTTTATTTTTAATTAAAAATAAAATTCAGATCAATTTTATTATATTCTTAATAAATATATAATATATATTTTATATATAAATATATATGATTATAAAAAAACATTTGTTTTAATATTTTTCCAGGAAGAATTTTAATTATAATGATTTCAATAGAAAAAAATAATAATAGATTTAAAAAAAAAAAATTGTATTTATTAATTTAAAATTTTATAATCTAAATATATTTGTATTTAAAATTGTTTATAATTTTGTTTAAAGATCTTATTATATATTGATGTATAATTAGATAGTATGCATCAATTGATATGTAAATAATTTGTAATTACATAGGATAAACACATATTTTAGTATGTTAATACTATTAAGTAATATTTATAATACTACATTTTATAGTTAATTTAATATTTTTATATTAATATATTTATATATTCATATATTTATATATATACATTGATACCTTTGTCCGTTAGCTTAGGTAGCCTAAGGGGCGCGTCACGTTCAAAACAAATATTCTCCATTCTTTCTTCTCATGTGCCATCAGTTGAGTTTCGCCAAGACTTTTACCAGTCCATTCTTTTATGTTATCAATCCACATCTTTTTGGCCGACCACAACTTCTTTTTCCTTCAACATTTCTCTGTAGAATGAGTTTAGCTAGTCCTTCAGACCGTGTTACATGACCATACCATGATAATTATCGTCATTTGACGATTGTTAGTAAGTCTGTGTAACGGCTAGCTTGCGATATTCGGTTTCTGTCTTTATGTTCTATCTGTAACACCAAGTAATTTCCGAAAGTTCTTTGTCTCAAATGTTTTTATCCTAGTCTTGAGTTCAGCTGTTATATGTATATACATAATCATAAATAAAATAATTTAAAAAATGGATATAGTTTATAAAAGTGATAACAGTTTTTATAACAGTTTTTATATAAAGTAAGTTGAAAAATAATGAAAAACATCAATATAAATGACATAATATACAATTTGTTACGCTAATAGTACGAACAAATATAATATACATAAGATTAATTAAATACATATCGTGTTTTATAATTACATTTCGGAATTATTACGCGTCGCATAGAGGTAATGAACGCACGAGGATCGCGTTCCCCAGCAAACAGTAAGAGCAGCATAATAGCAGCATAACAGCAAATGCTAGAGCCTCAAATGTTTACATTGTGCTATTATGCTGCTATTAAATGTCTATTATGCTGCTATTATGCTGCTATTAATTTGTAATGATATTATGCTGCTGTTATGCTGCTGTTATGCTGCTATTATGCTGCTCTTACTGTTTGCTGGGTCACTCGGTATCGGACATATTGTCGAAGATTTCCGATACTAAGCGTATGATTCTCTCTATAGATATAGTATACGGACGGGATAAACGATCGTTTTCCTCGAGGAAAGTAATATTGGGCGGTGGGTTTTAGAGAGCTAAGAATGAATTCTTTAATAGAGTCGTGTTCGGTTAGCCTATATTCTATAACCTATAGGTTCTAATCAACCGTTATTGTACGCAATTATTGCATTATTAGAATTAATGCAATTATTGTTGAATAATGAGTAGGTGCGACATCAATTTGTGTCATACGTAAATGTCTAATGACTTCCGGTGATCGACACATATTTTTTTCTCGTGCTGTGCGATTATCCTTCAGATAGCCTACGATCTTAAGTTGATATCATTATCTGATAGCGTATCAGGTATCGATAGATCATCTCACTATGTACGAGGTAAGAATTTCCCTCGATAACTTCTAGTTCCGTTTCTCCAATACGTGTCCACATCGCGATGTACGTAATCTTATCATATCATATGTCGAGAGCGATGTATAAATGATACTTGACATTTAATGTCGAACCAACTCGAACGCGCATATACACGGATATCGAATAGTTTACTAGTGAACTAAATGCGGACGATGAGGTTGATATGTATACTGCAGTATATAATTATATATATATATATATATATATATATATATATATATATATATATATATATATATACACGTAACATACGATTTGGTGTAGTTATCCGTCGAGCGTAACCACGTTTATAAACTAGGTATACCTGGTGATCTCGTCTTCACGCTTACAGTTATATTTCCCGTGTTCATCGATAGCATTACATCGCGTAAATAATTGCGGTCCGTCGACGACGTTTCGATATAAATGTCAACGGAATGAATCATCGATTTCTATATTAGTAAACTCGATTACCGGTAACTTCATACACGATTGTTAAGTCGTTTCCCCGGCTTACAGATCGGCCACTTTCGTATTTCCGTCAATAGCTATGAATACTGTCCGAAGTAATACAAAAAACTAAAATATGTCTTATATATAGAATTTAATAGTTTTCCTGTGATACTAATTTTATTATAATAACATCACTATAAAAAAATCTCATTTTCGTAGCTATTAGTTGATCATAATAAAAATATGTCACAAATTATATACTATATTTTTACACATATACATATAATTATATAAACATATATAATATATATATATATATATATTTATATAAATATACATACAATTTAAATAAATTATGATATATTCGAATATTTAATATGAACATAATGTTGAATTAATATTAAAATATTAATAATATAATAGCATATCGTAGCCGACGAGGTTCCTCGTCCTACCGCCAGTGTGTGTACACACACATATATGACGCCTTAGCCAGCTGGGCCACACGGGCAGTTGTGCATACATCATCACACTACGAGTGTCATCAGCACATAGGTGCCCCCTGAAATACGTGCACAGTTACGGGTCCGGGCGCCGCACCATATAAGTCCAATGATTAGGGGCGCTGGAATGATTTTGTATGTAGGGGGGACCAACCAATCAAAATAAATGTGGTGGTAAAAGTAGTGGGGGACCAATACATATATGCTATAGAGGTGCCCTAGATTTTAAAGTGAGGGGGGGGGACATATCCCCCCGTCCCCCTGTTGCAGCGCTACTACCAATGACCCATTTATTTTTCTCAGTGTATACATACTATATAATATATACTATATAGTATGTATTGATACTATAGTATGTATTGATACTATAGTATGTATTGATACTATAGTATGTATTGATACTATAGTATGTATTGATGATCATGGCGTAGCTTGTTTTCGAACGCTAACCCCGTCCACCTTTATCATTTCTAACGGCTATCGTGCGGCCAGTAATTATCGCGCTTGTGTTCGTGTTCACAAGGACATAGAACTATCGGTCAGCCAATCAGAACGCAGCTAGCGTACCACGTGCATCATTAGTTGCCATGGAAACAGCGGCGTGTCGACGGCGCGTTATTCGTCGCGGTGATTTATTGAATTTTGATTCATGGAAAATTAGTCGAGTGCAAACATTCATTTGTATATATATACATATATATATATACATATATATATATATATATATATATATATATATATATATATGAATTAGAATAGTATCTGATGTACTGTTTTATTATGGTTGTAAAGCGATCTTCTACTACTACTACAACTACTACTACAGAAACACTTGTACGATGGCTAATACTTACCATGTGATCAACCATGTCACGTGATAAGACGTACTTACCACGTGTGCATCGAATAACACCACTACCACCACTAAAACCACTACGGTGGGGTTAATGATAATACAACAAAATATATTTAGGTAAATTATATATATATATATATATATATATATATATATAAATATATAAATATATATATATATATATATATATATATGAATGAATGAATGAAATAAGTTTATATACATACGACATACTATGTAAGGATGATACGTCTATGGAGGTTTAGTGATAGCCTATATGCTTTATTTGGTCGATACCCCCAATATTCTCATGTATGATTACAATATTAGTAAACGTAATAATATAATAATAATGATTCATGTGTTAGCATTCGTTGTGATATAATTAGTAAATGAAACAATAAAATAGAAGATATATATATATATATACAGTCAAAGCTCGATAACTCAACATTGACGGGACGGAGTTTTCATGTTGAGTTAGCGAGTATGTTGAGTTATCGGATGTATACATTAATGACTTAATTAATGTTTTGTTCACATAAATGCATTCAAAATAGTACTCGTATGATAATATAATAATTGTAATTGTATTTTTACGTTTATATATTTATATCCATATATTATTAAATAAAACCATGTTGAATAATGTATGTTGAATTATATTTGTTGAGAAATGTAGTTTTATTACATGTAAAAGGTACGAACAAACAACATATGTTTGTGATATTTTGATTTTTCATAAATGTTGAGTTATCGGATGTATATTTACATGTAATGTATAGGCTAGGATTATAAAAACGATGTTGAGTTATATGTATGTTGAGTTATATTTGTTGAGTAATAGGGTTTTTGTTAACATATAAAAGATACGAATCCAACCAAATATGTGTTGGATGTTGAGTTATCGGCAATGTTGAGTTATCGGCATGTTGAGTTACCGAGCTTCTACTGTATATATATATTAATACAAATAATAAAACACTGTTCATGAACATATATAAGTTATCATCATATTTGAACCCATTACATTAAAGTAAATAATAAAATAAGTTAATAAAATAATTATATAATATTAAAATGTATTAAAATATATATTAGTAAAAATATGTAATTTTATAAAACTGTAATAAAGAGAAATTGTTAATAAAAATAGTAATATATGTAATACATATTATGTATGTATATATATATATATATATATATATATATATATATATATTAGCGTTTCATTCGACACGGATCAGACTTTAATATTAAACTCGGACTATTTCGGACTTTAAATATTAGACTCGAACTATTTCGGATTTTTATTATTGGATATTTAAAATACATTTACCGTGGTTTCCAATATCTTGTCTTTGGTAAATGGTAAATGTTTACCTTTGGGTTTATATTTATTCGTGCCACTGTAAATAATAGCGTCTCTCTGTATGAATTCGCGCCACTTTCAACATATCATCATTATAAATATACTATCAACATCATTATTTTAAATTATTTAATGATCATTTCATCGAACAAATGACTACTAAGAATAGCGAGGACAATCAATATATGAAGGAATATTCGCTTATGTCCAGTTATGTTTTATCCTCTTGTTACACCAGACTTTGATACTGATACTGATACCGCTGTCAAATTATACTGATATAATACTGAGACTTACTTTTTTAGCAAATGTGACAACACTAATATATATATAGATATATATATATATATATATGTATATATACGGTTTATATATAATGTATCTACTGGTTATATATAGCCTATACGCACTATATGTTTATATTGTTTGTATTACACACGTATACGCGTATAGCTATCCGTAGAAGGGGTAGCCCCCCGCCACCCACCCCTCACCCCCATCCCCCATCACCCCCGCCCCCCACCCCCTCACCCCTCACCCCCTCAGCCACCTAGCGGCGCACCTGTATGACGTAACATCGCCGCCTCGGCTGACGACGATGAAGTTGATCTATTGTACGTGTAATCGCTGTATTGCGTGATGATGACGCCGGAGTGATGACGTAATCAGCGAGCTGTGTCACGTGAACCGGCGGGTGGTAATTATCACGTGATTAAAGTGGTAATGATAACTTGATCATGTGATCGTATATCGTTATTGTCGATATACGATCATTAATTATTATTATTAAAACAGGTTTATTGTATATATATATATATATATATATATATATATATATATATATATATATTAAAATAGAAATTCGTATTAAATAAGAATGGTAATTCCATACAATATAAATAAGTAATTATAGATAAAGAGCGATAAATAAACGTCAAATATCTGACGTTTATAATATTAAAATAATACAGTTAACTACTTATTTAATTAGAAGAGTTATTAAATCTGCAGAATAACGAGTAATATGGTTGACATGTCAATAATGTTTCTTGCTCGGTGACAACTCACATCACCTACGTTATAATGTATACCGTATACAGTATACTGAGTTCATTGTTAAACTATGCATAGTTTAGAAACTATGTAGAATCGATGTAGATATTAGATATTAAAAAATAAAAACATAAATTAGCTACCTATGGAAATAATAACATTTATTTATACACAGATCATATAAGATATATATATATATATATATATATATATATATATATATTAATATGTATATTTATGATAAATAATTAAAAATTGTAATTAAAATGTTATATAAAAAGCATCGTTTGTGCTCGGTTATATCTAGTAAGAGTCTCACTTTGGTGTGAGCCCATTACGCAATAGTCTTGGTTCGTTTTTTACTTGTAGAGTAGAAGTCTCGGGTAGGCATCATTTACCCAAGGGCTCTATAAAATTCTCGGCGTAATTTATATACAAGTATCCATACTTCAAAAATGTTCTTCGAAAAAGTTCGATACTTCAACAATTTTGTTCGAAAAGGTTTGATACTTCAACAATTTTGTTCGAAAAGGTTTGATACTTCAACAATTTTGTTCGAAAAGGTTTGATACTTCAACAATTTTGTTCGAAAAGGTTTTATACTTCAACAATTTTGTTCGAAAAGGTTTGATACTTCAACAATTTTGTTCGAAAAGGTTTGATACTTCAACAATTTTGTTCGAAAAGGTTTGATACTTCAACAATTTTGTTCGAAAAGGTTTGATACTTCAACAATTTTGTTCGAAAAGGTTTGATACTTCAACAATTTTGTTCGAAAAGGTTTTATACTTCAACAATTTTGTTCGAAAAGGTTTGATACTTCAACAATTTTGTTCGAAAAGGTTTGATACTTCAACAATTTTGTTCGAAAAGGTTCGATACTTCAACAATTTTGTTCGAAAAGGTACTTCAAAAAATGAGTTTATTTACAGTACTAGTGTATTTTTGAATTTAATGAAAATACCTTTCAAAACTTCAATGAGTTATTTATAGTCAGCATACGTGGTATGTCACGTGTCAGAATACTTGATATGTCACGTTCGGATACACGTACACCACTAGTACATCACACACACACCCACACACATACACACACGCGCGCACACACTACTAATGTACCGGCTACATTGTATCCCCATGTTAACACACGCGCACACACGCGCGCCTAAGTGCATGCCTTCACTATAGTTCACTAAGGTTACACGTTTGAGCTCACGTGTGTGCGTGTGCGCGTGTGTGTGTGTGCGTGCGTGTGTGCGTGCGTGTGTGCGTGTACGACATGCACTATACCATAACGTACGAGTACGGGTAAATATGTGCATGCCCGTGCGCATATACTCTCTATATAGATATGCATGTATAGGTGCGCTTACGTAGGAGTTAACGTAGTTGAACATTAGTTACATGTGTGTATGTGTGTGCGTGTGTGTTTATGTGTGTGCGTGTGTGTGTGTCCCTGTGACACGTGGTGTGTTATCCGTTACACAATGTATACACTGATGTGGTTATGAACCGGTGTGTGTATGTCGTACATCGCGATACCGTACACCGTGTTCGCCGTGTGAACGCTGTACGCCGTCTACCTAGCAGGGTCAGACCCACCCATGATCGAATTGTGAAGTTGCGTATACTAAGACTAAGACTATAGTCTTTAACGATTCGTTGACGTAGTGTGTATAGGGATAATAGAATATATGAATGAATGAATGAAATCAGTTTATAGACATACGACATACTATGTATATCATACGTCTATGGAGGATCAGTGAAAGCCTAAGCTTTATTTGGTCGATACCTCCAATATGTTCATGTACAGATTACAATATTAGTAAAAGTAATAATATAATAATAATGATTCATGTGTTAGCATTCTTTGTAATAAAATAGAAGATACATATATATATATATATATTTAAATTAATAAAAATAATAAAACACTTTTCATGAACATAAGTTATCATCATATTTCAATATAATACCGGTGTGTATAGCGTACGCTGTCACGTGACATATCTAAGCATCGTTCTCGGATTGTGACATGTGACATTAATTATAATTAATAAATGTGCGTAAATGGGGTACGTTATAAACATTGTATTATGTTGTTATATAATATAGCCTAGGTGATATGTGGCTCTTGGCCCTAGACCACATAGGGGTATATACATAATTATATGGATATTTATATTATAATATATAGGGGACGGAACGGGGTAGTGGTCGTTTTAATTAACGCTTAAATGGTGCTAAATAGGATAACAAGTTCTATATACAATATTTAGATGATCAAAATGTCTATAATATAAAGTACATTTTTTTTTTTAATAATTAATTATTGACTATAATTTATTACATAATCATTTTTGGTCAAATTTTAACAAAAACATGATTATATATATATATTTATACTTATGTATGTGTGTATATAATTAAACAAATAAGGTGCGTTTGCATCATAAATATAATTATTTAATATTATATAATTTAAAAAATATATAGCGAATACATTACGAGACACCTATTGCATATTATGATACTATAGGCCACTACCCCGGACTTGCATTTTGTAATGCCTAATAAATAGTTAATAATATTAAGTAATATATAAAAGTGAAATAACAGTATTCTAAACCTATATGATTTATAGCTAATTCAGAAAAAATAAGATCTTAAAATTCAGTATTTATCGATATATTAGAAGTATGCTGAGGCATATACATTATCGGCCACTACTCCGTTCTCTCCCCTATATATATATAAATCTGTTCTAAATTATAATTCATTAAATACGTTACTACAAAACGAGATACTGATTTGTTATGTAATGAATATTCCCATTGCATACAATACACACACGCAATGTAAACTAGCTATGCACTTTTACCGTTACCCAAACAATATGTACTATTATGTAATGTTTACAATTGTTGTATAACATTGTTATAACAATACACATTACTAAGGCTTATCTTTTATTGTAGTTGGTAACATTCCTCATAAGAAACTATCTTCTATAGTACCTATAGGTATACACTACATATAATTAGATGTATATATATATATATATAGATATGTATATATATATATACATGTTTATATAGTGAATTACCGATTACTATAGAAGGGGCAATAGACCGACAAAATGTTGTCGAAATATCAAGATAGCTAAGATAGCTACACTTGTTACTACACGTGTTTGCATATATACATGCTATAGTTACTCACTCAAACTATATATTTTAATTTGAAATAAGTTTGTAAACGTAATTACCGAGTTAACTGTAATTTACTTTATATATATATATATATATATATATCATCGTTTTAAATGTAGTACTTTTATAATTCTATTAATAATCAGAAATGACCGTCATCAATGTAAGTAACATGTTATTCACTTGTTAACAAGGTTGGTGCTTGTATAAGTAGGCCTATTATGTCCCAACATAGGCATACGTGGTACCTATATGTACCCTATAGGGTGGAGGGTATACGTGCTGAGGGTACTAACACTTATCAACTTATATAATGTTTACATAACTACTTTATTAATATGAACGATGGTAGTGTGTGTGTGTGCATGTATATGAATATTTTGTTTATAACCAATATGTTAATATAGTCAAATATTGATTGATTATGATTGATTAAGGTATTTATTTATAAAATACGGTAATATATACAATTAATACATATCGGAAGTGAATTATCGATCATGTATTATATAATAACAATAATAATAATAATAATAATAATAATAATAATAATAATAATAATAATAATAATAATAATAATAATAATAATAATAATAATAATAATAATAATAATAATAATAATAATAATAATAATAATAATAATAATAATAATAATAATAATAATAATAATAATAATAATAATAATAATAATAATAATAATAATAATAATAATAATAATAATAATAATAATAATAATAATAATAATAATAATAATAATAATAACAATAATAATAATAATAATAATAACAATAATAATAATAATAATAATAATAATAATAATAACAATAATAATAATAATAATAATAATAATAACAATAATAATAATAATAATAATAATAATAATAATAATAATAATAATAATAATAATGATAATAATAATAATAATAATAATAATAATAATAATAATAATAATAATAATAATAATAATAATAATAATAATAATAATAATAATTAATAGGAGCGACAACGTTTGACAATAATATAGGTTAAATATGTGTATTTAATGTGTAATGTAAACAATTGTTTACATTGTTTACATGACTTAGTCATACCTATAGTTATGAGTCATACTTTATGACTTGTTTACATTACAAATAATACACAAACAATACAACACCATAGTGGTCAGTAGTGCGTTTCAGAAGTTTCAAGAGTCTAATAGCGTGTATCTTGGGGCTTACCGAGTCTAAATACACAATGCTCGTGTTATTAAGGGAGTTCGCGGCCTTTGATGTATACAATGTATTAAGATAGGGGATTTTGTTGTTGATTTTGAACCGATTTCAATTCTGTAAATTGCATATTGTTAACCAATATAATATAACTAAATGTTACCTAATTTTAAAAAAATAGTTCACTGAAAACCATAAATATTTTGAGGCAAATTATAATGCTAAATTAAATTAAGTAGGGTATCAGGGCGGGGTCGACAGTCACGTGGTAGGGGGTACACGAGTTACGGGGGTAGTAGGGTTTAGAGGGGTTTAGTGGGGTTTAGTGGGGCTGAGTATGCTGTTATGTAATAGTGGTATAGTGTTAAAGTGAATAGCCTGCGAGATGGTAGGCGTAGTTTAGTTGTAATCTAAGTTGTGATACGGATATGACGTCATCTTAAAACAGTGATGATTGATTAATATTTAGTAAGAGGTCAAGGTCACTTAATACGGATACTCGATACCCGATAGTATAGTGTTGCGGTAGTCGACGGGCGGGGTGTTATAAGTGGTCATTAAGGTATTATCTCTGTAAAGTATTGCGACTTATATCGGTCCTTGTTAGAAGATATGTTTAATATATATATATATATATATATATATATATATATATATTATATATATATATATAATATATATATACTGTAATAGTACAGTATTATGTATATTGTATACAATATACTCTATAGAGCTTACTGTATATTATATATATATATATATATATATACTATACTATATTTAGTATAATATAGTATATCTGTCTGTCCGTCTCGGATAAGTTTAGTAACACGTGGTTGTGCTATATCGTATTGTATGGCGCCTGCGCATGTCAATACAGTTAGTGGTGTTTTATCACTCATCTGTACACCACCGGATGTGTGTGTGGTGACATGGTGTACACTGTACGGCGTACAGTGTACGCTATGTCACTGTTATTAATAATACAGACAAAGGAGTTAAACAAATGATTTGAAAGGTGTACCATGCCTGTTTTTACTTACACCCCTAAACGTGTAAAATACATAGAAAATCACCCCTCTAAACGTGTAAAGAATCTCTACTAAAGATGATTATAAATAAAGTACATGAAATATACATATATATATATATATATATATAAATCAATTAATACTATTAATATTATTTGAATAAATTATTAATTGATTTATCTAGAAGTATAAATTATGTAAAATGTAGACTTTACGCCGTATACGGTAAACTTGCAAGTGAACATGTCCACACGGTTAGATAGTAGAAGTTGTGACACGGGCATGTGACACGGGCATGTGACACGGGGCTGCAATATATAAATAAGGTCTGTGTTCGGCTGAGTTTTAAAGGATGCAGGAATGCGTTATACATTTGTAAGTCGGTCGGGTGGTTCGAGTCGCTACAAATAGGTCAATAATATGTTGCGTAATATGGCAAGGGAAGGGTACATATTTGTTGTGACAATGAGCTTTGTTGTGATAATGAGATTTGTTGCGACAATGAGCTTTGTTGTGACAATGAGATTTGTTGTAACAATGAACTTTGTTATGACAATGAGTAATTTCATTTTTAATCTATATATAAATATATTTCCAATGCAGAAGGTTTTATCATAAATATTCAATAATAAAAAAGATATTAATATTTTAACATTACGTATCATAAAAAAAGTTACAGAGTAAATTAATGTTGAAAAATAAAGTAATTTTTTTTTTATATTTACCATATATTTGAAACATTTTTAAAATCGATCTTAAAAAATGGAATGAATTTATAATACTTAAAATTTTACAATATTATTATTTTATTTATATACAAAGTATTTAGAATATGACAGACTGGTAGGTATCATAAATATCGAATGTTGATAGTTATATTGAAAATTTCTTATCGATTTTTTTATAAATGAAAGATAATTAATTATATAATATAATAATCAATAAAATAAAAATTGATTTATAATTTTTTTTTAGAAAAAAACGAAGGTCGCACGCCCCATTAAGGCATTCATTTTAACAATAAAATATAAATTATCTATACACAATTATTTAAGATCACTTCTAAATATTATTTTAAGACCCATTTTAATGGTCCTGACGAGGCGTGAACACGTGTCCTACTACTTGTGTGTCTGACGCATTAGCCAACTGAACCACACAGGAAATGTTAATAATATGATTAATAATCATTTATTATAATTATATTTATAATAATAAAAGGAAAATAAATAAATAAAGTAGTACAATATTAATTAATCTATAACAATGTTAAATGTTTACATAATTGTTAATAATAAATATATTATCAAAGTACTTTTAATATATATTATATATTAACTATGTAATATATGTTATGTAATAGTTTCACGAGCATAATGATGATGTAATAGTACTTGATGTCATGTTCGTTTCAATTAAGCACAACATTAAATATGAACACTTGTGGTGAGTCTGTCAATAACTGTTATAGGTACATTATTCAATATACATTATTATATACACATACACCATCACACATACACATACACACACACATATATATATATATATATATATATAACTTAATTTAAAATAATTGCTTAATCGCGCAATTATATACAAATATACCAACACTATATTATATACAATGTAGAAATACGGATAATTCTTTAAATTATTATTTGTTATCTACAATTTAATTTCACGTTGTCCTACGTTTCATAATAAAATTGAGAAAGTAGTAATATACACGAATGTGACATTTATAAGTTTTTGATTTTTATATTGATCATATTTTGTGAAATTCTTTAATAGGAAATAAATACATAAACTATTCTATTACTAAAATGTATTAAACTATAGTATACTATAGTTAATATAGTATTATTAACTATATACTGCCGTACTACCTACGTAAATTGAAGTCACCGAGTACTTTTGCGTATTGTCTCAAAGACTATCTAAATTAACATATCTATTGATCCTGATCGTGATCCTAATTTTATTTAATAATTTGCTATTCTATGTGTATAATCAGTTTGTAATTGACTGTTTTGTTTGTTTATTTGTTTCGTTTCCACGCCAGTGAGGGTAATTGTTTTACCATATTGGTGTTAATAAACTATCCAATCCAATCCAATCCAATATAAATATTTATCACCATGTATATATATATAAATAAAAATTAGTATGATTATGATTAACTCGGATATATTTATAAATATAATATATATTTCAATTGGATGTTCTGTTATTCCTACTCTATCAATAAATGGTACATTATCTGATGTTAAATAGGCGATGACTTCCAGTTATAGAATATACTTACACACACATACGCACACACACACACACATATATATATATATATATATATATATATATATATATATATATATATACACATTATTGATTGTATATAAAATATAGATTATATTGTACAAAAAAGAGTGTGTACAATAGATATGGTAGATATAATAATGAGATGCCAGGGATGCTGGTTACAAGTAAACCCCTCGACGTGAAACATCGAGAAAGAGAGAGTGAGAGAGTGGTATATATCACTATGATATATATATATATATATATATATATATATATAGAATATATATTATAATATATATTCTATAGAATAAGAGCGAGATAGATGTAAAGAACGATAGAGAATCCACTGCGATCGTTTATCTTTACATGTATCATATACATGTACCTAGGCTCCACACAAACACACACATATATATATATATATATATGTGTGTGTGTGTGTGAAATATGTCACCACAATAATGGTACCTTGTGGTTAGTGGTATTATGAGTTAAATACCTAATGGTCTGGGTTGCCTAATTATCTGAATAACAAATTATAAGAACATATTAAAATACCAATTTCTTTGTATATTTCTTTATAACATTCATTTATTAATAATATTTATAATACATATAAATAATTATTTAAACTTTATTAAGTGTACACTCTATTGTTAATCAAGTGTACAACAACACACACACACACACACACACACACACACACACACATATTCCTATATAAACACATACAATACACGTATTATTATTATTTGGTAATCTAGGTTCATGCATAACATACAAAGAAGGCAAAAACACTATATTTGTCAAAAATAAAATGAATACACTAATTGGTACATTTGAGCCTATATTACAGACTATAAGACGGCGAAATCTAAAATGGTTTGGTCATACCTCTAGACATAATAGCATCACTACAAATTGTTTGTAAGGAATGGTTGAAGCATCAATAAAAAGAGGTAGGCCGAAACGAAAATATATAGATTATGTTAAATAGTGGACGAAAATGGAAATAGATGATATTTTGTTAGAAGTTGATAACCGTGATAAATGGTGAATACGATGTTTTGTTGCCAGCAAAGTTTTGATTCCCCTTACGATTTCCTAGTCACGGGATTAAAGTAAGTTAAATTAACGTAAGTAGGTTCATCAGGTTACTATGAAATAGTGACATAATTACGCTTTTAATTCATATAGATATACATCGCAAGGACATTAGAGGCATACGGTGTTATGTAAACACGTCATCAAAGTTCCCGGATGTGGTGTAAGGACTTCGCCAAAATAACAATAACAAATAAAACATACTATTGTCCGGTGCGAAGTCTATGAGAAGATGTCACTGCAATGACGTAACCACGCTCACTATTGTTACGTAGACTATAGTCATCCGATACCACTAGTAACAATGTACTTACGTAACAGGTCACTAGTTATTAGTCATAACTTATTAGTCATCGAGGCGTGACAATAAAGTATAACCAATAAATAAATACTGCTATTGATGCTATGTTCTACAAGTGTTTCTACTAGTGTTTGTATCAGTGTATCATATCAGTTCATATGTATATTCCAGTTATTACAGTTATATATATAGGTCATTGCTTATATATATATATAGGTCATTGACTATATATATATATATTATTTATATATTGAAATAATGGATATTTAAGACGTGACATATACGTTTATAAGAAATATATATATATATTGATTTGTTAACAGTTAACGATGCAATGATATACACACATACACATACACACACATACACATACATACACATAAACACACATACATACACATATGTATACAGTATCTCACCAGTGTTATAAGCCGTACTGTATCAGTAGACTTATGAGTAATATTCTTATGAATACATACTATAATAATGAATTATGTCGTTACCATTCGCATATAACTTTGCAAGTGGCGATACTGTGTGCATGTGTGTGTGTGTATGTGTGTGTTTGTGTGTGTGTGTATGTGTTTATTACACGCGCGTATAAAAACATCACGTGATGTATATTTCGCAGTGTTTATATATATATAGAATATGCATGCTTAGGGTTGTATGTGGAATATGTGAAATATATATATATGTATGCACTTTTTTAAGGAATACCTAGAAATAGTAGAAACTCATTAATCATAGTTATATTCTGTTAACATTTCATATGTAAAGTAAGAGTATGATTTAAATCTATATTGTCTATACTGGCGGGAAATCGCTTATAATTAATGTACGCCGTAAACATTTGTTTGTAATCATTTTAAATGTGTATATATTATATATATATATATATATATATATATATATATTAGTTATATTATATATAATATAGTTTATTAAAATTTCAATAATCTTACTTACTTTACCTTAGTAGAGTTTTAACTCGACCAGATTATACAATCACTTTCATCTTTCTCGGTCCATCACCAGTGTTCTTAATTCGTCTTCTTCTTCGCAATCGTAGTCGTTATTTAAGATGCCTGTGAATATGTTGGGTTGTCTCCCTCTGTTTCGTATTCCGTTCTTTTGCTTCCGTAACATTAAGTTGTTCGCTTGTTCGTCGGTTTGTATTACTCGATATCTTCTAGGTTCAATATATGTAAAAATGCCAGTGTGGTTCAGTTGGCGAAGGAGTCAGACATACAAGAGGTATGAACGCGGGTTTAAGACCATTAAAATAGGTCTTAAAAATATTATTTAGAAGTGATCTAATATAATTGTATATAAATAAATAATCGGCTCTCGTTAAAACCATGGATTCCTTAGCATGAGAGCGTGTTCGAAGGGAGTGGTTATAAGTGAAAACTTCTAACTTCTAAGAACTCCACCAATTAGCGGATTTTTCAAAATAACAATAACAATAACAATAATCTAATTCATATATACATTAATAATAACACAAATTACCATTATAAAATAAATACACACACTTACATAGTATATATATACATAATGTGTACAATCCTGAATCTGATGTGTCCCTCACTCAATAAATATAGTATGTTATTGGTATTGTTTAATTAACACATAATATTATGTATAGTATTATAAGTATTATATAGTATTATTGTATTATAGTATATATATAGTATTATATAGTATTATAAGTATTCTAATATTAGAATAATTATTATTATGCATAGGTAAGACGCTGGTTCAATCCCCGTCCGGACCAATACATTAGGTATTATAATTATATGTATAGGTGATCTTATATAATAGACTATTATTAATAGTGTATACAAAATAAGCGGCTATCGTTGTGACTACATCTAAGTTCCTCGCTGGGATGAAAGGACTCCACCAAACTAACATTAACGATAGGATAAGTTTGCTATTAACTATACTTGAAGAATTATTTAGATATTAAACATTCTAATTAAATTAAATAAATAATATAATAATGATTTAACTAATATCTAATAATGTTCATAGATATATTCCCACATAGAATCAAAATCGATAAAACGCATATATATATATATATATATATATATATATACAAATATATATATAAATATCGCACTAGCGAAGGGGTCTACATGACCCTATTGTAGTGCTTAATAAACCGTATATCATCATCATCATCATATATATATATATATATATATATATATATATATATATATATAATTGAAGCAGGCGTACTCACTTACAATTATTGCAAGCTATAGACATATGTCTTGCATTTTTTATAATGATGTCTTGTAATTAACACTATTAAGGTTAATCTTAAAAAACTGTAATCGCTTTCGACAATACGAGTCATATAAAGGTATTATAACATGCGTGTCTGCCTACACACACGCGCACACACACACGCGCACACACACACGCGCACACACACACGCGCACACATATGTGTCTGCCTATACGCATGCGCACACATGCGCACACACACATATATATATATATATATATATATATATATTAATATATACATACATATATATATATATATATATATATATATATATATTAATAAAGGGGTAATTGTCTCGATAAGCAACACTGCTTCTATAATTACCCTGGCATTGCCTAAATCTGATAATAATAATAATAATAATAATATATATATATATATATATATATATATATATATATATATATATATATATGTATATATACATACATATAACATAATAGCATATTATTAATATAAACACATATGCAATTGTATTTAAATTTTTGTAATCTAGTTATTTATCTAATCATCGAGATATAATAGTTAGAGGGGATGCATGCGGGGATGTAGAGTGATATGGAGTTGTGGCAGGATTAGAGGGAGTGGAAGAGGTATATAGAGAGGGAGAGGGGACGTGAATGGATATGCAGGGGGAGAGAGAGAGAGAGGGGTTTATAGATAATCTAACAAATCGATTAATCACATATTAAATTCCTGAAACTTTAAAGTTTCAATATTTTATTTAAATTAATACAGAAGTCTGAACTAAATAAAAGACAAGTATATAGTGCATGTCTATTATTTAGAGTATACGTCTGTATATATATATATATACATTTATAAGAGTGTAAAACATTTAAAGAATCATACACAACCTAAATACCGATATAATGTACTCTACTTACGACGTGTGTATCAGTCCTACTCGCCTCCCCTCACTGTGAACTATACTATGTACATAAGTGATACATATCTCTGAGAATGACGGCCGGCCGGCAAATTTAGGGTAGTTTTGTTATCTAATCTAATAATTGGAACCGGGACATTTGGAAACGGTTCATGTTTTATGAAAATGTTAACTAGGATATTTAGGGAACATATCAACAGTATCCGATATCGGAAACTAATACTAGTATACTAGTATACTAATTTATATTCACTAGAATAACTTACTATTTTTTTTCTGAAATTATATGTCTATGGTATATTTATAAATATACTAATATACATGTCAATTCATAAAAAAATAGTAAGTTATTCGTATGAATATAAATTAGTAGGGGAAAATAACCTAATACGGATACTAACAATAAATGGTCTTAACATTTTATGACTCAATATTTGTATTCAAAAATTACAATTTATTAATATTATATAATTATAGATATTATTGTTATTTTAAAATTGTAATTAAAATTGTAATATTGTATTCAATAGATAGCGGGGGTGTCCATATTCTGTACCCATGTCCGAATACGGACACCTTGTGTTATAATACAGACACCATATATATATAACACTAAATAAATTATATATTATTGATGAACCAATGAAATAAATTATAATTATATTATTTATAATTAATTTTATGAATAATTTAATAAAATTTATTAGTAATTAATTTATTAATTGTTATTATTTTATTAATTAATAATACGATTTAAGTATACTAGATATTTCTACATAATACCATTTTATATATAGCTTCATTTGTGGTATTAATATTATAACGCACGCGATTTTTTAGAAAATCAGAATAGTTCACACGCTTCTCACTGATTGGGTATAGGGTGTCCGAGGGACACTGTCCGTATATGGACTTATACGACCTCTTGATATATGCTTATAACTTAATTAATATCGGCACTTCGAATATAATCTAAAGAACTTCGAGCATCAGCACATACCCCTATTACGAATAGGTCGTACATCTCGAGAGATAGGTTTGATAGAGAGACCTATAGGTTATAGGGCTAGAGAGACCTAGCTCCGAGGAGATGTGCGCGCGCACACACACACGCGTTAAGAGTGATTTAATTGTAAAGATCCTAAACCGGCATAGTAGATTCTATAGATATGATGCTCATGATACTATTTTATTAAACCATATACATTTTGGTTCATTATTGGTGGTGCGACGGAGGTTTAAAAAAAAAATTATTAAAAAAAAATAAATCTCGAAATGTCTTTATTCCTATGTAATTGTATTGTATATGTTTATAAACAATGTCCTTAAGGACATTTATTTGAATGCTGTACATTTTATTTGTATTTTATTTTAATGGGTATATATAATAATGAGTACTTTTTTAAATACTATATTCTTCTAATAGATAACATTAATATATAGTAAATATTATCTATAGTATCCCTAATTACAATATTAGTTATTAGATAATTAATGTAAACAATAAAATACATTTTATATATATACAAATTCTAAAATTATGCCACTTTGACTATTTATTAAAATTATAAAGAGCTATTTTTAAAAATTTATAATACTTGTACGCTATAATATAACATCTTAAGTTGAAGTAGGAAAAAAAAAAAAAATGTCAAATTTGTATATGTACCAACTCCACAAAAAAATGGTCATTTATTGATCAAAATTGTAGAAATGTCATTGTAATTGTACTTTTGTTAGCCAAATTGTTATATATATTGAATAATGAATTATTTTGTTATTATATATAATATAAATTTATAAAATATAACAATTCTGTACACAATTATGAGAGGTCAACAAAAATTCTGGAAAATCCTATAATTTAAAAAAAAATCCTAAAAATAAAATTAATTTTGTTATGAATTTATAATATTCAAAGGAACTATACACATTACACGTATTCTGAAAATGTCATGATTGTAGCTTAATTATAACTGTGAAAAATGTACATATTTATGTTTTTTTGGTAGTTTCCTATCTATTCCCATGTTAAATTGTGTTAAATTTGACAAGGCTGGCGCATGTACAATATTGACCTAAATTAAAAAAAAAATGTGTCGCGTATTCTCTATTCTCATATTTTGATGGTCCGAATGCCGTTAAGGAATCGATAACCGATAGCACGTTTAACATCACTCTTAGCGCGTATTAGTCTGCACATGCACGATACTTACACGGTAGTAAACTCCGCTACCGTCCCGAGCTATAAGAGATTCTATTGATTATGTAATACTATTTATTATGTAATACTATTGCCACACATTGTTGTTGTTGTGTATATTATTACTATTTTATTTACGATTAATATTTTATATAAGCAAAGTAGGTATAGCAAAGATATAAAGTTGATATATTTTTCTTAAACAAATAAAGTAACGTTCACCTTCAAGTCGTGATTAATGAATGTGATTTGTTAGCGTGATTACTATTTATTAACTAATAACTATTAAATTAAATATAAATGTAGGAATAATATTAATACGCATTATAATAGTAATTAATAATAATTGTATTACTATGTGTATAGGTATGTTAGTGTATTATTAGTACACTGTTCAGTCATAAGTTATGACTCATAACTATATCGTACACGATTCTGCGCGCTACAATCACCATCACACACACACACACACACACGCGTGTTTATATAGCTGGTAGCGCGCGTGATGTCAATAGACTATATCAGCTCTACGGAGAGCTCTCTAGATACCACGTAAGTACGGAGACCTAAAGTAGGCGTATTAGACCTCGTGACGCGCATCGTCGTTAACCGAGTGTCACGTGACTATCGTTGAAGTCGTGTCACGTGACGCCTGCTCGCTCTCGCAATAGCACACCGTGTCACGTGACGCAGGCTCGCTATAGAACAGCGTATCACGTGACGCCGACTCGCTATAGCACACCATATCACGTGATGCGGGGCTCGTGAGTGTTACGCAATAGTGTACGCACGTGACCTACATACACATGGTGGTATGTCACATGATCAACTTACGTAACGCACGTGACAAGCGTTTACGTCACGCGCGCGTATATATATATATATATATATATATATATATATATATATGTGTGTGTGTGTATGTATGACTAGATTATTCCAAAAATGTAATTATTTAGTGTACTCCATTATTGAAATAGGTTTTTACGATGCGCGAGCACGTTTTTTATGACGGAACTAATATATTATTAAATATTCTAATACCAAGATACATACATATGTACACACACACATATATATATATATATATATATATATATATATATATATGTAATATATGATTATATATCAAAAATATTCTTCAAAGGAGAGCATCTTTGATTTAGTACACCTAAGGTATACCGGATGCTATAGAATATACTATAGTATATATATATATACATATATATATATATATATATATATATATATACTATATGCCCACCGACATCTAAATACACGATCTCATACAAGACAATGCCACATTATATAACATTATATAACAAGTACAATAGATAATATCTCGCTAGTGTACACTTATATAATACACATTAATAACGTGCACACTGTACACGTTATTAATGTGTATAATGTGTACAATGTGTACAATTATATAGTGTATACTTATGTCTTATGTGAACTCTAAGGTAACTCGTAATATCGTTATTATTATTTATTTGAGATTATAGAGAGATTATACACTTTTTAAACGATAATTAACAAACGTGTTTATAATAACACGGTAATATGAGATAAAAATAAAATGGTAATATATATATATATATGCTCGTTATATATTAAATAATAAAAAGTACTTTATTAATCATAGGCAATTATAAATAAATGAGTTTTTTATAATGTCTTTAATATAATCTTATAACGTAATCATTATTTTAAATTTATATACAATTTTAAATGCAATTACCATCGATTATCGATTTATCGATTGATTAGTTTATTTAATGAATCCCAGCCGTTTTTAATAAAATGTGAAAATAATGTATATTTAACTAAAAGTGTACGCACCTTTTTACAAAATGATTATTACTATTCAAATATTAATAATTATATATTACAAGTTATATTTATTTTATAAAGTATATAATATATTATATAAATCTGGTACAAAAATTGAATTTGAATTATTATTCGTAATATTATACTTAATTAATTATAATAATTATAATTAATATCATATTTCAATAAATAAATAAATACTCCATAAAATATTTTAATATACATAACATTTCTAATAGATAAAATGTGTATATCATTCTACTTAATAGTAAACTGAAAAAATATTATATATTAATTAATTATTTAATTTATATATTAAATTAATATATATATATATTTATTATAAAATTAATAAAGTATTTTCATAATAAATGTTATGTATAATAATAATGTTGTATTTTAACATAATACTCAAACTCTAAGATATAAAGACATATTTAAAAAAATCATATCACCTCTATTTGATATTATTACATGTATAATCATTTTTATTAATATAATTATGATTAATATAATAAGGTTAAATATAGTAAATATATTACAATCATGTAACTCAAACGTGTATAATTATGGCAACAAACAAAAACAATATATATATAAGTCAACTTAAAATTAAAAATTAAAAATATAGGTATAAAAACAGATATATATATATAAAAAAATATATAAAACAGAATTAATAACTATAGTTAAGAAAAGTATAGAATCTATAGAAAAGTAATTGGTTTACACGGATACTAAATGAATGATAATCATCATAATGATAATTAGTTAAAATAGGTTCCGCTTAATCTCATAACACTGAATATTTATAATTATGCATTGTTCTAATATTAATGGGAAGCTTCTTTTGATTAATGGAGTAAGTTACAACAAATAAAATCTACCAAGAAGGGTACTATAATTAAATTAATATATAACATATAGGTGATCCTATATAGGAGTTGACTATAGTGTTATACGGCCCATGTACTATGGGTATGATTATGGTGATGGTGGTGATGGTGTGACGGTGATGGTAATTCTGATGAGAATGAAGACTATGAGGATGATGATGATGATTATGATGATGACGATGATGATGATGATGAATATGATGATGATGGTGATGATGACGGTGTTGATGAAGACGACGAGAATGTTGATGTTGATGATGATGGTGGTGGTGAATGCGAGGGTGATGATGATGATGAACACGACGAGAATGGTGATGTTGATGTTGATGCTGATGGTGGTGATGCTGATGATGATGACGATGGTGACGAAGACGACGAGAATGGTGATGTTGATGATGATGCTGATGATGATGACGATGATGATGATGATGAATATGATGATGATGATGATGACGGTGTTGATGAAGACGACGAGAATGTTGATGTTGATGATGATGGTGGTGGTGAATGCGAGGGTGATGATGATGATGAACACGACGAGAATGGTGATGTTGATGTTGATGCTGATGGTGGTGATGCTGATGATGATGACGATGATGACGAAGACGACGAGAATGGTGATGTTGATGATGATGCTGATGATGATGACGATGGTGATGATGACGATGTTGATGAAGACGACGAGAAAGGTGATGTTGATGCTGATGGTGGTGGTGAATGCGAGGGTGATGATGATGATGAACACGACGAGAATGGTGATGTTGATGTTGATGCTGATGGTGGTGATGCTGATGATGATGACGATGGTGACGAAGACGACGAGAATGGTGATGTTGATGATGATGCTGATGATGATGACGATGGTTATGATGACGATGTTGATGAAGACGACGAGAAAGGTGATGTTGATGCTGATGGTGGTGGTGAATGCGAGGGTGATGATGATGATGATGACGATGGTGACGAAGACGACGAGAATGGTGATGTTGATGATGATGCTGATGATGATGACGATGGTGATGATGACGATGTTGATGAAGACGACGAGAAAGGTGATGTTGATGTTGATGATGTTGATGATGTTGATGATGATGCTGATGATGCTGATGATGATGATGATGAAGACGATGGTGATGATGATGATGGTGATGATGATGATGATGATGGTGGTGATGCTGATGATGATGATGGTGGTGATGCTGATGATGATGATGGTGGTGACGATGGTGATGATGATGATGGTGATGATGCTGATGATGATGATGGTGGTGATGCTGATGATGATGATGGTGGTGATGCTGATGATGATGGTGGTGATGATGCTGATGATGATAATGGTGGTGATGCTGATGATGATGATGATGGTGGTGATGCTGATGATGATGATGGTGGTGATGCTGATGATGATGATGGTGGTGATGCTGATGATGATGATGGTGGTGACGATGGTGATGATGATGATGGTGGTGATGCTGATGATGATGATGGTGGTGATGCTGATGATGATGATGGTGGTGACGATGGTGATGATGATGATGGTGGTGATGCTGATGATGATGATGGTGGTGATGGTGTCAGACGATTTGCGCGAGATCTCGCTACCGAATCTCACGATTTCTCATCGGTTCTCGCAGACGCGCAAAGTGTCGGTGCGCGACTTCTTTATTAGCGTTATTATTTCGGCCGGAAATACATCACGTTACACACGCGCGCGCCAACCACGTGACATTTGTGTGTGTATTACGTAATGCTGCCGTCGCGACTACCCACGTGATGGGCGTGTCTTAGTGAGCGCTCACGTGCCTCGTACACACATTTATCGCGTACACGTGTAAAACAATATATCAATACACGCGTTTTCATTGTTCATAGGTAATAAGCATGCTTGTACCAGCAGCTTTTCTTGTTATTTAAAAATATATATATATATATATATATATATATATATATATATACATATATATATATATATATGTGAATGAATGGCTATTTAGACCAAAAAAAACAATGATAAATGTTATCTATTGTGTAAACAATATATAAAAATAACATCATATATAAAAAGAATAATAAATCAGTAGAAAATTATAGATTTAGAAATAATAAGATTAATGTTTACGAATTAATAATAATATATTATGCATACATATTATATTTAACATATATTTATAAATGTGGAATTATTTATATTATAATAGCTTATTATAGTAAGTCATTAAAATACATATTAAATGATTATAAATAAAATATAAATATACAAATTATTATAAATATCGTTATAATATCAATATAAAAATAATAATAATTGTATACAAAATAATATAAAAATAAAATATGAAATTAAGTTACAATAACAAGTAGTATATATTAACAAAATTCACAAATAATTATTCAATTTTCCGAACATTTCGGATAACATTTACCAAACTTGTTTGTTATCGTTGTAACTTCTTAAGCTCCCTGTAAATTTATTTTCTATTATTCATTAATAAGCCTTATATGGAGTATGTAAACCTAGTTAGTTTATTATTACGTTAATCAAATTCATTCAAGTAGATTTCAAATAATTATATTAATAACAACAACGCATGCATGTATCGTAATTTAAATACTTGTGAATTATTCATTTTAGTATAGACCTCGAAATATCACAATAATTTAAATAATTAAATAGCATTAATTTAAACAAAACAATAATGATTGACAGGCGTAAAGTAATACGTATAGGTATACGTTATTACTATAGTAATACGTATACCTTACTTTATAAGTCGGGTGCTTCTCTTAAGAGTGGGCGTGTTCAATAGAATATATTGCCAGAAACTTGTCGGAAAGTTAATATATTTATTTACGAGATATATATATATATATATATATATATATATATATATATATTAACCTGTTAACCTGTGCCGTCGAGTCGTATCCGACCCTTGGCGACATCGATGACAGCAGCTCTCCAACTCCTCCTACACCTTGAGGCTCGGATCATGTTGTAGATAGTACCATGGAAGTTTTTCTTTATGCTATCTAGCCATCTTTGCCGTGGTCTCCCTCTGCTTCTATAACCCCCCATTCTTCCTACCATCACTTCATATTCCATTCTGCCTGCTCTTATAACATTCATATATATATATATATATATATATTACGAACCATATAGGGTTTATAGCATACCTTGTTTGAAAGTAGCATCCGGTGTTAATCGTTGTGAGCTACCCATTGATATACTATAGTTATAGGTACTATAGTATACACCTAATTATATACATGTGTAGATAAAATACGCCTATATAAAATAATAATAATTATTATTATTACTATCAGATTTATGTATTTACACCCCGCGGGGTTTAATTATAGGAGCGGATATTATCGAGGTAATTACCCATAATAATGATAATTTAATACAATACTTAAATATTTATTAGTTATGCTTACCATTGAACACGTAAACGTGGTATCATAATCATTGTTATGTTACCTTACCAGGTCTATATTGCTCGGCTAAACATGCCATCTACTCCTCCGCTAGTCTCTGTTCTCCATCGCGCTTAGAAGTTCGTTTGTTCTGCAAATCTGTCCTCGACCAATTGACGACATGTTTTGTAGTAATAGGTCTTCCTAATTGGTATGTAGAGATGACTAACTTGGTAATATTATACATAATATCGTGAATATAGCTAGCCAATCAGCTATCGCGATGGAAGAACCTAATTATATAGAAATAATGATACATTTTCGAAGGCGGATTCTAATTATTAATATTGCAACCATTCTATATATGTATATATATATATATATATATATATATATATATATATATATATATATATATATATTAATATGATAATGATCACTCACAATATACTATATATAAGTGGCCCCACTTACCGTATAATAAAATATCAACATGATTGTATGTATAATAGATTGTCAAATATCTACTGTTATGCAGGACATGAATAATGAATCACTTAAATTAGTATATAATATATATACTATATAATATATATACTATATAATATATATACCTATATAAAGGTATAATTAGTATATATATATATATACCTCTACACACATGTGCACTCACAAACACATATAAAACATGATAAATCAGATATTATTTTCCTGATATTTCGGGCATAAATTATCTATAGTTTTCTGTTAAGTTATGTATCTACAATATGTATGTACTTACTAGTATAAAGGCAGGGTATACAGGGTATAAAGGGTATAAAGGAAGTGTATACAGGGTATAAATGCAGGATATAAAGGTTAAATATACATGTAACTAATAGCAGAGCTACCGTGTTTTATATACGTACCAATATAAAACATATATGTATACTATATATAGTAAACGCATACACCTTCATACTTATGTGTATAGAGTTTTAGGCATAACCAATATACCGTGAATAGTTCTAGAATATATAGGTGTTGAACTCTTCACGGGGTGTATCTAACTTTAGCGGTTACAGGCTCCTTCTCTTCTATAGTGTGTATACAGTGTATACTATACACATATAGTTAATGAATCATGAGTAATGACTCACCAGTGACCTATAGGTCATGTACAGTTGGGGTGATGAATCATATATACTAGTGATGTAAATGATGCTCAAATCTAAAGCATCGTTGCAGTCTCAGTCTCAGTTACCCAAAGTCTCAACTCGGCTCGGGATCGTTTGGCTAGAGTCTCGGCTCAACTCAGGCTCATTTTTGTCCGAAAATGAAAATATCGGTTCGGAATTTATAACCAAAAATCTCGGCTCGGCATTAAAAGCTCGCCATCAGCAGTACATACTATTATACACACGGGTGCATCATCACTAATACTGCATGCATCATTACAATGACCACCGTATGTAGGAGGTACGTATAGGTACACCCGTTCACATTGTAGGGGCGCTGCAACAGGGGGGACGGGGGGATTTGTCACCCACCACTTTAAAATCTAGGTCACCCACACTTTTACCACAACACTTTATTTTGATTGATACCGACGTTGTTCCCCCCTAGATACAAAATCGTTACAGCGCCCCTACCCATTAGGTACGTTAGCTTCGTTCTCGTTATGTATATTAACAATGAATTCGATTTGTAATGAATTGTAGATAGATTAACTACCTGTATGTCTCGGTTATCTAGGCTTCAGACACACAAGCAATAGGACGCGGGTTCTAGCCTCGTCCGTACCATTACGCTAGGTCTTAAATATTATTTAAAAGTTATCTTATATAATTGTGTATAAATAAATGATCGGCTCTCATTAAAACTATGGATACCTTACCATGAGAGTGGCTTCGAAGGGACATTATATACATCGGACGTGGTTATAAGTGAAAACGTCATCTAAGTTCCTGGATGGAATGAAAGGACACCGACATATAACAATATAACAATAAAACTAAAAATAACAATATAACATTGATGTAACAAGAACGCCAATACTGTACGGGTATACTAGTTTTAATTCGTCGTTGGACGTTGCCAATAGTACCTTGTACAGGAGCACGTCATCAAATGTTTATGTATTAACACAGCAGGTATCAAATGTCAGCATCATTAACATATATGCGCTAAACATTTAGGTGCAATATATGGATACTATACATTTAGGTCATAAATATCTGGGCTCTAAGCTTATATTGCAATATAATTATTAGTATTATATTTTACACACACACACACATATTGTTATTGTTATTGATATTTTTATTTGGTGGAGTCCTTTCATCCCATCCAGGAACTTAGATGAAGTTTTCACTTATAACCATATATGGCTCTAATGTCCCTTCGAAGCCGCTCTCATGTTAATATATATATATATATAAACATAGTGTGGGTCATGTATAGAAAACTTGATATGTCGTTATTGTAAGGTAGTAGAGAACACATTACTATCTGAACCCTGGATCTGAACCCTGGATCTGAACGTTAGTTGATATGGTTATCATTAAAGTGGACACCTCACATTAAAGTAGACAGCGATAGTTAAAGTGAACAACGACCATCGTGTTGATTCCGTCGCCGAGTCGTGATCGTTTAACTCGATGACCTCTGACCTCTATAGCACGTGACTTACCGCGGTCACTACGCGAATGTCGAATACGTCATCCGCCTCGTTGTTATTACGTAACCAAGCCTACACTATTACGTCACTAGCGGTTGGTGGTCACGTGTTATATCGGACTCGGCGGCCATTGTTATCGTATTTATCGTATTTGTCCTTTTGTTTTATGTTTTTATGCGATTTAACCTTTCTCGACTAGAATGTCGCTATTAAATTTCTATTGTATCTATATTGCGTGCGTGTTATTTATATATATATATATATATATATATATAACCTTACCTCACCAGGTGGAGGTTGTTCGTCAGTTCATTACACTTGTCCTCCATTCCTCTCTCTATCACTCAACGCTATCTGTAGTTCCTGGCTAGTGCACTCACATCGTGTGTCATCTCTTAGTTAGTCGGAAGCCAAGTATATACTTCGCTTCTGTTTCATAGCGTACGGAGTGAAATAAATATCATTAATATAATTCGTTCGTCGCGCATTATCGCCCACCTTGTTACGTGCGGACATAGTGGTTATAGTGGTTATAGTGGTCGAATTCGAGATGTCCCCATTGTAGTCTATCGACATGTCCTTACGTAATATAACCTATATCATATTATATTTCATTATATATATATATATATATATATATATATATATATATATATATATATATGTATATATGTATATTTTATCGTCTGACAGATTATATAGAATTATATGTTAACATCTTATAAAAAATTAAATATGTATGATGCATTTCAATATATATATATATATATATATAATGAATATATATATATAAATATATATATATATTATTTTATTAATAATTATCAGTTCAGTCATGTACATACATGTACAACATTGTTGCGTTGCTGATTTTCCTAGCCACGCCTCTCGCTCAAACAAGTAGGCCATGGTGCATACATATTACATAAGCATATATATATAGTATAAAGTATGTACTAGACTAATAGTATACTTTACATAGTAAGTTAGTCACTAATCATGAATCAGGTAAATCGTGTTATCGTTGATTGAATACATATTGTTTATGTGAGTTCGTTAATATTGCCTATAGGCGTTTAATTATAAGAAAGAGTATTATTTAATATTAATTAGTAGTAGTAGTAGTTGTAGTATAGTTATAAAATCACCATCATTATATATATATATATATATATATATGATATGTAGTATATAGTGTTTAGTGTTGCTAATGGAGTGCGTCAAGGTGGGATATTATCACCTTTACTATATAATATTTATACTGATCCAATGATAGGTAATCTGAACTCTATTAAAACTGGGTATTGTATTAATGGAAATATAATAAATAATTTGTGTTATGCGGATGACACAACCTTATTCTCACCCTCGCTATCTGGTTTGCAGCTGTTGATTGATTGTTGTCAGAAGTTTGCAAATAGTAATAAAATAACATATAATATTGAAAAATCTGTTATCCTACCAATTTATTATAACAAATCTCATCATAATCCAATTAAGCTACGTATTGGAAATACATGCTTGAGAGTAGTAAAAGCTTATAAGTATCTTGGACACTGGATTTCTGATAATTTATCTGATGAGATGGATATAAACTGTAATATTAAACGTATTTACACAACTAGCTATTCTCTATCTAATAGATTTAGAAACTGCTCGAAATATGTATGTATATTGCTTTTTAAAACATTCTGCTCTAATATGTATCTTTGTAGTCTATGGGATACAGATAATGCTTACTTTAAAAAAATTCAAGTAGCATATAATAATGCATATCGCATATCCCTTGGCTATAAACCTAGATGCAGTGCATCCGAAATGTACCTATATGATAATGTCGATAATATTATTATAAAATTACGTAAGTCGTATTACTCACTATATAATCGTGTTAAATTATCTGACAATTCTATTATTAAAATGATATATTTATATAATGTTTCTCGCCCGTCGTCAATATTTAAAACATGGTGTACATCATTGTTTTTTTAACTATATATTATTTGTAATTATATACTTATATATATAGATATGTGTTGTATAGTTGTATTTAATTTTTTTTTGTTTTGTTTATCTATGGACTGTTTATGTCTGACTCAAATAAATAATAATAATAATAATAATATGTATATAAATATTTAGTAATTAATCCCATGAGAAACAAAAATAATAGGCTAATTATAATAATCTCAATATAATAATATACAATATTGTATTAATTACTATTATTAACCTATTTTAGTATTGACCTACAAGTAGGTCCTACATTGTATTGACCAACAGTTACTATGTGTAACAAACACACGTTATTATGTAGATGCGAACAGTGACGAACTATTTTCTTGCTAATCTTGCAGTAGCCGATCTTCTCGTGTGTCTGTTCGTCCTGCCCATAACCCTAGTGGCTAACCTGTTTCACGGTTAATATCATCATCATCATCGTCATCAGCATCATCACCATCACCATCATCATCATCATCATCATCACCATCATCACTATCATCACCAACATCGGCATCATCACCATCACCATCATCATCATCATCACCATCATCACCATCATCACCACCACCATCACCATCACCACCACCGTGGCCACCCTTCTAAAGTACACCCGTACTCCACTAGAATGGCCGTTCGGTGCTGTGATATGTAAGGTGGCTCCGTACCTACAGGGTATCTCCGTTAGTGCATCGGTACACACCCTGGCGGCTGTAGCAGTTGAAAGGTTTCCATAGTAACACACACTCGTTGTCGTAACCATGGTAACCATCGTTATTGTCCATGTTTATATAGCTATAGATAGATGGTAAATAGATATATATATATATATATATATATATATATATATATATATATATATATCTATAGATAACATATCAATAGACGCAATACATACTGATACTAACTATATACAAAAGACTAACTACTATAACAAGACGGATATCATCTCTTATGTCAAGCAAAGAAATGGTGCGAAGTACATATTTATCAGTGCGTCATGTTGGAACAGAATCGCTGTGGGATAACGATATATATATTAGAAGTTGAACGTGTATCGTGGGTGGTGGAGAGAATAAATAGTAAGTCAAATATGTGTAAAGGAGTGGAGGAATATATATATATATATATATATATATAGATTTATGGGTAATAAAATGAGTCGAATTATGGATCATTTTTTATAGGGGAACCAGTTTGGTAGAAGTCGAAAGGAGTCAGTAGAGGAATAGTCAGATAGATAAATATTGAAAATAGATCGTATGGATGCTATGATAATTCTGTTTAATGGAGGAAGCAGGAAGGTTATATAATAAAGAAGAACAATAATCAATACGATCAATTATAAGTGAATTAATAAGGACAGCACATAGGGGATGAATAATACATTTAAGGATACATCTGATTCTAAATAAATAATAATTAGCATCTATAGAAATATTAGTAATATGGCCAGAAAATATAGATAAGTGTCGAAAACAACAACCAAGATTGAGAACTGAATTGTAAAGTGAAATAAGAATCTTGTCAAGGTAAAATTGGTATATTGAGGATGGCAGTTTTTGAAGTATTTAATAGAATATTGTTGGAGAGAAGCCAGCATTTAATAAAGGAGGAACACGCAGTCAGTTGAGAATTATCTGGAGTAGATATAGGGAGGAAGGAGTATAGTTGTACATTATCAGCATATATATGATAGAAAACGCCAGGAAATTGGTTTATAATAGACCTTATAGGTGCTATATATATGGAGAATAGAAGTGTGCCTAGGACAGCACCTTGTGGGATGACATATAGTAGAGGGTGGGGTTCATTAAGCCATTTGAGGGTAAAACAATTAATGCCAATCATCTCAAGTCTAGAGAATAGAATATCATGGCCTAGAAAGTCAAATGTACACGAGAGATCAAGGATAACCATTTGACAAGTTAGTGAGAGAGAAACCTTCGCATATATAATGTTCAAGATTTGAAGGAAAGCGTATCAGTTGAGTAACCTTTACGAAATACACTTTGCAATACACCATGGGAGATTTTAGTGACATAAATTTGTTTGACAAAGATTCTTTCAATAATTGTATTAATAATAGGAAGTTGGGAGAAAGGATGGTAATTACATAAGAGATTAGGATTGGAAGATATATAGACAGCCAGATATATAGATAGATTGATGAATACAAATGTATTAATGGGACATAATTGATAATGTAACAATTCAACTAATAGTCGATAACGATTTATGTTTTCCTCTTAGGTCCACCAATGGACTACCGGCAAGTGATACAACTTTTTAATATATTATACTCGTAACTCGTTCGTCTACTGACAGTTTGACAGTTCTCGACACGCCCATAATTCCTAATATAGCAATTTGGCACCAGTTGTTCTGATAAATAACATTGTCCTAAGATTACCATATGCAAATTATTAGCTATATCTATATATAGATATATATATATATATATATATATCACCGTAATTTTAAATATTATTCTCTAGGATAATGTTAAGACAATTTATTTTCTTAGAACAACTATCCCTCTCGCCAGGGATATCCCCCGGGTGTTAAGTTAACACCGTTAACACATACCACCGATATCATTAACATAACGTACCCTGCACCCCGCAGATACCTGGCGATATTCTACCCGAAAACGAGGAAGATGAGCTCCCACGTCGCCATAATAGTCATAGTAATGATATGGGTAGTGCCCACCCTACTCTTCCTACCCTGGACGCACGTGTACGCGCTCCGGGTGTACGAGGTGCGAAGTTTCCCGTACGTGGTGTGTTCCGCAGAGTGGATGCACCCGCTCTACCGAGAGATGTTCATGATCGGCGTAGTGTTCCTGACCTGCTACCTGATGCCTCTGGTGTTGATCGCCTGCTTCTACGTTCTGATAGCGGCGCGCGTGTGGCGGAGATCGGTGAACGGAATGAGAGCCACGCGCGCCACCAATCACATTCGCCGGAGTAAAGTGCGGGTGTTGAGGATGCTGGTGGCGGTGTTCGTGTTGTTCGCCTTGTCGTGGTTACCGTTGTACGCGATAGAGTTACGCGACCTCTATCGGACGAAACGAGCGCAGGAGCGCCACCTATTGAACGCTATACGACCGGTGGCGCAGTGGCTCGGCGCGGCCAACTCGTGCATTAATCCGTTTATTTACTGTTACTATAGCGATAACTTCCGTAAGGGGACGCTACGAGTGCTCAACGATTTAACGTGTAGGAAACAACTTAATCAAGACGACTTCACGCGCACTTCGGCTAATATTCGCTAATCCGCTTGTGTCACGTGACTCTTAGGTTATAACACGTGACCTGTAGCGATGACCTTATCGCATCCTCCTACTCTCACATCATCATCTACCAGTTTAACTCTTAAGTTTCATCTCCACCGTTTCGCGCCTAAAGGTGTGAAGATAAATGTAAATAAAGTATTATTATTACCATTAATGTAATTAATTTAAATATTAATATATATATATATATATATATTATTATATATACATATATAATGTCGATATATGTACAATATTCATATATGTATTGCTGCATAAATCGCGATGTTGCTGTATAAGTATAACGATATCACATGGCGATGGCCACATAAGTAAGTAATTGTTTCAACAAATATAAATATTTTTATATCGCATTATTAATGTGACTGTAATTGTGGGCGTGCGTTGATGGGTGACACGTTGACAGGTGACATGTGTCGACACGCCTACGATACCGCCCACAATTGAACAATGCCTTTAGATGTGCAGACAATTGTCGAGTCTTATCATACTATTCCTTGTCTAATCATACGAGATTATTTTTTAATTCGATTATTATTATTTATATTTATTTTATAAATTTCGTGATATTAATAAACTATTATTATAGAATTATGAACGAATAAATGATTTTGTTCGTATTTTAGAGTTTTTCTATTCTTTAAATAATTTGTAATACTTATTCAACTTTAGTATCTATCATAAATTAATATATATATATATATATATATATATATATATATATATATATATATACTAGTGTCACTAGTCTAGTGATCTAAATGAGCCAACATTTCCTGCTTCGAAACAACTGGAACATCCTAAATATATGTTTCAAAACATCTGAAACATCTTAAAAATTAAGCAAACAGTAGGAGACGGGTTCGAGCCTCTTCCGGACCATTAATTAATTTTATAAATGGGTCTTAAAATATTATTTAGAAGTGATCTTATATAATTGTGTATACATAAATGATCGGCTCTCGTTAAAACCATGGATTCCTTAACACGAGAACGGCTTCGAAGGAAAATTAGAGCCATATATGGTTATAAGTGAAAACGTCATCTAAGTTCCTGGATGGGATGAAAAGACTCCATCCAATAAAAATAACAATACAATAACAATATGCATATATATATATATATATATATATATATATATATATATATATATATATACACACATATATATATATATAAGGATATACCTTCAGTACTAGTACAAATAAGATCATATATATATATATATTAGAAATCGTTGTATACCACATGTACTACAGACTGTAGTCTACAGTACATATTACTTGGGCATTATTTGAGGATGCTATAGTCTTGATTAACCATTCATTAATATTATTTAATTCAGTATGACAATTATAATTAAGTATTTCTGCAGATTTATTTTCAAAATATAAAGTTATATAATCTACGAACATTGTAAAATTACAAATTGAAGATGATTTTGTAATATAATTTATATAAACTCAAAATAAAATAATTCCAAGGACGGTATATCCACGTGTATATCCACGTGTATATCCACGTGTATATCTACGTTTTAACTTATAGTTTATCAGAAATAACATCATTATATGTACACTGTTGAAATCTATTTGTTAAACAGCTCAGTATCCAACTAAGTGAAATGCCTCGTTATCCGATAGGTTGTAATTTAAAAAGTAATATTCTGTGATTAACTGTGATTAACTGTGTCAAATGCTTTTTTTAAATCAATAAAGATTAAAGCGCCAACATTATTATTATTAAAACAGTTATATATATGACTTAAATGCGTAGGATTAGCGTTCTTTTGATTTTCAATGAATACATAGTTTCTGAAGGCATCTCGTCGTTTGCTAGTTTATCTATATTTAATAGTGGCTCACCGCACTGTTACCTTATGCCATCAGACCATCTTTTTGGCGGGCGTCCTCTAGGTCTCTTTTTGTTGAAATCCAGCTTGTAGCTGGAATTTAGTGTTGACGTGTTCCTGCCAAAATGACCAAACCAGCGAAGTCTTCTTTTAAGAACTATGTCTTCTATCGTTTCGCTTATGTTTAGTTTCTTTCGTATCATGATGTTGCGGAGTCTGTCAGAACTAGTGATCCGGAGTATAGATGTAAGGCAATTCAAACACTAGTATGCATCGATTTCCTTTCGTCTTGTATTCCATGACTCTGAACCGTATGTGGCAATCGGCAGAATGAATGCTCCGTAGAGTCTTAAGTTTTATTAATACGTTTTGGATGACCATTTCGTTCTTAGTCGGCCGAATACTTGTGACGCCATTGATATTTGGTGCTGATCATCTGAGTAGCAGTCTGGAACAAGACTACCCAGAAATTTAAACTTGCAAACTTTAGGGAACCAGGTTGTTGTCGATTTAAATTTCAGCTTTTCTATCTGGTGTCATTATTGCGCATTTAAGATGATTGATCTTCAAACCCCATTTTTGACAAGCTTATTCAAGTTCCAATGTCGATAGTTGTAGTTTTTCGAATACAGCAGATATGAGTGTCGTATCGTCTGCATATATGATATCAACAGACATGTTTTCGTTTAATTGAAAGTCACATTTAAAATTTTAACAACCTTCATTACATGTTCCAGGAATATGTTGAATAATATTGGTGACATAATACAACCTTGTCTCACGACAATATTAACTGGGAACCAGTCCGTTAGTTCTCCTCCAGCTATTATGGAGCATTCCGTTTTATCATACAGATTTGCGTTCGTCACGACAAGTTTAATTTGGAGATAAATAAGTTTATTTGGGATACCTATCTTAAGCAGAATTTTCCAAAGTGCCTCTCTCAAAATAGTGTCAAATGCTGTTTTAAAAGCAATAAAGTGGAAATAGAGCGGTTATTGGTGATATTTTTCTTTCTCAAACAACTGCCTTATAATAAATATGGCGTCCGTAGTTCCTCTACCAGGACTAAAACCGAATACAGAGTCACTCATTATTGATTCAGTTCATCAAGATTTTTCAGAATATTTTACCTGGTATTGGTAATAGTGCAATGGCTCTATAGTTTGCGGTATTCAATTTGTCACCTTTTTTGTGGATAGGAGTTATTATCATCTTAGACCAGTCATTTGGTGAATTCTATGTCACAATTATTTTATTAAACAGGTTTGTTAATGCTTTAATCATAATATCACCTCCAGCTTTTATCAATTCAGAAGTTATTCCATCAACCCCAGGTGACTTTCTATTGGTTAGCTGCTTTATTGAGTACTTAACTTCCTATTCAGTTATTGGCGGTATGTTTTCATTATTAACATTTACTGAGAAAAATTCTTGCCGAGAATTTTCGTCGTGGTTGAATTGTGTTTTGAATTAATCTCAAAGTGCGCTTTCCAGATATATAACACATCTTGCCTTTTCGTCTTTAGATTACATTGGGATTCTTTCATAGCAAGTATAGAACTATATCTCTTTCATTCTAGTTCACGAACTTGTTTTAATAATTTATGTGAGTTATTCTTTTTAAAATTGTCTTCCATTTCATATATTTGTTCACTTAAATTAGCATTCTTTTGTTTTTAACTACTTCTTTTACTCTTTTATTTAATTCTCTATAGTTATTTATATACTATCCATTATATTGGTTTTGTAAAATAATTATTTTATCGCTTCTTCGTTGTGTATATAGGTATTTTACATCGCTTCACAGATCGGGGATTTCATTATGTTGTTTGTGTCCGATTTATTTGTCATCTGCTGAATGTACGATTTTTTTGAATTTAATGTAAAATTCATCTGGAGTCATCTCATCTTCTAATATGTTAGCAAACACTTCTCCTATTATCGATGCAAACTTTTTGGATGTTTCCTCGCTTTGCAGTTTATCAGTGTCATAACGTTTCGGTGGTTTTTTGGTTATATGTTTCGTCTTTTTTGGTTTTTTCATAACTAAGTTTGCAATGACAAGTGAGTGAACTGACTTTATTTCAGCTGAGTTATAGGTTCTGCAGTTTTTAAGAGTAGATTTTAGTTTCTTAGACATTATAATAAAATAAATTTGCATCTCTGTACGTTTTGGTGAAGTCCGGGTATATCTTCGCCTTTCGTTGTGCTTAAATAATGTGTTTGCTATTAATAGATTGTTTATTGCTCAACATTGAAGTAATTTAACACCTATTTCATTGTGTTCTCCTGCATCATAACTCCCAACTACTTCTGGCCAGATGTATTGCATGTGGCTTCCTACTGATGCGTTAAAATCACCTAGTAGTACAATATTGTCGCTTGGTGGAAAAATGTTAATCTCATCTTGTAATGTTCCAAAAATGTCTTCTACATATGTATCTTCGTAGCTAGAGTCTGGGGCGTACACAACGAAGTATGTTATTCTATCTGATCTAAGCTCTATGGTAACCTTCAATAATCTGCTTGATATACACTCATAGTTAATCATACGCCAAATTAGTTGTTTATTCAATATTAAAGCAACACCTTGTCTGACTATTCCGTCTTGTCGTATATATATATATATATATATATTTAAAAGCCTGTGTGGCTCAGTGGCTAAGGCGTCAGACACACAAGCAGTAGGACACGGGTTCGACCCTCGGCCGGACCATTAATTAATTTTATAAAATGGGTCTTAAAATATTATTTAGAAGTGATCTTATATAATTGTGTATAAATAAATGATCGGCTCTCGTTAAAACCATCGATGCCTTAACATGAGAGCGGCTTCGAAGGGACATTAGAGCCTTATATGGTTATAAGTGAAAAAACGTCATCTAAGTTCCTGGATGGGATGAAAGGACTCCACCAAATAAAATAATAAAATAAAAAAAAAATAATATATATATGTTGAATACGAGTAGCAATAATAATAATATTTATTTATAGAATCGCATATACAAATATCGGATACAAATAGAACCCTCGAGGAGTTTTGTCCACGTCCTACTATACATAACTGTGATGTAGCAGTAGGCCTACAACAACACATCGTATGGCTTCATCGCTGTCGTATTCAGTGTTCAGTGCCATTTTTAAGGGCTATTTTATGGGCGATTGCCCCTTCCCACTATTATGGGTTGCCATGACTATACATTTTATAGGGAATATATAGCAATATACTTTTGTAATGTATATTTTAGCACCTTATATATATTACTTATTAATAATAATGTATACACGTAATAATACATATAAATAACAATAAATGTAAGTGTCACAAATGTTATTTAAAATCTACGTCATATGCAGACACCCGTTTAACTTTCTTAAGATGTTCGTGTATCCTTATGTTGTGTGCAGTTACAATTAGTACTAGGTAGTACTAGGTATTCAAGTGATTCGTAGTATGTAGGGGCGCTGCAACAGGGGGAGCTTGGTGATATGTTCCCCTCACTTTAAATACTAGGGGAAACTCCTAGAGTATTGGTTCCCAAGTATTGGTCTCCCCTCCCAATTTTTCCACAACATTTATTGTGATTGGTTGGTCCCCCCTACATATAAAATCGTTCCAGAGCCCCTAGTTATATGCCATTAGTGTGAGATAATGTCGAGTTTAACAATCGTTCATTTATCTTTTGGTATGTTATATTCGGTAAGTGTAAGATTTATTTTTTAAATATTGATTTTCCTTGAGGTTTCCTTTGTCCGTGTTACGCATGAAGTCGTTAAATATAACAGAACAAAAATAGACTTGTAAAAGTTAAAAAATAGGATATTTTATAATTTTTGTATATATATATATATATATATATCTATATTATATATATATATATATATACTTACTTACTTAGTTACTTAGTCCCGTGACGTCGAACATCGTAGGGGAACACATTTCTTCTTCCGTAACACAACTTTTTCCATTCATCTCGATTCCATGGTTTTTCTAATAATTACCTAAGGACAGATGTGTATATTCGGTTAGGTCGTTCATCCAGTTTCTCTTTGGGCGACCTATATTCCTCTTTCCTTCAACATATCCTTGCATTATTTTTTTGCATAAGTTGTCATGTCGACTTATGTGACCATAGAAGCTGAGTTTTCTTTATAAAACAATATCCAGAAGAGCCGTATTATGACCAATTCTCTTTTCGATTTCAGCTCGAACGAATAAATTAGTTTTATGCTCTCTGTAGCTTATTTGAAGTAGACGTCTGAAGGCTTTGGTTTCGAAGGCGGATATCCTTTTTTTTTATTCTTGGTATAATGTCCACGTCTCGCATTCATACAACAGTGTCGAGAGAACTAGTGATTTATATAGCTTACATTTTATGTTAAAAACAATTTCTTTGCTCCTCCAAATCTTTTCTAATTTCACCGTATATATACAAAAATTGGAATTGTAAAATATCCTATTTTTTAACTTGGTATACCATAAACTATAGTTTTCCAAATGATTTTTCGAATCAAATATATAACACATCTACTCAATATAATTAATAGTGCACTCCAGATATAGCTCTACAGAGCACACTGTGGTAGACCGGTTTGTTCGAATAAATTTGTAATTCTTCATATAAAATATAATACATATCTATATTTTAGTATAATATGTATTAATAATTTTTATTAAAAAAATAGTTACATTTGGTCACGAAGCATTTAAAGTTTGAAATATAAATTATTATTTTAATATTTAATTTAAAATATTACATTTATAATAGTTATTCACCATATTATTATCTTTGATGTTTACATTTAAAATACTAATATTTAAATGAATATTTAAAATTAATTATGTATATGTATTATATTTAATGAATTAATATAATATATACCATTATTTATATTTATTATTAATATAATATCTATATTTAATTTTTATATCTACAAATTACCAATATTAATGTCTCCTAAAACTCGAGAAAATACACCATTTTACAAAGTATTTATTTCAAAATAATTCAAAAAAATAATAAATTTTTTTAAATTAATATATATAATTATACTTTACATAAATTTGAGTGATCATATTTTATTGAATTTTGGATATAAGTTAGATATTAATGTCCTTTATTGAAATTAAATTAATAAAAATAAAAAATATGAACAAATATTTTGTATTTTACATTTCAAATAAATATCCACAAATTACAAATGATGTTAATTTATTTTCTAAAAATAATTTTTAATTTTTTAATAATTAATTGCAATTGTATAATTATTATATATAAATTATATATTTTAATTTTTTAAATTAAATTGTAATAATTTATTTATATTAAATTATACGATTTTTAGATATTTTTTTTTACTAAAATTGTTTTAAAATATTCGGGCATCTAGATTGTTTTGATAAATATTTGTTATTGTTAATACCACTTGTTATATATTTTCCTAGGATATATTCATAGTTGGCTTGAAAATATTTATTTACTTTGATAAAAATTGAATAAAACTAATTTATATATCTCATAGTTCATGTTAAATTGTATATGTATTCAATGTTAAAGGTATCGTGACCTAAAACTATTTAAGATATAGGTCTACAATTTTAAACACTTATTTTTCATAGTATACATAATTGTTATAGATGTGAAGGTTTATAAAATTATGAAAAAACAAACTACGAACCGGTCTACAGTACAGTGTACACTGTATACTATTGACAGTGCTATTGCCAATGAAATAGATTCAAGTTGACATGGTTTGCATAAAATCATGATCTCAATGTTTTATTAAATTACATGCAATATAAGTTATATTTTATTCGCCACATTGATATATATATATATATATATATATAAATATATATATATTTATATTTGTAGGATATATATATATATATATATATATATATATATGTGTGTGTGTAGGATAATAGCTGGAATGCACCATGTCAACACGGTCGAATACGTGTGTAATATCAATAATGACGTTATATATTGTTGTGGTGTTCGACATTCCTGTCTCCGTTAAGTGATAAGCACAGTTATCCTACAGGATGTGTACATTGTACAGTGTACACTATACATTGTACATCCACCGAGAGTCACACTAAAACATACTCGGCTATCCGATGGTACATGCTATAGCATATAGTATATATATATTCATTGATGGGCACCGATCCTTTTTTCCTGGATCTCCGATCCCGATCCCGACCTTCTATGTATTCTCTTATGCGATCCTTTTCCCGGTCTCGATCCTAATTCGTTACCAGATCCTTTCCCGATCCCGAATTTAAGTTTCTTACCCGATCCCGATCCGGATCCCGATCACGATCACGATATTATTTATATATTTAATTAATTCGATTTTATTTCACAATTCGAAACAATATATATTTAGTTATAATACCTATGTAGGTAATATAAATTATCAATAATTATAAATAATATTTATTATTAATATATTGTATTATATTTCACTAATAATTCAATTGGATTAAATGCATATATTGAATGTATATCATATAGATTATATTATATAGTCACTATATAGGAAATTAAATATAATTTAAATAAATGCATTGAATTGGATACACATATCTACTCATTGTACGACGTACATTGTACGTTGAGTCAAAGTCGATAGTTTACTTATATGATATCAATTGATTAAATTCTATGATGGTAAAAATAACAATTATTATTTAAATACTACGCAGGTTTAACCTAGTCTTACAATACCTTGGAAAACATTACAAAACAATGATCAATAAAATGTCATATCAAAATAATAATACAATACTAAAATGTTGTTAATATTCTTATAAATTAATATAATAATATTAGAGTATCGTATATGCAATGATAGGTAGGATCGTAGCTACGGATCATTTTTTATGAATCGGTATCGCCGATCCCTATCCTTTTCCCGATCACGATCCCAATACTCCATTCGTTATCCGATCCTTTGCCGATCCCGATCAGGATCATATCGCCGATCAATAATCGCGATCCTGCAATATAGCGCGATCCTACTATACTATAATATGCAACAATATACTCTACTATATACGCAATCCTGGGAACCAATACGAGCGACAAACGACAGAGTAAAGTGGAGAAATATTGTGAGAAAATCATCAGCGCCCCTACGAAATGTCATATTACTATTATAAACTAGAAAACCAACAGAAAATAAACTACAATTGTTCTAATAAATATTATTATTATTATATTTGCTATAGCGATATAGTATACTACGCAAGGCTTCTTCTTATTCGCGATAAAAATAAATACGTATACGCGTATACGAAACAAGTATACTTGTATATATACTTGCACGATATATTCAAGATATTTATATGTCGTAAAACACTTCTTACTCTGATGATCTACTCTCGATCGTTTGGTGGCCGGGACCACAGGTTCCGAGAAAATGAATTACCTTAGGATTATCTTAGCGAAATCTGTAGCTATAGCCAAGACCTCCTATAACCTCGAGGTTATAGGAGGTCTTGCTATAGCTCAGTAATATTAAAGTATCCTATAGGTTAATCCGAGGACGATATAAGCACTCATGTTATATAACAACCGACCGCCGGTATTACGTATCGTTGCCGTCCGGTAGGGGTGATGATAATGTTTGTATTCAGTTGGCATAGCGTGTATTTAATAGATATCGTGATTATATTAAGTATCTAGTTTAGTTTTTTTGTTTTTGTGCAAAATTACAAAATCGCTACCTATTTTAAAAAACGTATAAAAAGGGTATAAATCATGAATTATGAAAATAAATGACTCTCGAATGACTCTCAGTAAGAGTGATGAAACATAATATTTCCAATATGGATATTATTGAAATTTCATAAGCTGGTACCTATGGGTGTGTATATCATGTGTACATTAACATATAATACATAACACCAGACGGCGTCCGGTTGCCGAAGACCTCGGAGATATCACCTCTTTAGGTTCACGCTAGATTCGGGCTAGAGACATCGAGAGTTGAGGTATCGTACGCATTTGTAATGTTGCATATCGTTGTTGTTGTTGGGACGTGTTTCTCGAATTAAATGCGACACACTCGATGCTATATACTACCATATATATATATATATATATATATATATGTGTGTATATGTGCGTGTTTGCGTGTGTGAGTGTGTGTATGTGTGTATATGTGTGTGTGTGTGTGTGATTTAGTATATAACTTTACATCAATTATTTTTAAGTTGACTTGTTGATACATATTTTGATTCTTTAAACTTTAATTATTTACATTTTTTAACTCATGAGAATCTAAATTATATAGAACATGATCAAAAACAAATACATTTGTTTATCAACTACTCCATTATTACATGCTTTACAACATGAAATAATAAATCTGATTTATATATATATAATATACATCGACTTGCTTGCTGGAAACAACGAGGAACTACAATAACTCACAGATCAACTATCAAGAAGTGAAACCAGGTATGGAATGGTAATAATCACATAAAAAAGTAAAGTGATGGTAAACTCTAACGACAATTCTATACATGCAAATATCACCCTCTATGGAGAAAATCTTGTAGAAGTTGACAAGTTTTGCTATCTGGGTTCAACCCTTACAAGAGATGGATCATGTGAAGCGGACATCAGAATCAGATTAGCTCTTGCTACATCTGCGATGGTACGGTTATATACTAGGATATACTACTTATATGGAACAGCAAACAAATAACTTTTAAATTAAAACATAACTTATAGTTATCTCGTATTATCGATCCTTATGGATGCGAAACATGGACGATAAATGCAGCCATGCAAAAGAAAATACAAGTTTTTGAAAATAAATCGCATAGAAAATTACTCGGTATTACATATCAAGTTAGAGAAAAACAAACGTGTTCGTTCGTAACAGAATTATTTAAGTAACTTCGGTAACTTCGAGTCGCTCCTGAAAACAATTAAACGACGCAAATTAAAGTGGTTTGGACATATATCCAGACATGATAAGTTGTGCAAAACAATCATGCAAGGATCGGTTGAAGGTTCTAGAATTCGAGGTCGCCCCAAACAAAAATGGATAGATAATATTGTTAAATGGACAAAGAAGGATGTTAATTGTTTGATTAAAGATGTACATGAACGAGACGACTGGAGAAATTGCGTTACTCTTGAGTACCAGCTGGTGTAATTGATTCCCCCTACGATTTACGAGTAACGGGATAACAAGTAACAAGTAAGTAATATATATATATATATATATATATATATATATATAAATATATATAGATAAGTACAATCCTATGTCGCCACGTGTTATCTGTTAAATGCTGTTCATATTACTGTTCATACTAATGTTCATAATACTGTTCACACTACTGTTCACACTACTGTTCACACTACTGTTCTCACTACTGTTCATAATACTGTTCACACTACTGTTCATAATACTGTTCACACTACTGTTCACACTACTGTTCATACTACTGTTCATACTACTGTTCACGCTACTGTTCACGCTACTGTTCACACTACTCATGTATTACGTAACGGTTATCGTGTGTGCACACATGTGTGTTAAAACGTAGCAATCCGCACTATGCGGCATGTTTCAGTACTGTGCGATATTATTTGTATAATAGGTGCGAGTTATAGGTTAGATAAGTTTCGTTATAAGTGAGATCCACTATTTCACGTCTAGCTCAATATTACGAGTCTTTTTCACATCCGCAAGAATAATAGCTACGTTTATATTTAACGAAAAATTAATTATAGATTAAATTACGATATTTGCATAGAGGTAAACGAATTTTATTAATTTATAATTCTATAATTGATTTTAATTAATGTACGTAGTTATTTATTTTCTTAGTGTATCAAGACTTTTGTGGTAACAAACATTATATATTATTTATTAAATACGGTAATTTTACCCAAACATATGTTATTAACAAAGCTTAATTATGTTAATTATAACAATGTATCAAAGATTTTCCGAAGGAAAGATATAACACTTACGCGAAATCGTGTTATTCGAATTTGTATACAAAATACCCTGGTGCACCTATAGCGGGTTACTTTTAGGAACTATGCGTTGTTTATAATGTAAATTCGTATTTAACTATACACTTTTAAAATGTTAAATAATATGCTTTAAATTAATATTTATATAATGAAAACTAAGTGATCATTACTAATATATAACAAACAAATATGATATTTATGTTTTAAATGCTATAAGTATATATTTAGTGAGTAAAAGCTAATTTATATTGCATGTAATTTAATAGAGCAATGAAAACATTGTTGTATGCAAACAGAACCGAACCTAAATATATTTCAGTGATTTCGATACTACTGCTAGCAGCGGTTGGGGATATTACTAAATTACGTTGCATGCATAGGGAGTGTTATATCTTTGCTTCGCAAAATCTTTGAATGTATTACGTAAAAATGCTTATTGACATAGCTAGAGACGAGCGCATATCTTATTATGGTTAGCCATACTTAAGAATTCTTTATTTTGAACAATTGTTCATACACATGTTGAATTCCCCGAATTACATAATTATAATTAAAACTATAGTTAGACACCTACTATGCATTCGGTAGTCGTCAATGTATTGTATTATAAGAATATGTTACCTTTAATGTATAGGTTTGTATTCGTATTGTTTTATTTTGGTAGAGTTATTTATTCCCATCCATGAACTTAGATGAATTTTCACTTATAACCATATGGCTCTAATATCCCTTCGAAGCCGCTCTCGTGTTAGGGTATCCATGGTTTTAACGAGAGCCGATCATTTATTGTATACACAATTATATAAGATCACTTCCGAATATTATATGTATACCTATGTTATTGATTCGGACGAGGCTCCCACTATCCTCGTGTCTGACTCATCAGCCAACTGAGCCACGCGGGCAGCCATATGACCTGTGACCTGTGACCTATGACCTGTAAACATTACACACGTATCACCGCGGTCATTATTATTGAATTTCATGCAGCGTTAGTACCGATAGTATACCAGTTAATACACGTGACCTAGATACAGTAGAAGTACATCACGTGGTGTTGTTAAGTAACTATCACACGTGACCTATATAATATGACTCATAATGGATATTTAGCCCAGGAAGACCAAGTAGTCGTCACCAATTGGTCGAGGACACATTTGCAGATCAAACGAACTTCCAAGCGCGATGGAAAACAGAGACGAGTGGAGGAGTAGATGAGTCATGCGTGGCCGAGAGAACTAGACATGGTAAGATAAGCTATATAAGAGATATGCATAACTAACTTAGTAAATATTTACTTTACATTCCTATATAATAATAATAATAATAATAATAATAATAATATACATTAGAAGAATTTTAATTTTTTTTTCTGT
>OZ025242.1:87433204-87490704 GCA_964019155.1 Osedax fenrisi
GATATATTATACTATTTCACGAAAGTATAGTTATCATTTCACGATTTCAGTTTAACAATTTCAATGTCGTTATAACGGAGAATATATAGAGTATACTCTACACAAAGGTGTACAATTATAGAACCCCTCTGGGACACGTGATACTCGCGAGTCACGTGAGGGGGCGTGGCTAATATTGCATCTAATTTGGCATTCGCTATAATACCTATATTCGTGAATATTTAATCTTAATTTCTAGACTTTTAGAATACTTATTTAATAGATATTACTCTAATAAATAGCTATCTCGCATTTTTATATTATGATTTCAAATTTATTTATTATCAGTTCTAATAATACTGGTAAATATCGGTGAAATACGGTACGTTAGGGGGTCGATAGTTATGCATGTGTTGATAGGTGTCGCTCAAATACAATTTGGAAAATAATAAAGTTGACTTAAATTAACTAATACAAAGATTTATTATAATTATATGATAATATGTAAAACGCAATTTAATTAATTATATATATGCAACATTTTATCAGTAATTCTCCGCTATTTATTACAATAATATAGCAGAAAATGAACTTTTTATATAATCTATAATATTATTAAATATATTTATATTTGTATTACATTTTTCTTAATATATTAGGTATCATTACTATTGTACACAGTTCGTTAATGTAACACACCTCCATATATGTATTTATCCATTACCGATGTGATAATATCGGGGTCTACCAAAACCCCCGAGGCTCACATCCCCCACATCATTTGGGAGATGGCGTATTGCAATATTCATCGTCCATTAATAACGGACGCCGACGGTCTTAGGCAGGTACGTACCGTCCGTCTAATGATATCATCCGTAAATCGGTTTCAAATGCGACGCGATAAGGGTATCGATTTATATTTTTTATTTCAACATTTTAACAAATAAATAAATGAGTGAAATTTTGAAAAAATAGTTGCATAACGACGTAAATACGATTAGTTTAAAATGCTCGCCGACCGCATCGCAGCCACTATTCAACATACATGTATATATGTACAGTGTGTACACGCGCGCGCGGGGGCGGGGCTCTCACTGTCCGGTATCAGGGCCGGTGTCCCGTATCTAGGCCGGCGAGTGTCCGCGCGCCGAGCGATGACGGATGACGTCACCACCGCCGGCCGCCCCTAGTTGTTGCGTAATCTATGGCCGTCACGTGATCGCCGAGCCGGCGGGTTCGAAGTTCAAGTGCCGGGTTCGAGCCGGCGACGGCCCGTTCTTCCGCGAAACCGAGCGAATTCGGAATTAAAGTTTCCGCGTCGCGAATAGTGAAGTAGACGAAGACTCGACTCGTTAGACCAGCGTCGCGGCTTCGTGCTGTGGTAACGATGGTAACCATGGTAACCATAGTAACGATGGTAACGACGGAGTGTTATTGTTAGGTTAGGCGTCATGGTAACGGCGAGGTTACGAGGTACGAAAGTATACTTTAAATGGCGATATACTAAACATCATCCACCTTTTCCGCGCGATATGTACATATATATATACGATTAGTTTTGCAATAATTAAATAATACCAAAAATCCGTATCACACGGAAAAGTTCGCAGATTTGTAAACGAGTTTTCACTGATATAAAATGTAGAGCAATGATATTTCTAAGCGACATTATATAGACATTCGGAAATAAATTATTACATTATTGTCAATTTTCTAAAATAATAATATGGCATGATATTTTTTTTTACATTCATATATTTAAATATATGATAGTATTGATATTACGTTGATATCCTTTCGAATTATATGTGATTATTTTTATTTAATAAGTTACTAATTAATTAGGGAATTTATAACACAATTTTGAAAATAATGTCTATGATTATTTTCATATTATTTCGTTAGATACGTATTATTCTACTATGAAATATGTACTTAAATATCTGCACTTTATTTCAAGTAACGTAAACTATTCTTATAACTATTATTATTTAAAATGTACGTTAACATTTGCTAACGGATATAATGTATATATATATATATATATATATATATATATATATGCATATATATTATTTATATATAATTAAATATACAATTATTTTATTATGATTGTCGGTGGAGACGACATCCTTTCATCCCATTCGGTAACTTATACGAAATAAACACTCTCGCACACACAAACACTCACACGCACACACACACTCACACATACACACACACGCACACACATACGCACACATACGCACATACATACATACATACACACACCACACACACACTCACACACACACACACGCACGCACACACACACATCGACTAGCTAACATCTTCTTTATTGCCGATAACTTCCTGAGAGGTGTCCGTATCGAAGGCGGTCTGCCGTTTCACCGGGCTACCGGAAGTCACGTGTTTACACGATTCGCCGGCCGCCCCGTACGTTGAACGTTTCTGAAGGTCGTCGCCAACGCTGCTGCCGGAGTGAAGACTAGACGCACCGCCGCCACCACCCACTCCGCTGACGCCGGCCACTCCACCACCCGCTCCGCCGTGTAAGGGCAGTAGGGAGTTCTTATAGGTGGGCGTTTGCCTCGACTGGTTGGGCAACGTTTTCACTTCGTCCAGCTCGCTTTCGGAGTCTTTGCTTTCGTCCATGCTGGACAGTTGCGATACCAGAGATCTGGACCATAGTCCGAGTCGAGCCGCGCATCGCGAGGGTACGGACTGACCTACTGATAAAGTGATCGATTATTAATCATAATAGGGTTGTGTTGTTACTATTACTGTTATTGTCGTTATTGCCGGTTTTTATTATTTAGATTTTTATTATTATTATTATTTTATTATTACTTTTAGTATTATTAGTATATGTTGGCAATATGTAACTTGGAAATTGACTATTTATATTAATATAATATATATATATTTATAAATGGATTTATAGAAATTTTAAAACCAATTATTTAACAACTGTATTCATATTATATACAATTACGATATTAATACTTTATATATAAGATATAATATTAAGTTATAGCGTATTAGAATATAATAAAAGTTAGCACAACTTTAATATACTCTTAAATATAACCAAATATAAAATAAATGAGTACAGGTTGTCTCGGATACCAACTATTAAATATGGCATTAGGATATAATAATTACCATTAATTAATTAATTGTTCTGTATTATTTATGTATTAACATAAAGTATATTGAATTATAATATAGTAAAATACTTTACATAGTGGTAACATATGTAGATACGTGATAACTCTACAATGAACTACATCTACCCCTCTTCATATGATGTAGCCTACATCATTTAGGTATTTAAAAGATAACAGGGCGTGTTTGCTCATGCGTAGTACAACAGTCACAGCTTCTCGTCTGAATGGTGGTTTGTCATCTGAAGATGATGTTATCGTGCCAGACGTGAATTTACGACAACACATTCGTATACGAACACCACCTTCTTAAATGTACGACGATTTATCATAGTATAAACACGCCCTCTTATGAAGTGGGCGTGTACGTACGCCTATTATAAGTGGGCGTATTGATAACCTGACGAAACCGACACGGACGATTGTTGACCTAACGAAACTTTACGATTTATCCAGGATATCTTTCTTTCGTCTGTGCTCGTCGAATAGTAAACATATTTTAATATAGTAAGGTAATCTCAGTATACTGAACCTATATATATATATATATATATAAAATAAAATGTGATCGTGTATATGTACGGTTTACAAATGTGTATTATATCGAGATGTATGATCATACGATATATCGGTGATATGTGTACGACATATGTACACGCCATATATATTAGACATATGCGTAGGACATCAGATTACGACATATGTATGGATATATTAACATATGTCGGCGACATTAATTGTAAGCATTAATATATGGTGTACAATGTACATATCGAATATATTATAAGATGTATCTATCATATTGTTGTGGTTATTTTGGTGGAGTGCTTTCATCCCATCCAATAACTTAGATAACGTTTTCACTTATGAACATATGGCTCTAATGTCCCTTCGTAGCCGCTCTCGAGTTAATGAATACAGGTTTTAACGAGAGCCGATCATTTATTTATACACAATTATATAGGATCACTTCTAAATATTATTTTAAGACCTATTTTAATGGTCCGGACAGTACTCGAACCCGTGTCCCACTGCTTGTGTGTCTGAAGCCTTAGCCAACTGAGCCACGCTGGCTATATATATATATATATATATCTATTATAATGATGGTGACCTTCAGAAATATTCGAGTCTTCGTCGAGGGAGCATCGTTCTATTGTTCCTCCTATCATGGACATGGACAGACCCAAGGACAGCGAAGCTATGGCGCTCAGACCACTGGCCGCGTCCTTCTTGTGTATTACTGTAGAGGTCACGGCGGGGCAATGTGTTAGGTAACACGTGACGTGGTCGTAGAGGTCAGCACGTGAAAGATAGGTGACGGACGACGTCGGACGTATTCGGGCATAGCAAAGCATGCATTATGTGTACAATTCCGTCAAATAGTATATATATATATATTAATATCATAGTAGCAATATATAGAGATATAATTATGTATATAATGCTAAGAAAAGTAACTAAACTTAAATGATACGTGGAAAATGGACACTAGTACCATAATCCCCCCCCTCGCGCTCTCACTAATTGCATTATACCTACTCGAGTGCAATATTTAGTTATCGAGTTGTGTACATACAAACATATACGTTGTGATAATACAATTTAAATAGCCGAATATAATTTATGTAGCCGACATTTCCTACTACTACGAAATATGTAGCTGAAATGTCCTACTACTACGACATATGTAGACGATATTTTCTACTACTACGACATATGTAGCAGACATTTCCTACTACAACAACATATGTAGCCGACATTTCCTACTACTAAGACATATGTATCCGATATTTTCTACTACTACTACAACATATGTAGCTGACATGTCCTACTACGACATATTTAGCCGACATTTCCTACTATGACATATGTAGCCGACATGTTCTACTACACCGTCATATGTAGCCGACATTTCCTACTACTACGACATATGTAGCCGATATTTTCTACTACTACAACATATGTAGCTGAAATGTTCTACTACAACAACATATGTAGCCGACATTTTCTACTACTACAACATATGTAGCCGACATTTTCTACTACTACGACATATGTAGCAGAAATTTCCTACAACATCATATGTAGCCAACATTTTCTACTACTACTAAGACATATGTAGCCGACATTTCCTACTACTACGACACATGTAGCCAACATTTCCTACTACTACGACATATGTAGCCGACATTTCCTACTATTACTACTATGACATATGTAGCCGACATTTCCTACTATGACATATGTAGCTGACATGTTCTACTACTACTACGACACATGTAGCCAACATTTACTACTACACCGACATATGTAGCCGACCCGGTTCCTACTACTACGACATATGTAGCCGACATTTCCTACTATGACATATGTAGCTGACATGTTCTACTACACCGTCATATGTAGCCGACATTTCCTACTACTACGACATATGTAGCCGATATTTTCTACTACTACAACATATGTAGCTGAAATGTCCTACTACTACGACATATGTAGCCGACATTTCCTACTACTACGACATATGTAGACGATATTTTCTACTACTACGACATATGTAGCAGACATTTCCTACTACTACAACATATGTAGCCGACATTTTCTACTACACCGTCATATGTAGCCGACATTTCCTACTACTACGACATATGTAGCCGATATTTTCTACTACTACGACATATGTAGCAGAAATTTCCTACAACAACATATGTAGCCAACATTTTCTACTACTACACCGACATATGTAGCCGACATTTCCTACCTTTACGTCGAGGTTTACAGGCCGCTATCTCTAGCCTGGACACGCCCTTATTAATGCACAACTCCTTCAGCGTTCCTATCTCTTTCTGTGATGGTGAAGCGATGGTTAAATGTTGAGAAGGCGATCGCGAATTTAAAATATTCGCGCAACTATTCACGTATAATAATCTCAGTTTGAATAGATGAACAATCTAAAGGGGGTCTCCCACTACAAGTATTTCCGGTAACTTGCCGGAAATATTTTAACTTTAAAACGATTTTCTATCAAGTTAACTACGATTTTAGTGGGAAACCCCGCAACTTTCCCGCAACTTGCCTGAATTGTAATAACATTATAGGGGTATCCCATTACAACTTGATAGAAAATGGTTTTAAATAAACAATATTTGCGGTAAGTTGCCGGAAAATCTTGTAGTGGGATGTGACCCCCTTTAGATGTTTGCTAAGATTGGCGCCGTGTATGACTAACTAAGCGTGTACACATACAACACCTACTGAGTCAGAAGTACTGATGATAATGCACACATCCTATAACTTATAGTGGAGCGATGCATTACCTGTTTCAGTTACATGTATACATTGTTATATCGGTACTACTGATACATATCGATATCATGTAGTAGGTACCAACCTAGTACCTACCACGTATACAGAGTATACTATACTATACACTGATACTATATATATTGTATATACTGATAATAATATATCGCTAATAAGATAACAAATATCAGTATACATTTTCTAAAGTATTATTTAAATTAAGGTACTAATCTATATATATATATATATATATATTGTTAAAAATTGTATAAGTTGTTTTATTTTGGTGGAGTCCTTTCATCCCATCCAAAAATGTATAAATATTTATCAAGAAACTTCTAATTAGATGAAGAATAGTATTTTTTTACTTATAAAAAAATGGCTCAAATTCCCTTCGAAGCAGCTCTCATGTTAGAGGTACCATGATTTCAACGAGAGCCAATCATTATCGTATACGCAATTATATGATATCACTTCTAAATATCATGTTAAAACCTAATTAGGATTACATTAATTTAAAGGTCCGGGCGAGGCTCGAATCCGCGACCTACTGCCTGTGTGTCTGACGCCCTAGCCAACCGAGCCACGCGAGAAGTTGTCAGTTACACGAACAAAGTAGGACTCTACACTAAACGACGACGACGAACATTTTTCAACGCTTTATCGTCCTCGAGCCCGTCAACTTTTCTCTCGGCCCTTCGCCTCGCTCTCTTCTGAAGTTTAATTCTGAACTCTTGTCTCTTCTTCGAGGTCACCATTATACCTGTGTGCGGTGTGCGGTGTGTGGTGTGCGGTGTGCGGTGTGATGTTATGGCGTGTTCACACGGTAGATATCTATGACGATCGTCGTACATTTCATCGAACTTATATCATAACATTACCCTGACAGTCCTTTGATATAATTCTAAGATAATATGACGCTAAGATAACTTTATGATAAGATAACGCTAATATATGATAACTTTAAGATAACTCTAAGATAATAAGACGCTAGAATAATTATAATATAATATAACGCATACATACATCTAAGATAAGTAACTCTATGAATAACGCTATGATAAATCTAAGATAATAAAACGTTAAGATAGAGGTAATATAATTCTAAGAATAGGTAACTCTAAGATATGAAAACTCTAGTGTAACTCTAAGATAACGTTAAGATAACTCTAAGATAACGCTAAGATAACCGTTGATAACTCGCAGCACCCTCCACAGTAGGAACACGACCAGCAGGGCAGCAGCTTCTTCCCCTTGCGTCGACTCTATGCCGTCCAAGAACACTATGTCCATAGCGAATGACGTAATAATCACGATTCCGTCGAACATCTGCGTTACGGGGGGCGGGGCTTGTTACTATGGTTACTATGGGGGTTACCGTGGTTACTAGGGATGTTACTATGGTTACTATGGATGTTACCTTGGTTAACGTGGTTACTTTGGTACTTTGTTACTATGGGCTATTAGTGTTATCATGGATTTACCCAAGTCACATGTGTGCTACTATACGAGGGGTTGCCGTGGTAACTATGAGCGTTGCCATGGTTACTCTGGGCGTTTCCGTGGTTACTATAGGCGTTGCCGTGGTTACTATGGGCGTTGCCATGGTTACTATGGGCGTTGCCGTGGTTACTATGGGCGTTGCCATGGTTACTATGGGCGTTGTCATGGTTACTATGGGCGTATATATACGTATACGGTCTATAGTGCGTTCTCAATAGTTACCGCGCGTTAACACACGTTACCTTTCGTTAGCATATATTACTAGACGTTAATGTACATTACCCCTGCGTTACATTTCGTTACATTTCGTTACGTTGCGTTACATTGCGTGAACTTAAACCAGTGGTGTCAATCTTGCAATAGTTATTAAAATATTGTGAACATATTTCTATATAAATACATGAATATATATACAGATACATAATGTGAACATAGAGGAAATTGTTTTGATTTTGTTGTGTTAACAACTTAACAACCATTGTGTCTATGCACATGTAACAATGAGTGATGTAATAGGTGCCTACACACATATACGTGTGTATACTCTACTATAATAGAGTAGACTAAAATCAATACTCTATTTATATACACATGACGTAAGATGAACTCGAATCGCTAGAACAATAGGAAATCAACATAACTCGTTGACCCGTAGTAGACATACTGGTAGACATACTCGGAGTAGGACATGTAAGGACATCGTGTATACACACCAGTACACATACCACTACACATACCGCTACACATACCACTACACATACACCTACACATACCACTACACCTACCACTACACACACCACTACACATAGCACTACACATTCCACTACACATACCGCTACACACACCACTACACATACCACTACACATACCACTACACACACCACTACACATACCGCTACACATACCACTACACACACCACTACACACACCACTACACACCACTACACATACCACTACACACACCACTACACATACCTCACCACACACCACTACACATACCACTACACATACCACCACACACCACTACACATACCACTACACATACCACTACACATACCACTACACACACCACTACACATACCACTACACGTGGTGTACCCCAAGGTTCTGTTTTAGGTCAAATTATCTTTAATATATATATATTTCCCCTTTACTTTACTTACTTGACGAATACCCAGATATACACTTTCACTCATATGCGGATGACTTACAGCTATACTGTAATTTACCTGACCCAATCAATAACATAAATACTATAAATAAATGCATTAATGACATTAGTAAATGCCTTTCAAATAACTCCCTACTATTGAATAGACTTAAAACAAATGCTTTATTAATAAATACATCCCCAGGACATCATTACATACCACATATTATTATCAATAATCACATTATAGAATACTCTAACCAAGCTAAAAACCTCGGCCTCACACTTGACCAAAAGCTGTCTTATATACCTCATATAACTAATATATCGAAGTCCATTAATTACACCTTACATACGATCCGACTTATTAGACCTTCTATAACTACTGAACTTGCCAAACTACTAGTTACTTCCTTAATACTACCCCGACTTGACTACTGTAACTCTACTTTAAATTCACTCCCAGCACATAGGTACTATCAAAATGCTCACTAAATTACAATATAGAGCCATCAGAACCATTTTCAGGATTACAAAATACTCACGACAACATATCACACCTTATATGAAATCTATTCACTGGCTACCCATCCCTTACCGCATACAATAAAAATTACTCCTACTGACCCACCATGCCACCCATAATAATAAACCTGACTATCTTACTGAACTACTTACGAACTACAATTCATCCCGACCACAACGAACAATACATAAATACAAACTAAATATACCAATAACTGTATCACTTAATAAAAAACAGGAATCTTCTTTTTCTATAATAGCACCTAAACTATGGAACTCCCTACCTCACTTAATTAGATCTATAGTTTCTGACCAAATCTTTAAAGTCAAATTGAAAACACATCTATTTAATATAGCTTATAATAATTAATATATGATACACCGCCGAAAACTCATTACTGATGTTGATGGCAGTGTCTAAACAAATTGGTTACAAGGTTACAGGGTTACACATACCACTACACATACTACTACACATACCACTACACATACCGCTACACATACCACTACACATACCACTACACATACACTACACATACCACTACACATACCACTACACACACCTCTACACATACCACTACACATTCCCCAGACCTATAAAACTTGGGAAAATTCCTATGAATCATACAATAAATCTAAGTCGTATAAACCTCATGATACTAGCTCATCTACACCGCCAACATGACTTCACCCTCTCCGAATCCAACCCAACACCAGTGTCTCTCCTACCATCCAAATATCAGTGTCCCCATCTTCCTCAGAACGCCATAACTGCCTAATTAAATCTGCATTATTAAACACCTGCTCCATCCGTAACAAGATCCCACCTATCCTAGAATTAGATCACAATAACATATCAACACATTCCCTTCCAATACACTCATCCAACTCTACGACATATTCCACCTATAAACTCTTAAAGACTTCATCCCATAAATCCCTATTAAAAGCTGCTACATTAAACATACAATCTATAAGAAACAAAGTAGAAACTACTATTGATCTCTTCCACGACCTCCAATTAGACATATTATGTCTCACTGAAACCTGGCTGACTGACAATGACACACCCATAATATCCAGTCTAAATACTAAATCTCTCAGTCTAATTCATCTTCCTCGACCTGGTCCCCACTATGGGGGAGGCACCGGTGTTCTATACAAAAAAACTATTAAGCTAGTTAACAGTACAGATCTATCACTTGAATACTCTGAGGCATTTAAATGCACTTTCCAGCCCGTGAATTCACTACCCTTCACACTCATAACCATATATAGACCTCCAAAAAACCCAATTCCATGCTTTCTAGAATAAATTGATAATCAATTATCCTATCTATCTAGTCGCACCATACTTCTAGGTGACTTTAATATACCAATTTCTCTCACCTCCACCTATGCAAAACTCTTAAACCAAACAATTAATTCCCACAACTGTGTTCAACATATTACCTCACCTACTCATTCATCTGGCAACATACTAGACCTCATCATATCCCATAATACTTCCAACATTATATCGAATACTTCCGTTCAAAATTTAATCACAGATCATCACATTGTTACATTCTTTCTTCAGGCACCAAACCTAAACGACAATCGAAAATCATTACATTCAGGAAAATTCAGAATATTGACCTGCCTGCCTTTAAAAAAGACTTCCTCTCTGATAACTCAATTATACTTGATCCAATAAATATATCCTCCATCGACTTAACCCTAATTAATACACTCAACATCCTAGCTCCCATTAAAACTAAATCAATAACCCAACGTTACAATACTAAATGGTTTAATCCCACGCTTAATTTGATTAAACGTGAGCTTAGAGCCGCCGAAAAGACATGGAGAAAGTCAAACACTCAAAAACACCTTAACTCTTTTAAACAAATATTATATACTTATAGACGCATGATAAAGAAGGCTAAACATGATTACTATACTGAAACCATAATATCTGCTGGAAATAATTACAAGAAACTCTTCAAATTTCAAATTCCCTGCTTGGGCGTATAACTCCTAGCATACTTCCTGACTGTATCCCATCTATCAACGCAACCAACTTTGATAATTACTTCAATAACAAGATACATAGAATCATTAACTGCCTACCCAAACCCATACTACCACCACTAATATTACCAACATATTCACTTAACTCATTCTATACCCCTTATACGGCCTGCATTGATAAACTTCTATTAGCCGTCAAATCATCATGCATGTTAGATCCTATCCCTACACTATTATTACATAAACTTTCCTCCTTTCTCTCCCCATTCTATAAAAGTATAATTGAGAATTCCCTCTTAACGGGTGTTGTTACACCCTACATGAAATTGGCACACATTACTCCCATAATAAAAAATTCCTCCAGAGATAAATCAGATCTTTCAAACTACCGTCCAATATCAAACCTCTCCTTTATATCTAAAACACTTGAAAGAGTTATAGCAACACAATTAAATAACTACCTTATCAACGACAATATACTAAATACATTCCAAATTGCCTATACTAACAACAAAAATACGGAAACTGCACTAACCCATATACTATATAACATCATACTTTATCCCACTAAATACTGCTCCATCATTGTTCTGTTGGACCTTACAGCTGCATTCGATACTATAGATCACAATATTATGATCCGTCGACTGCAATGCATTGGTTTGTCCAGTACAGCATTAGAATGGTTCATCTCCTACCTCGATAGCCGTTCTTACTCAATTAGAATTGAATCACACTAGACTAAACCACGACTAATATCAAACGGAGTTCCACAAGGATCCGTTCTCACCCCCATCCTTTTTAATATATATTTATCTCCCCTACTAGATATTTTTGATAAATACCCAGACATCAACTTCCATGTATATGCTGACGACATACAAATTTACTGCAACTTACCGGACCCCTCCTTAAATGTATCCACACTAAATAAATGCCTAGAAGAGATAAGATACTGGCTAGAATCAAACTCATTATCACTAAATAGTGAAAAAACTACTGCAATACTGATCAACACATCGCATACCATACCCTATATACCACCCATCCACATCAATAACCACAACATAAAAATCTCTCCTTACGCTAAAAATCTCGGAATAATAATAGACAACAAACTAACATTCTCCCAACATACTACTGAAATATCCAAATCTGTGAACCGCACACTACATACAATACGACTAATAAGACCCTCAATAACGACAGAACTTGCTAAAACTCTCATAACAGCCCTAATACTTCCCCGCCTCGACTAATGTAATTCCATTCTACATAAATCTAATAAAACACAATAATACCACTCAATAGACTACTTTATTCAGCTGCACGTACTATATATAGAATTCCCAAATACTCTAGAACCCACATTACCCCCTACCTAAAATCACTTCACTGGCTCCCTATCACACAACGTATACAATATAAAATATTACTTATGATTCACCATGCCATATATTATAATAACCCCGACTACCTGACTGACTTACTACATGAACATAATCCCTCCAAACCACAACGTACCATATACAAATACAAATTATTCATCCAAAACTCCCGCAACCTAACAAGAAAACAAGAAACTGCTTTTTCATTAGCTGCCCCTAAACTATGGAATAGCCTACCATATGACATAAGATCAATATCTTCGACCCTCATCTTTAAAAGTAGGTTAAAAACCCATATTTTTAACATGGCATATACAAATTAATTTTTGAAAACACGGCCGAAAACTCTACTAAGAAGTTGAATGGCAGTGTCTAAACCATTAGGTTACAAGGTTATAAGGTCACACACCACTACACATACCACTACACCTACCACTACACCTAAAACTACACACACCACTGCACACACCACTACACATACCACTACACATACCACTACATACACCACTGCACACACCGCTACACACCACTACACACACCACTACACACACTACTACACATACCACTACATATACCACTACACATACCACTACACATACCACTACACATACCACAGGACTACACAAATATATACTCCGCGGTTACTTGTTACACCCAGCATATATATATATATATATATATATATATATATATATATTTCTCAATTACCTACATTAGCTAAAATATTCGAACGAATTATTAGTAAACAATTAATTAACCACCTAAATAGCAACAGTCTTTTTGATAAATATCAATCTGGATATAGGAAATTGTATAGTACTGAGACAGCTCTACTCTACGTAACTGACAACCTCCTACATAACATTGATAATAACACTCCTACACAAGTAATTCTTCTAGACTTATCTTCCGCCTTCGATACAATTGACCACAATATACTTTTAAACCGACTAAAGCTACTAAACATTAACAACGATGCATTAAATCTACTGAAAGACTACATTACCAACCGAACATATAACATAAAACTTAAATCCATATCTCCCAATAAACCGCTTTTATTTGGAGTGCCACAAGGTACTGTACTAGGTCCCTTGCTGTATTCCTTATATATCACTCCAATATCTAGAATATTTCTAAATTACCCTGAAATCATATATCATTTATATGCTGATGATATTATTATTATGTCACCAATAAATAATTCCCGTTTAAATAATTGTATCATTGATTTACGCAATTGGATGACAACTAATTACTTATTTCTTAACTCAAATAAAACAACACTGTTAAACATTTCTAATAAATTATCTCACTTTCCCACGATATACTTAGATGACACTATAATATATCCACAATACTCAACAAAATATTTAGGAGTAACTCTAACAAATGACTTAACTATGACTACACATATTAATTCAGTAGCTAAATCAACGACTACTCACCTTATTCAACTATGCAAAATACGAAAATCTCTACCATCTAAAACAGTCTACCTATTAGCGAATGCTTTAATTTGTTCCAGACTTGACTACTGCTCTACTTTACTCACTAACTCAACTAAACTACAACTATTACAACTAGACCGAATTATAAAATCTACTACTCGACTTATTTTTAATAAAAGGAAATTTGATAGATGTTCTATTTCATCGTTAATGTCTTCTCTAAATATTTTAACAATTGACTTACGAATTAAGACACGACTTACTAAATTAATACATACTGTTCTATACAAAAATACTCCAACATACTTAACTGACCTACTACATCTAAAAAAATGTATACGACCACTAAGAAACTCTAACTCTAAGTTACTGACGCTACCTACCATCAACAGAAAACAACATGGCGGAAGGGCTTTTCGGTATATGGCTGCATCTACGTGGAATAATCTTCCAGACGAAATACGGAAATCAACCATATATCGAAGAAGCGATATACTTAAAAATTACATTACGTAATATGTTTATTTAACTTATATATTATAATTTATAACACATTTTATTTTCGTTTTTATTTGGATTATATTTTATTCTTTTTACCGAGAGAATATTCTGTATATATCCTTTTTATTGTTATGCTATTAACTACGCACTAGTTATTATTATTATTATTATTATTATTATATATAAGTAACATACTAGAGTTTACTTAAAACACATTCGAGAATAGCGCTCGCTATTATATATATATATTTGTGTATAATAAACCATCATCATCATCATCATCATATATATAAACAGTGTATATCATACAGGATATTCGTGTATACCAAAGATTTTTACAGGAAATATATACCAACACTTTGCTATATATATGCTTATGTATACATATTTTAATGTATTTGATTTTTATTTTAGACTAATATATTTCAAGTAATGATTTTACATGTGGATAAGTTATTTTCTATCTAGTTAAATAATATATATATATTATATTATTACTGTATACAAAAATATAATCAATATCAATAACGAATACGTTACATTGTTCCCTCTATAAACCACGTATATATTATGTATAGGTCAAACAGGGTGCAACAGGGGTCAACAGGGGTCATCGGGAGTAACCTCGAGTTTTAGTTTGAAGAACTTGAAGCCTAGCCCGAATATCTTCAGCGCTAACTGTGTGAGAGTATGTAGATAGATATGTATTTATATGTATATATAGCTATACACTGTTAAAAAAAACCCTTTAGTTTGCGTGAATTAAACCCTTTAGTAGGTGTCCGTTTAACCAAAGGGTTTGGTAACCTTTAGTGGAGTCTATTTTCGAACTAAAGGGTTTATGTCGACTATCTACTAAAGGGTTTGGAAACCTTTAGTGATGCCGTTTTTCGAACTAAAGGGTTTGGTAAAATAAATTATAAACCCTTTAGTTACGCATTTATTATACTAAAGGGTTTCGTGCGAATATCCACTAAAGGGTTTGAAACCCTTTAGTTAAGCTATTTTTATACTAAAGGGTTTCGTGAAAATATCTAATAAATTATAGAATTTCATAAAATATTATTGAATTGATTATCAGTTGTATTTTAATTTGTATTATTATAATTAATTAAATAATTAATTAATTAAATATTATAATATTTTAAATGTTATGTTATACATAATATTTAATAAACGTATAATTGTTATATATCCAATATTGAGTATTTAATTAAACATGATTTCCAATCGTATCATCTTAATTAATATACTTAATTTCCAATGTAATACAAAGGTCTGGTTTACCAAATTCGAGTTAGGTAATTATAAAACTTGAATAGAAATATCGATTATTTATTAAAATTTTAATTTTAAAATAACATTTATTTATATAATGACGAATATTACCTTAAATATAAAATAAAAATAATAATTGATTACTAATTTTTATTAGGGTATAATTAAATAAATATTTTAAAATAGAGAAAATTTTATAAAATAATATAGTTTTACTTAGAATAATTAATAATATTGGCATAATAATTGTGTATATAATAATTATTCGAATCACCACTATGAATTTCGTGAAACCCTTTAGTATCTACGAAATACGATTAAAGGGTTTTGTTTAGCGAAACCCTTTAGTTATTTATATTTTATAAAGTAAAGGGTTTTGAAAGCTATTATATTAACTCATAAATAGAAACCCTTTATATATGCAAATTTAAGGTATTAAAGAGTTTCGACAAACCCTTTAGTTATATACGAAATACAAGTAAAGGGTTTGGTAAATAAACTGAAACGAAACCCTTTACTTATTGATATTTTATAAAGTAAAGGGTTTTGAACGATATTATTGTTAACAGTGTAGCTAAGCTAGGTTATGTAAGGATATATGTAGACTATGTGTAGCTAAGCTAGGATATTTAGGGAGATGTGTGTAGCTATGTGTGTATATATAATATGCGATACTAAACTAATTATAATATAGACGTGGTAGTGTAGTGTTATTGTTATGATAGAGAATACTAGAAGCATGTATGTCTAATAGGTTATGTATGACTGTAAGGTATTCATACGATATACACATATTTGAAGCAGAGATATAACACTCTCTGAATATGCAACGTTATTAATAACTACTACCCAGTAGCAAACCCCTTGCCCCAGTAGGAAACCCCTTGCCCCAGTAAAAAAAACCCTTGCCCCAGTAACAAACCCCTTGCCCCAGTAGCAAATTCCTTGCCCCAGTAGCAAACTCCTTGACCTAGTATCAAACCCCTTGCCCCAGTATCAAACCCCTTGCCCCAGTAGCAAACCCCTTGACCTAGTAGCAAACCCCTTACCCTAGTAGTAAAGAGCTTATATAAATTAGCTTTTACTCGCCACATAGATATGTATAGATAAAATCAACATATCCCATTTCTTTGTTATATATTAGCAATGAAAACTTAATTATCATCAAATAAATAATAATTAAAACATATTATTAACATTTTAAAAGTGTATAGTTTGATACGAATTTACATTATAAACAAAACATAGTTCCTAAACTTAACCCTATATAGGTGGCGCTGTTAATGTTTTGTATACAAAATCAATTTACACAATTTCGTGTAAGTGTTATATCTTTCCTTAAAAAAATATTTTAAATGATATATATGAAAATATAATTTAATAAATGTATAAACCTACATAATTATACATACATACTATAATATATATATATATATATATATATTTTATATTATACTATTTAGCATGATAATAAGAAGTCAATGATACTTCAGTATTATCTATAGATAGATCATGCATTCTGAGAATTCGTAGTTAATATCTAAATATATACGTGTATGTGTGTGTATATATATATATATATATATATATATACACACGTATACGCATACGTGTGCGTATATTATTTTTATATATATTTGAAATAATTACATAATGAAGATATAGAAGATAAAGAATATACATTATATATAGTATATAGAATATTGATTATAGTCAGAAGTATATCGTGTATAATATATAGTTCAGATTATATATAGACATATTATTAATACTATAGTTATTATTACAATGTTGTTTCTATAGAAATTGCGTATATACACATACGCAATTAAATACACTACAAGTATAATGGGGGTGTTCACTAGAGGACATCGCGTCAAGGTTATGTCCTCGCCAGCGTACCTGTATGACGAACATGCCCAGTATAGCTATACTGCAGTAGTGAAGCGTGTGGGCGGCCGTCAGCACGTTGCTAGCCATCTTGTAGGGGACGTCATCTCCCTGTCGGCGTGTCAGTGGGTCAGTGGGTCAGTGGGCCAATGGGTCAGTGGGTCAGTTGGGCAGTTGGTAAGTGTGTAAGTGGGTCAGTGGGTCAGTCGGTGGGTCAATGGGTCAGTGGGTCAGTGGATCAGTTGGGTAGTGTGTCAGTGTGTCAGTGGGTAAGTGTGTCAGTGGGTCAGTGGGTGAGTTGGGTAGTGTGTCAGTGTGTCAGTGGGTAAGAGTATAGGTGTATCGGTGCGAGTATGCGGTAAGCGCGTGCATTACCTTATTAGGAGAGACGAATGCTTGCAGTTGTTCCGTGATATGTTTGATCTGATCGGTAACGTTAACGGTGTCGACGGATGAAACGACGGACGAAGGCAAACTCGTAGTAGACGAGTACTCGAAGTCAGTGACGCATCGGCTGGCGTTACGCGTTGCCTGTTAACACGTGACGCACGGTATTAGATAGATAAACAATGTACCTGTTCACACGTGACGCACGGTATTAGATAGATAAACAGTGTATCGTTTAGCGACACTAATACACATTATAATGATAGTATTGAGTTTAAATTAAGGCGAAACAAACCGACACGAAACAAGAAATAAAAATAAATATATTATAAAATTGGTAAACAAATTGATTTAAACGGGCCATATAAATAATAACGCCATGAATATAGTGAAAGCGTTTTGTTACGTGATGGACGGTATGACGTCATAGGTAACGTGTCTATATGCCTATAGGTGAACCCGCTATTGTATACGGTATGTATTGCAATGAGTGCGTGTGTTAAGTTATATGTGTGGTATTACCTACGTGTGGTATTACCTATGTGTGGTTCACCACTATCTAAATGGGTTAATAAGTTTAAATAGGTTTAAATATATTAATATCTAAATATGTTACAAGAGTTTATTCTCTAGTTGGATTCAAAGAGGTTTAAAAGTGGTTATAAAGAGGTTATAAAGAGGTTTACTATCTAAAAAGTGTAACATTACATCGCGTCGGTACTTTATAAGGACATAAGTAGCTGAACTTAAAAACATAACGTATAATCTGAATATAGTGTACGTCTACATACACCTATAGATGATGTATATAACGATATAATACCATGTTATAATCACTACACCTATGTACAGGCTATACCCACCTATAGTTACCCACCTATAGTTATTTGTATCGTACGGATACCGTATCGATCGTTGTATTGTAACGTATTGATTTAGTTCTATAGTACCTACTATAGTAGGTATACTTATTTATTACATGATTATCATTATATATATATATATATATATATTAAATATATATATTAAAATAACACCGTTTTCTAATAATCATAGATTTATAGTCTAGTTGAAATACATATCTATGCTAATAATGCAATTATAATTACAAGTCTTGAAATGTAAGAACATTATTATTATTATTATTATTATTATTATTATTATTATTATTATTATTATTATTATTATTATTATTATTATTATTATTATTATTATTATTATTATTATTATTATTATTATTATTATTATTATTATTATTATTATTATTATTATTATTATTATTATTATTATTATTATTATTATTATTATTATTATTATTATTATTATTATTATTATTATTATTATTATTATTATTATTATTATTATTATTATTATTATTATTATTATTATTATTATTATTATTATTATTATTATTATTATTATTATTATTATTATTATTATTATTATTATTATTATTATTATTATTATTATTATTATTATTATTATTATTATTATTATTATTATTATTATTATTATTATTATTATTATTATTATTATTATTATTATTATTATTATTATTATTATTATTATTATTATTATTATTATTATTATTATTATTATTATAATTATTATTATTATTATTATTATTATTATTATTATTATTATTATTATTATTATTATTATTATTATTATTATTGTTATTATTATTATTATTATTATTATTATTATTATTATTATTATTATTATTATTATTATTATTATTATTATTATTATTATTATTATTATTAATTGAATTAATTTAATTAATAATAACATATGTATGGTAGTTGTACGGCTGAAAAAAAGTGCTATTTATGTGAAATATCTACTATATGATACTATAGGATACTATACATAATCAATAACAATAATATAATATCGAAAGTGACCATTACCATACCATCAAAGTGTCATTGTCATCTACTGCAGCCATTGTTATATGATAGCACCTCGTAACATAATAGATTATCGATCGCTGACACACATGTCAACAATCGATAGCATAGTTTTTGTAATTAGGTAGGTAGGTAGGTAGGTTGGTAGGTAGGTAGGTAGGTAATTAGGTAGGTATAGTTACATTTCTGAATTACATCAGGTTGAACTATATCGCTGCATGATTTGTATACGTATAATAATTGATTAGTTAATATCATTATGAATACAATGAGTATATATTATTATAACTATAAATGTTCTCTTAATTGCATAATTAATTAGAAATTACACAGTTACACTTACACTTAATCTGTATGATAATATTGTATATACCTATTGTATATATATATATATATATGTATATATATATATATATATATATATATATATATATATATATATATATATATACTTATATCTAAGCAATGATATAAGAACATATGCTCCAGTATATGTAATGATAAAGTGTTGAAATATGTTTTCTATATTGTATATGTCGACATTTTAAATAATATAATATGTATTACAGTATACCTATTACTATTTAAATCATAATGAAATCATAAAAACAAATCGTTGAATTCATCTGCTTATTAAATTGAACTAATTGAACCTACTTCTGGACCATAGTTCAAAATACGATAAAATCATTCAAGTGTAAAATAAAAAGTTTCACAAAATATTCTTTAATAAACAAATTTGATAAAAGTACATACCTCGAATTGCATAATATATGATATCATGATAATGTTACGTACGCTGATTCAGCCAAACTTTATAATTGTCTTCCCTATATATATTCCCTATTATCCCCTATATCCCCTATTACGCCATATTACGCCCTATTATCCCTTGTTTGCGCATAATAATTGCAGTTTTTATCAAAAGTGTCAAAAGGTTTCAGATGTTTTCTAATATTCGCAAATCGCATCATTCGGGCGAATATTCGCACGAAGTGTTACCATGACGTCATATGTTAATGACGTGTTCGTAGTATACTATATCGGTATACCTATCAGTACCTATCAGTATCAGCTGATTATAAGCAATATTTATTTTACAATTTATTTTACAAAGAGAGCAACCCGTAGTGGGTTACCATACTATAGTAACCCGTGTCTTAAGGAAAGCGAGAATTACCGTGATGTTTCGTGTATTATAATACACTTATAAGTGATTCCAGTTCGTGACACCACGTCCTCCGAGTGCAGGAAATGGTGCCCCTCTTTAATACCCTCTAATGCCCCCCTATTACCCCCTAGTGACCTGCGCCCCTCTTAATACCCTCTAATGCCCCCTTATTACCCCCTAGTGACCTGCGCCCCTCTTAATACCCTCTAATGCCCCCTATTACCCCCTAGTAACCTGCGCCCCTCTTAACACCCTATAATGCCCCCTATTACCCCCTAGTGACCTGCGCCCCTCTTAATACCCTATAATGCCCCCTATTACCCCCTAGTGACCTGCGCCCCTCTTAATACCCTATAATGCCCCCGATTACCCCCTAGTAACATACGCCCCTCTTAACACCCTATAATGCCCCCCTATTACCCCCTAGTAACCTGCGCCCCTCTTAACACCCTATAATGCCCCCCTATTACCCTCTAGTAACCTGCGCCCCTCTTAACACCCTATAATGCCCCCCTATTACCCCCTAGTGACCTGCGCCCCCGGAAACCTGTGTCTTAAGGAAAGCGAGGATGACCCTGATGTTTCGCGTGTTCAGCGAATCCAGTTCGTACTCGGAGTGCAGGAAGTGTACAGCCTTGGTTATGTCACCGGCAGCCTCTCGATATTGACCTGCGGGTGTTGCGTAATAGGTGTAGGCGAGGTGTTGCGTAACATACTATGAGTGTGTGTGTGTGTGAGTGTGAGTGAGTGTGTGTGTGTGAGTCATAGTATGACTCACACAGTTAGCGCTACGGTGATATCAATACATAGGTAGGTACCTAAATAACATAATTGGTAGAGTATACCTATATATATATATATATATATATATATATATATATATATATATGTAGGTACCTATATGCTAGCTAGATAATCTAACAAGTAAATACACCTACAATACGTAAATAGCAACATCGCGTGTGGTAATACCAAATAAGCTAACGATTGAATTATCCTTTGTATTTAGAATTAATAATTTGGAAATAGGTATTATTTTATAGGTATACCTATATATTTTAAATTGTAGGTAGGTATACTTTAATTTGATAAACATGAGTAGGTATATCGCAGGTAGGTATACTAGTGTGTTATTTTAAATATAGTATTAATTGGATTTTTATTTTAATTAAATTAATATGGTCGAAAGTATATATATATATATACACGCACACTTTAGGTATACTTTAGGTACACCTATATATCTTTATAAATTTTAAATATTTTCTACAATAAATAATATTATCACGAATAAATAAAGGAGTAGGCTACTCCGAGTAGTCTACAACTATTTATAATGACCATATATATTATCAATGACCTAGTGTTATCAGGGAGGTATTATCAGGGAGGTATCTACCTGGTATTATCAATGACCTAATCCCAATGTGCTATCATTAATTAGTTCATTATTTGTTATTAAATAACAAACTATAACCTAACTAATTAATACCTATACATACCTAGGTATAATTACTATAATATTAAAGTATATAGGGTATATACGTTTATACCTATACGTATATATATACCTACTTCTAAATACATAGTGTACTTTAATAACAGGTAGCCTACCTACCTATAAGTATACTTTAAAAAAATCCTATAAATAGATTATAAACACGTTACATAATTTAATACTTGTAGTTAAATTACAAATCATAACTAATTAAATAATTATATTTATATTAAATATGTAAAATAATGTAATACTATTATATACTATATAATACCTATTAACCATAGAGCTAAGGATATTCTATCTAGCTCTGTGTTATTAACACACGAGAACTGATTAAATACCTAGGTTTACCTACTTATATTAAATAGGTAATAGGCTATAAATACGATAGTTACTATAGGTTACTAATAATAAGGTATTAATCCTAGGATAATAATAGGTAGTATAATTAATATATAAATAATAATAATAATATATTAAACATTTCAATAATGTAATGCAGGGTAAACTATAACTAATAACTATACGATTACTGGTTACTATAGTTGTTTTGTAGGTAGGGATATTCAAACTATTAACTGTAGGTTTAATATAATTAGTTTATAATAAATTTGAGGATATATAATATGTAATTCATATTTTATAAGATATATTATATATATATTATATATCCTACATATTTATTCTATATATATATATATATATATATATATATATATATATATATATATATATATAATATATATATATATATTATGATATATTATATATATATTATATATCCTAAATATTTATTCTATGTATATATATATATTTATATATATATGTATATATATATATATATATATATATATATTATATATATATATAATATATATATATATATTATATCTTATAGAATATGAATTTATGTTATCAGAAGGATTATATAGATTATATGTATATACATGTATATATATAAACTCATTATTATGTGCTATTCAATGTGAATCTATATCACAGAGCTAGAGAGAAATCACAGAGCTTTCTATCTAGCTCTATGATCTATATATCCTATAGAGGCTATATACCTATAGGGGCTATATATATAACATATGTATAAATACAATTCTTCTCTTATACAACCTATCGAGTAGATGAATTAGCAGTATAGAGGCGGAGTTTCAAAATGTAAATAAATAGAGATTATCTAACAATTTTACATTTATTTTATGATATTTATGTATATAATAGCTTATATCCAATTATACATATACTTAATTTATAATAAATTAATATAGATTTACTAATTATAGGTTTAGATATTTATATAATATATAGAGAAATAATAATTAATATCAAACATGTTTGAAGTAGAAAAAATGCGAAAATCAATTATACATTTATTTTCACTTGAAAAATTTATTAAAGACATCGTTATTGAAGGTAGTCTTTCTGTCACTATAGATAACGAAGAAGCTTACTTTATTGATATAAAAGAGGTTTAAATTTATAATAATTAAAAATAAATATATACATTTATAAAATGTCTACTTTATTATAATATAATAATTTAATTATTATAAAATTTCTACATTATTATAATAATTATAAAATTTTATAAATATGATAATAATTAGTATTGTAATATATTATAATTATATTGAAACAATAAATAAATTCGGTTTATTCTAGGACTGATTCAATATAATTATAATATATTAGAATTATTCTAAGAATACTAATTATCATATTTATAAAATTTTATAATAATTTAGAAATATTATAATAATTATTATTATTAATAATTAAATTATTATACATAATATTATTTGTATATAATATATCTAATATATTATTATAATATAATCATTATATTATTATAATATAATCATTATATTATTATAATATTATAATTATTATAATAATATATTATATCATTAGTCTTAATCCCCTTTATAGATATTTTATTATCAATTTTTTATGACACAAAATATACTATATTATATAGGTCTGGTGGTTATTATTCTAATCAATTATAATTGATAATTATCAATTCCATAATATAATGTGATATCTATTTATATTTTAATAACTTTTTAATTTGATAAACATGGATTTTTTTAATATTATGAAAGAATGAATTTTTATTTAAACACAAAAATAATATATTATATTCTATTTATATGTTAACAATATTTTAATATATTTAAAATAGTATTTTAATATGTTTTTGGAATTACATTTTAAATTCTTTAAAGCCTTAATACTTAATATATAGTATTTTATTTTACTAGCCAAAAATAAATATAAATTGTATCTAATATGATATTATTCTAAATATAGGTAATTTATTTGTTCTTTAATAATTATTAATCTAGATTATGAAATAACAAAAAATAGTTTATTAATAATATATATATACAAATAATAATTAATGATAATTAATATATTACTTAAATAATGAAATTTAATATATTCATAAATACATATATATATATATATATATATATATATATATATATATATAAAGTATACGATATACAGGTGGTTTATAAAGAATTTTCTATGGAGAATTCTCTAAAAGATGGTAAAACTGATACCTACGAGAGCAATACGATTACCGCTATTAGCGCCTACAAAACCATAGACAACAGTTAGTAATCGATCACGCAATAATTATAGCTTCACGATTGCTATTACGATTAGATGCGCTGGAAGCGGATAGTAAAGTGAAATGCGAGAAGAAGTGGGCAAAAATGAACGACAAATCGTTTTCGACGCTTAAAAAGAAGACGAGGAACGTCTCGAATCCGGACATGACTTTCGACGACGTGTTCGAAAGATTAAACTGCCACTCGCATCCGTTTAAGTGTAGGTTATGCGGCCGACGATTTACTCCTCTACAGAACACCGCCACTCATCATAGAATGCATCAGGTTAACGACGTATAGCGACGTCGATTTATACTTGACATAGATAGTAAAATATCATTTTAATTTATATACATATATATTGGATTAATTTATTGAAGTAATTATATGATTATTAGTAAAAAATATGTACGCAAAATTTCTAATATAAATTGAAGTTCAAATTTCAGATTCTGCATAGATTTTTAGCATTGATTTATTTGTTCACCAATATCCATCTAATTAATATTATAGATTTGTTTAATGTGTTCATGATCTCTTCGCGATCACTACAAATCTTCTTTCAAGCTTTAAAGTGAAGCTACAAGTGTATTTATTCAGTGAACGTAGATACTGATTAATGCCGTCAATACCATATTGTTATTATATTTCGGTGGAGTGCTTTCATCCCATCTAAGAACTTAGATGAAGTATTCACTTATAACCATATATGGCTCTAATGTCCCTTCAAAGTCGCTCTCGTGTTAAGCATCCATGGTTTTAACGAGGGCCGATCACTATTATATAAGATCACTTCTAAATAATATTTTAAGAGCTATTTTATGTTCCGGCCGGGGCTCGAGCAAACTAAGCCACGCAGGCAGTTATAGATATTAATACAATTATATATATATATATGGTGATTCGGACGACAGCATAGAAAAGATATTGATCTTAATCTGAAGCCCTTTAGAGGAAATAATAACATAAATAATTATATATTTTATACGAAAAAAAATGTACAATTTAAAACTTCTAATAAATATGTATTATTATTATTATTATTATTATATTTGACGTCTAAGTAACCGCGTAACGCTTGTAACAGGAAGGACTGAACATACAATGCGAAGTGTGCGGCTTCATGTACCCATCTAAAGGCGAACTGAAGACGCACATGTTCATACACAACAAGTCTAAGCTAGCGTTCGCCTGCGACACTTGCGGTTAGCGAAACACACTGTGTGTGTGTGTGTGCGTGTGTGTGTGTGTGCGCGCGTGTGTGTGTGTGTGGGTTAAGTGCGGTTACACAATTCAACGTCGTTACTGTGATTATTATATCATTTTGGTCAATTAATTTTAAACTCGATTCATAGATGTATAATTTTTATTCCTTCCATTTTTATTATTTATATTTACATTTTTTAACTCTTTATAATCTAACTTATATAGAATACAATTATCGGGGATGTTCTCGCAAAAACAAATATATATTTGCTTATTATATATTAACAAATATATATTAGCTCTCCATTTTTTCATGCTTTACATCACGAGATACTAAATCTGATGCGCCTTCACAGCTTAATAGCCCCCTACCCTCAGCCCCTATCTTCCCACCCCTACGCCCCCTAGTTACATAATCACAACGCGCGCAGGTAAGAAGTTCAAGAGCGGCCAGAAACTCAAGAATCACACTTACACACACACCGGAGAACGCCCGTTCGTATGCGACTTCTGCAGTAAACAGTTCTCTGCTAAAGAGAACCTCAACTGTCATCTGCGCATTCACACTGGTTAGCATTCACACTGGTTATCACCTGTCATTCATTCCGCTTGCAACGGTTTTCTCTAATCATGTCAAAATACACCTGCTTTTACCAGGAACAAATGACAAAAACGTCAATATTTTTTTATAAATGGTTTTATTTAGATATAAACTTTATGCAAACTTTGTAACTATCGCCATCTAGTGATTCTCTTAGGAAGCTCTGTAGGAATACCAGATATCTCGTGCGCGCTAATACATATTCATGTAAATAATTATTTTAAAATAGTAGAATTTACATGAAATCAAACGCACGAAATCACTGGCTACCTATTGTCGTATACAAGTTTCATCACTAATCAATTCATCAATTTAACATAACTGTATTATTTAAAGTATATATTTTAATATAATCATAAAGCGTAGGTCCCTTAGCCGAACCCCTACCATGCGACTATTGTACTTGTTCAATCCTAGTAAGTTGTAGCGCAAGCTACGTACTACCTAATTGCATATATGAAATATTCCCCCGCCGACCTAGATAGTTATGAGTCATAACGTATGACTAATGATGATGTTCGCTAGGTGAGAAGCCGTACAAATGTACGCACTGCGACCGAAGCTTCTCCAACAGAGGGGGCTTCCTACTTCACGAACGCACGCACACGGGGGAGAAACCCTACCAATGCGAGGTTGTACCATTGTACCAGAGATCTAGTGGAGACAGTTGTTCTAGAATTATCATAGGCTAATATTTAACATTACGGAGATAGCTAAGCAGTGTCCTAGGATAATTTATTTTTCAGAACAACTAGCCCCTGATCTTGTTTACGTAGTCGAGTATACTTAATTAATAAGTGAATTCTAAGTATAATATAATAAATATAATCGAGATATATAAACTAGATAGCTATGCGAGATAGCTAACACTTAAATATAACACCTAAATATATTGAATGTAGCTAATTTCTACGACGAGTAATTGCCTAAACCCCCACCACCCCCACCCCCCCACCACCCCAACCACCTCCACCGTCATCAAACCTATATCGTACGATGTTAATGTATCACACATAAACAGACGTGCGGCAAGAGATCTATATCGTGGAACGGTTGGATGAAACACAAACGTACGCACACAGGTTCGTTACGACCTCCACTACTACCGATGCCACCTATACGCGTGCATAATACCACTAACACCTTTGACACGTATCATACTAGTCATTTCGTATCATAAAAATCCATTTGTGTTATACTTATAGTACGATTTTAGTACGATTTTATTTATTACGAATTAACTATTATATTGGTACAAAATGACTCGGTACTAAATGACTCGGTACTGGTTGACTTGGTACTAAATGACTCGGTACTAGTTGACTCTGTACTAAATGACTCGGTACTAGTTGACTCTGTACTAAATCACTCGTACCCGTGCGCTAAAACCACACCCACACCGCTACCACAGGCGAAACGCCGTTCCAATGCCCGATCTGTAACCGCAAGTTTGCGTCCAAGTCGAACATGAGAGCTCACACTGCCCGCATGCACAAGATCGACTCCAACACGCTGATGCCGTTACCCCAGCCCACCCCGTCTCAACCCCCACCGCAGCCCCCCATACCGCAAGCCCTACTCCCCACGGGTCCCCACATGCACCCGCACCACCACCATCAACTACCGCCGCCCATTCAGAACCCCATCCCACACAACATCCCCCCCCTGCCCGCCCCGCCCCAACAACTCCAGCACGTCACCACTATAAACCTGCAGCCCGGCCTGGTGGGCGGCTACAACGTTCCCACTATAGATATAGGACCGTTGTACGTACCCGACGCCCGGCAAGTTACGCACACTATACCGCAGTTCCTCACGCACATCCCTACGCTGCAGTCCACCGATTATAGATTCCCGCCTACGTGAGTACCCCACCCCCACCCCACGCTACCGTCGGTATCACCCCCACCACCACGCTACCGCCGGTACCTCCCTAGCTAGGCTCGGTATCAACCCCACCCCACGCTACCGTCGGTACCTCCCTAGCTTGGCTACGAATCACCCCCACCCCGCCTTCGACGCTCATTTCGTTATCGTTTTAGTTTATTCAATTTTATATATGAAATATTCTAAACGAAAGTACGCGACTTCACTTGACTTACGCTATCACGATAACTTTGTCGGCTATGATTATTCTCGTAGTACCTTTACGCAAGGTAGCTATCGTTAGGGCTTCTTACATAGCGGACTGTTTGTCTCTGCAAGAGACACCTATATAACACCACGGGCCGCACTACACCTTATTATCGGTGTTACTCTATAACTAAATACTCATGTTCTCTTATTTCGCTCATTATAACGACGTATATTCACTAATTCTAGCGAACTTAAATCTCTCCCCCACTTATTTGTGTATCGTTACGAGAGCTATAAATCAATAAAATATTTCTTTATAATTGATTATACGCTACATCTACCTATATGATAGCATATATTACCGAGATCAATGTGATAAATTAGAAATTTCATTAACACTTTTAGTTATAACTCTTATTAGCATATAATAATTTACGATTTTCTTTTGTAATTAATTTTTAAATTTATAATAACACTAAATTATGTATTGCATAATTATTTAAATAGTAGGTATAAATTTTAAATAAATGTTGATAATCCTTTAAATTTCTATAAAAATCTCTGTAATACTATTTTATTATTTCAATTTAATTAAATTAATATATATCATATACATATATATATATTGTTGATTTATAAACTGATTATTTTACATTTTTAATTCGATGATATTGAAACTATAAATTTTAAATTCTAATTCTGTAATAAAGATGACAATGACGTTCAAGCAACATTATGAATGCAATACATGTATCGCCATATTGTAATGCTACAGCATGTTAGCTAAAACATGTTAACGATACCTGAATAGCTATAAGTAATGATAAACTATGTTTGTTAATAGAACTATTATTTAGGTGGTGAGGTCATAGCGGAACATCTGGATATACCTTTATTATCGAGTTTAATATATCGAACTAAAGATTAGTGTCCGTATAATATTCTATTAAAAGCATGCATAGATTGCCTATCACCTGCTTATTAGTATACTACATCGTAACCAGGTTATACATAGGTTCCTAGTCTTACTATGTGCACTAGTCCTCAGTTATTTATAATAAATGCAACATGAATAATATAAATTGAAAATACTGTCGACTATATATACGAAGCAATACAATTTCAGCTCCAATGAGAGTACCCGAGATTATCTTGTATCTATCTATATAAAGAGGGTATTCCGTAAAATGGGGCATAAGTAACTATCTCGTAAATTATAATACGCAGCTTGTATAGAGTACAGTAATACCCCTACACGTACATTAGAAGTAGGTTTAAAAACGATTGATGTGGCGAAAAATTGTGAATCAATATTAATGAAACATAGAATGTGTGTACGTATATGTAGGCGAGGACATAGGATTACAGAAATCATCGACGCCTAGTTTCATTGTGCAGGAAATGTAACGGAATGGAAAATTGTATGAAAATAACTATTAAATAAGTTGTGATATTTAAATTAGAGAAATAAAAGTAATCGATAATTATTATATAAATAATATATTAAGACAATTTAAATACATTGTGGGTGATCATAATAATCGGGATTAATAATTATTTTCAGATATTAAGTGTATTCAATTGATACTAGATTAGCGGATTCTAAGCATTTATTAACCAAGTAGCAGAGGGATTATAACAGCGTTAAGGGTACGTGACGCCTAGTGCTTGTATAGTAGCACTGCTAAGGAGACTATTAACACACTATAGTGTGCTTGTATTGCACATATATGCTTGTATTATGGCGCTAGAGTAACATCAATGTTAGTATCTCCAACCAACTACTGATACATTACAGATGTATATAAAGTATATTATCATTTATATAATTTAACTGCCTGTGTGGCTCAGTGGCTAAGGCGTCAGACACACAAGCAGTAGGACACGGGTTCGACCCTCGTCCGGACCAATAATTAATTTTATAAAATGGGTCTTAAAATACTATTTAGAAGTGATCTTATATAATTGTGTATAAATAAATGATCGGCTCTCGTTAAAACCATGGATGCCTTAACATGAGAGCGACTTCGAAGGGATATTAGAGCCATATATATGGTTATAAGTGAAAACTTCATCTAATTTCCTGGATGGGATGAAAGGACTCCACCAAATAAAAATAACAATAACAATATATATATATATCTAGGCTAGAGCCTATGTAATAGAGGTAGTCACTTATAATAAATGTGTATAATGAGGTATGATATTTGATGTAGGAAAATTAAGTTGGCTATCCTGGTCCATGTTTCACTTTCTTTATACCTTCATTATATGTTAATGATCATTTAATAATTGCCGAATGCAATTTTATATGATATATATATATATAACTTTGTGACTTTATAAAGTAGGTGGCATAATTGTATATGTTAGGTAAAGAGCTAGAGAGAAAATGTATCTCTAGCTCAATGATGGTTGGTGAGTATTATATGATATTATTTAAATTAAATGAACTAATTTTTTATATTAATATACTATATTATTTCAATTGCAGAAATATTATTAAAAATAATAACCGGAATAATTTATATTGGATAGGTATATACCTATATAGTAGAATTAATTATTATAATTTACCAATTAATTATTACATATACTGTATATATTTAATATGTGTGTATAAGTTATAACTATGTATATATATACATAAATATTAAATAATGTACGAATATTTAAAATATGAAAGTTAGTACGTCCTTAGTATAGCATGCTATACATCCAATCGTATACACAAATGTATCATAATACTAAGTTAGTTATATAATTATAATTATAGAACTAGATAACGACATCATGATGCATATGCATGCAGATTTAAACCAGTTTAATTAAAGCAGAATGTTCGAAAATCTGCTTTACATTTTCTGATTTAATTCTACTCAAAATCTGCCGAAATTGTTTGCTGGGTATATAAGGATATCAGTTTACAAATCGGTATCCTCTAGCACTTATAAGTGAAGGATATTACAAAGCGATATACTTAGTATTTGGATGGAGGATTTGGACAGTACACTTGTCAATATAGTTATAGCCTAAATGTAGGCTACATTCACTTACAAGACCTCCTATAACCTCGAGGTTGAAGGAAAGCTACAGACACATGATAACGCTTGATAATGCTTCCATATCTTAACTTACATTTATTAACAAATCTGAAACTATTGTAGTATATACCTATAATGTATTTATTGTGTTATTATTACGTAATATTCAGTGAGAACGCGTTTTATCCAGTGTTCATCTTAGTAGAATAATTATACTGTTCCATTATATTTACTTTTATACATTTAATGTAACATTAGGTTCAGTTAATTAAATCGTTATATTTTTGAATTATAACTATTAATTGTTAATATTAACTATTAATAGGTTATATAATAGTTATTACAGACAATTTTACATCGAAGTGCCCATTTACATCCCAAGAATAATGTATTTCTTTGTGGGGTTCGGTTAAAGTGTCATCTCTGTTATTATATATTTATTATAGATATAAGTAGGCCTATATCATATAATAAATAGGTTTATTATAAGTAAGTCATTTACTAAATGTACTTAATTAATATATTAATTGTATACTAATTGAGAATATGCATAGATATTTGATATTGATATAGTCAAGGATATAATATAGTATATGTCTTTGATATAATTATTTATAATTATTAATTAAATTAAACTATTAAATCTGCAAATAAGGTTTAGTTATAATATTTTAAGATTATAATAATATCCCGGAATAATATATTAAAAACCATATTATCACAATCTGGTATAAATTTACTTTTATTTGATACTGGTAATACAATTGAGCTCATTCTAATGTCTATGATATAAACATAATATTTTAATGTATACATTTGATTTTTTAAATATTCAAAAACCATAATCCATAGTTTTGTTTTATTAATGCTAATAATTTATTGTAGTTTAATTTATAAATTAAAATTAAAGGTCTTAGCCTTAGTGTTTAATATGATAGTGGATACGAGCATAATACGCAGATCAATCATAGATATTTTTGCAAAATTTGATTTTAAAAAAGATATTTCAATTGAGGGTAATTTATCATTTATCATAGATAACCATGAATCTTATTATTTGGATATAAAAGAGGTATTTATATTAAAATTATAGTTATTAATTACATTCTTATATTATAGTATATATTATTTAAGATTATATATATATTACCCATAATAATTATGAATATAACTGGTTACAGGGTACAAACATATCGTAAAATGATCTTGAAGATCGAAATAACAAGCGTGCTTTCGTCACACTCCTCATATTTAGATCTTGCCAGTTGATATGACGTTAGAAGTAATTTGGAATGAATTTTAGTGATCCTTAAATAATATTATCTAATAGATAATCTATAGATCTTTTATTTAATAAATTAATAAATTATTATAAATATTATAACTATTATCATAATAATTATGGTATAGTATGTAATTGTATTGAACAGAAATCATTGCATATATATAAATAATAAATCCAAACTTAATTATAATAATTATTATATTAATTCAACACATTATTACAATGTAAGTAAATAAAACTGTTGTTCATTGCACTATTAAATTAGTTAATGATTTATTATATCGTATATATATATAATATGATTAGATTTTAAAAGTATTACTTTTAGTGTCCATGTAATATATCTCAATTTCTTTGTGTTGGGTAACTCTTAATTAATGACATTATTAATTAATATTTATGTAAAATATCGAGCGTTAAAATAACACTCAAATAAATCATAATTAATATAAATAATGATAATAACTTGATCGTATACCGCGCACACGCGCATATCGCATATGTATAATAGGCCACACCCCCCCCGCCGCCGATAGATTATATACAAAGGCGTAGAGAGCGGTGAGTCAGAATTCTACGCCGCATCGAATCGTACGTGTACGGTGTCCACTAAATCTGACCTCGGTAACGACCTCTTACCGTTCAAGTATCGCGGTATCGTCATAGAGACGGATAACGTGACGGATGAGAGTTCGTCTTCTTACGCGGTAAGTTTAAATCTTTTACTATGTTCTACGCGTTTAATGGAGACTATCGTAAAGTATTATATAATATTATAACGGATATTTCAACGCGCGATTAAATACCGCTAACACGTGCCGATAATAATCTCTAGTAAGTTTTGGTTACTACCTTTCTTCATGCAAATATTAATTAGTAATTACTTAATTCTGATATCTTAGTTAGCTATAGGTAGTTCACACGATGGGTAAAATGCTTGCTCGGCGAAACTTGCCTCTCGAAATTTTTTACACAACAAAATGCAGATTTCCTTTTTTTTATACATACAGCAAAAATGGAATATTTTATATCTTCGTCGCGCGATACCGGTATGTTACGTAGCAATAATTGTACAAATCGCGTGAACACCTTAGACATCGGATTTAATAACTTAAGAATCTATAATTTATATATTTATATCATTTGCATTATGTATGGGCGTTTGAAAATTCGCCGAATACATATTTGAAATAGTTCGTAAAATAAATGTAAACATAATAGTCCAGCCTATTGAACTTATCCACTTAGGTTACTATACGGAACAATGTGTGTTTCCGAGTCAACTTTTTATCATCGTTGACATTCATCATACCATATCGATAAACAGATGGACGTGAAAACGCTGTTAGCGTCGAAACTGAGAGAAAATAAAATCAAAAAAGTAATGGAATCCGACGAAAAAGTAACGCAACCGATGAGTTTGTATCGTCAGATATGTAGCGTAAGTCGTAGATTTTAATCGTATACATTTGCAAAACACCGTAACCTTAATTAACCTATTATATATTTTGACTAGACTTTTTTGAATTCTCTCGGCGTTACAATCTACAATACCACTACGATCCGTAAATTGAAAGTATCATCGATCCCATCACGTAGATCTAAAGTACAGCGATGTATTCGATACTACGCTCGCTACGACCGTCGTCGCGTCTAAGCCGAGCGCCGGAGTGCCGTCCGCTATCGATAGTAAATCTGCGTCAGAGAAGTGTAAGCTATGTTCGCGCGTGTTCAACTCTTCTAAAGAAATCAACGCCCACTTCGAAATGCATAAGGTCTGTTCACTCGTGTATTACTGGCATTAATATTAGACGACAGCGGCGGTGTCTCTTAGGCTGGGGTTTTACGACCATCCTTTGACTTATCGTGACTGGCTCTTTCGATCGGATCATTTCATTTAAATTATATAGTAATCAATCCGAACCGCACCAAAGATAAAAACAAAATAATGATAGTGCATGACGCGATTTAATTTATAGCTGATTTACTATAGCGGGATTATAATTAATTTAAATTATATATCAATGGCTGATCGGATGAGTCGATGGTACCGAGATGTCACTGGCATACCACTATTAGAGCTAATATCACCACTATAGATGTATTACTATTCTACCTATTTCATATCTATTTAGTGTTGACTATTAGAGCTAATATCACCACTATAGACTAGATGTATTACTATTCTACCTATTTCATATCTATTTAGTGTCGACTATTAGAGCTAATATCACCACTATATAACTAGGTGTATTACTCTTCTACCTATTTCATATCTATTTAGTGTTCACTATTAGAGCCATCGTATCCATACATCATACATCTTACGTACGTCGTACATTGGAGAAACACGCAAACGTTATGATCAACTCGTAAGTGAACAACAACGTCCATTACAGAGCGGTGCCCTGTTCGCCTGCGCCGTGTGCAGTTTCACGTTCCCGACGAAACTGGAGCTGAAGCGACACCGCCTCAAGCACCACAGATTCGCACCGAATCTGAACTTCCCGTGCGAGGAGTGCGGTTAGTAGGCGAGAGTCGTAGCCCGCGTTACCTAGACGACCGACCTATCTTAGGGTGCGGTTGTGTAGCGGGAAGTCAGTCGACGCTAGTATAATCCGTCTGTGCAACTCGTCGCGCTACACGAATACACCATGTAAGGTCGGTTTTACGCGGGGAATATCTACCACGATAAATAGTCGTCAATTTCGTCGTAGATTTCGTAGTAATCCGCGACGATTTTATTTACCGCACAAACCAGCCCTAAGACTGCACAGTTATTTAGTCGACCCGCCTATACCATATCCGCCCTATCCACTCTCCCCCCCATCCGCGGTACACCCTATACCACCGTCCTCTATTTAACCACCTCCAAATAGACAGTAGCGTATAAAGTTATTACCACAAGCCTCGCGCCTCTAAGGGCCTTGATACATTATGACTCATCTTACCGCTACCTTACCCTAACCTACCCTACCCCCCCGCCCCCCTAAGGTAATAGGTTCATCTCGCCCTACAAGCTAAGGGCCGCGATACAGTATCACTTACCTTACCCTACCTTACCTTACACTAACCTACCCTCCCCCCGCCCCCCTAAGGCAATAGGTTCATCATAAGCCTCTCATGATACATTATGACTCATCTTACCTTACCGCTACCCTAACCTACCCTACCCCCGCCCCCCTAAGGCAATAGGTTCATCTCGCCCTACAAGCTAAGGCTTCACAGTTACGTGCACACCGGAGAACGTCCGTACGTCTGCGGGGTATGCGGTAAACAGTTCAAGGCTAAGGAGAACCTAAATTGTCACATGCGCGTACACACTGGTAGTAGTAGTAGTAGTAGTAGTAGTAGTAGTAGTAGTCAGGTAGTAGTAGTAGTAGTAGTAGTAGTAGTAGTAGTGGTTTAATTAAACACTTACTAACATATAAAACATATCTCTCAAGTGTATAGACAATGTAACAATAATAAGTAACACAGTTGCTATTAATGAGTGTATATATAATAATAAACAGAACGAGAACAAGAAACGATAACTAACAATAATAATAAAATAACAACGATAATAAAATAATAATAGTAGTAGTAGTATCGCAACCCTCACCCCCTCTCCCTGTTACCCATTCCCCCGCCCTGTTCACCTATCACACCTAAATTACGTGTCCAATCCTATTTACCCTCACTGCACTCACCCTTCTGCCCTCGCACCTAGGGGAGAAACCCTACAAATGTTTGATCTGTTTCAAGAGCTATTCACACTGGAGTGGGTGGAATATACATCAGCGCACGCACACGGGGGAGAAGCCATACGAATGTAAGGTTATTAGCGGATAACTGATAGATAGCACATAGATAACTGATAGATAACTGATAGATAGCTGATAGATAACTGATAGGGAACTTATAGGGAACTTATAGATAACTGATAGATAGCTGATAGATAACTGATAGATAACTGATAGATAACTGATAGATAACTTATAGATAACTGATAGATAACTGATAGATAGCTGATAGATAACTGATAGAGAACTTATAGATAACTGATAGATAACTGATAGATAACTGATAGATAACTGATAGATAACTGATAGATAACTGATAGATAACTTATAGATAACTGATAGATAACTGATAGATAACTGATAGATAACTTATAGATATCTGATAGATAACTGATAGATAACTGATATATAACTGATAGAAAACTGATAGATAACTGATAGATAACTTATAGATAACTGATAGATAACTGATAGATAACTGATAGATAAATTATAGATAACTGATAGATAACTGATAGATAGCACATAGATAACTGATAGATAACTTATAGATATCTGATAGATAACTGATAGATAACTGATATATAACTGATAGATATCTGATAGATAACTGATAGATAACTGATAGATAACTGATAGAAAACTGATAGATATCTGATAGATAACTGATAGATAACTGATAGATAACTGATAGAAAACTGATAGATAACTGATAGAAAACTGATAGATATCTGATAGATAACTGATAGATAAATTATAGATAACTGATAGATAACTTATAGATAACTGATAGGGAACTGATATATAACTGATAGATATCTGATAGATAACTGATAGATAACTGATAGATAACTGATAGAAAACTGATAGATAACTGATAGATAACTTATAGATAACTGATAGATAACTGATAGATAACTGATAGATATATATATACAATAATTATTCATAAATATAGTATAACTCATCCTTAATGTTACACATACATTATTATCTGTCACTATATACTAACACTGGATACACTATTACAAGTATACATTACATTAATGTTATCTTTTACTACTGGTATGATGTTATGTAATAGCATTGTATAATGATAATATATGTATCCATAGGCTATTGTGAATGTGAATGTATTAGTATTGACTAATATTAGTTATCTGAAATATAAATAGCTGAGATGTTTTCTTAATCTTATATATATATATATATATAAATAGTATAGATATATATGTATATATATAAGTATATACAAATATAACTTATATATTTTTTTTATATTATTTGTAATTACTATGTATACTAGGTGATATAGAAGATTACATTTTTGATTAGTAATATAGCATATTGAGATAATATTTGTATATAAAATGATATATAAATGATTTTATATATAATTTTGATACAAATACAAATATTTTGTATTAATAATAATTATGCAATTGTAAAAAATCTACGACAAATTGTTAAATTAATTTAAATTATTTTCAATTCAGTTATTACATGAAGCATGTTACTAGTGTTTCGAATCATTCTAGCTAGTGTATATACGGATATCATGAGTGTATTTGTATATTCACCCTGTATACAATAATGTAAAAGTTTACAGTACATCTTTAAGCTAAGATCTGTCACTGCCATATTGGCATATCATTAACATATACAGGCCAAACTATGGCATATATAACTCAATAATGTTAATACATTTACTTATTCTTTATTATTAGTTTTTTCTCCTGTTTTATGTCATTTTGAATATCTATTTTCTATATTCAATACATTTTATTATTATTATTATTATATTATTATTATTATTATTATCTTAACATATACATATTTTAATCAATTCCACATTATATTAAGAATATTGTTTACTTATATTTATATCAACAAAATATTGATATCAAAAAGTATCATTACTACTTAGACTGAAAATAATTATCACATATAGTTTTATAACTAAGTGTATGAAAACCTATGTCAACTTGTCTAGCATAAGAGAGCTATAACTTTGAATTCCTTCCAACGGAAATATAATTGAATATATAAGTATTAGTACTATCATTTTTATTAATAATCAATAACCCTAATTTATATTAATTATTTTGTTTAACATATAAACAATATATGGCCTATTTAAAATGTAATCTTATTATAATTATACGTATGCGCATGAATTCAAGTATTAATATTTAGAAATATTGTTTTAATCGACATATAAATATTAGTTAATATATATATTTGTAAAACGAAATTATAAATATATAAAAAAGCGCTATCATTTAACCGTTCTATATAATTATACAACGATATTATTTACATATCATTAAACGTATAAGAATATCTCCGCGCGCCAGGTTTGCGGTAAGAGATTCCTCGCCTGGAACGGGTTGGAACGTCACAAGAGAACGCACACGGGTTAGCGCCGCCGCCCCTAGTTACCATAGCAACGCCTCTAGTGCACGTTACCATAGCAACGTGTCGTAGTCAGGCGACAGGTATGCGCTAGGTCTACTATAGGCTGTCGGTTAACATCTAGCCCCGATTGCATAACGCGGTCTATCGGTTAGCGTGTGTAGACAGTGTTAGCGCGAGTCTATTTATAGAATGCAAAGTCTGCGATAACGTAAAAACTGTTATAACTGGGCCGAAGTTCTAGAGCGCAGTTTTTGCATCGCCATTGTTTATACCTCTAAAACCGGAGAAAACCGGTCTGACCCTGCAGTTGCATAATACGCGTTACGTCATATATCATCGACCGAAAGTTGGCTTCGATATAAAAACTCTACGAACATCCGATGTATTATGTATATATCACTAGTGATTGTAGTAGTACTAGTAGTATTAGTAGAAGTAGTAGTAGTAGTAGAAGTAGTAGTAGTAGTAGTAGTAGTAGTAGTAGTAGTAGTAGTAGTAGTAGTAGTAGTAGTAGTAGTAGTAGTAGTAGTAGTAGTAGTAGTAGTAGTAGTAGTAGTAGTAGTAGTAGTAGTCGTAGTAGTAGTAGTAGTAGTAGTAGTAGTAGTAGTAGTAGTAGTAGTAGTAGTAGTAGTAGTAGTAGTAGTAGTAGTAGTAGTAGTAGTAGTAGTAGTAGTAGTAGTAGTAGTAGTAGTAGTAGTAGTAGTAGTAGTAGTAGTAGTAGTAGTAGTAGTAGTAGTAGTAGTAGTAGTAGTAGTAGTAGTAGTAGTAGTAGTAGTAGTAGTAGTAGTAGTAGTAGTAGTAGTAGTAGTAGTAGTAGTAGTAGTAGTAGTAGTAGTAGTAGTAGTAGTAGTAGTAGTAGTAGTAGTAGTAGTAGTAGTAGTAGTAGTAGTAGTAGTAGTAGTAGTAGTAGTAGTAGTAGTAGTAGTAGTAGTAGTAGTAGTAGTAGTAGTAGTAGTAGTAGTAGTAGTAGTAGTAGTAGTAGTAGTAGTAGTAGTAGTAGTAGTAGTAGTAGTAGTAGTAGTAGTAGTAGTAGTAGTAGTCAGGTAGTAGTAGTAGTAGTAGTAGTAGTCAGGTAGTAGTAGCAGCTGTATATATTAATACTTAATTCACTAGGTGAGACACCATACAAATGTGCAGTGTGCGGTCGTAGATTTGCTAACAAATACAATATGAGAACTCACATACGCAGGACGCACAAACTCGATAGTATCACCTTACTTCCATTAGAGGTTAGTGGAGACCTTTAGTGGTGACCTTTAGTGGCGACCTTTAGTGGTGACCTTTAGTGGCGACCTTTAGTAGTATTACCACAACGGTCATTAGTCTCTAGTGTTTTTGTATAGTATCTATTCAATATCGACATTAATATTAACCTCATATCGTTTCTAAACCAAAGAACCCGGTTTTTACTGGTTTTTATAGTTTTTCATTTTTATACAATAAAAACAAGTACAAATTCTAATTCATAACAAAAAACTAACTAAATTGCATTATTTTTATTATAATTTTTAAATATATAGACATATCACATAATGGAAGAGTTTGAATCTAATGTATGTATATATTAAAAAAAAATATGAAATATTATCAAGTATGTCATATTATTTAATACTATTATATTTATTAACATATAATAACATATATTATTATCTAAATGTAACCAAAGTGGTTTTGATGATATAATACAATGCTTCAATAATTGATTTAATAAGTAGATATCATTAAATCATAACATATATTTATTAATCAAACATAACAACATTTTATAATGAATACGTTTCATTGAAAAACATTCATCTATACACATCTATCTATATATCACATGTTACATTAACATGACTGATTTAGTTATTAAAAACCACTATTGTGAAATAATTATAAATGAATAAATATAATTTTTATATATATTTACATATATAATATTATAATAATATATTTGTTATTAAAAAATAATAAATTTTATTGAAAATATTATTTTAAATTATAAAATGTTATGATAGGATAAGTGGATCATGTTATGTTAGGATAAGTTACAATAAACTAAAACAGTACTTTACTTTATATTATTTAGTAAAATGATTAAATTTGGTAATATTTGGCTATTACATATAAATAGCTCTTATTGGTAATAATGTATTACCATAAAAACGATATATTTTTACATTTCAATATATAAATAATTCATAATTAGAATATTCAGCCTAATATGGTGTAATTAAATTTGTAATCACTTAATCATTGTATCGTAGACATGTAAGTATAATTAGATGAGTGTCCTACCCACTCCCTGATATAACATATAATGTAAGCAAGTATAACTTATATTATATATATTTTTAGTTAAATTAATTTTAAAAAAACCGTAAAAACCTAAAAACCATGGTTTTTTCAACTTGTAAAAACTGATGAAAAAACCTATTAGAAAAAATCAATTGAAAAAACCAAATCAACCCTGCTTAATATATAACAATATTTAACGACCCGTATATTTATTAGTTTTAATAGTTCTAGTCTAGTACTTCTCATCATCGACATCCCCTATATATCTGTATGTAATTCTCCTCCGATGTACACTATAACAGCAGAATGTACAACTCGTGGGTAGTAAAGCCTCGATAACTCTAGAGACAGATTCATCAGTGCACGCTTGCATTAGAGATCAGGTTTACATCCTCGTCTTCCTCCTCCTCCCCATCTCCTCCTCCTCCTCCTCCTCCTCTTCCTCCTCCTCCTCCTCCTCCTCCTCCTCCTCCTCCTCCTCCTCTTCCATCTCCTCCTCCTCCTTCTCCTCCACCTCCTCCTCATATTATTATAAAAATTTCACCCCAGACAGGAAGCACTATTCTCCCCTCAGTTCCTATGGCGATACACACCGTGAACAGCATCGTCCCCATCGTCATGGTTACCAACGCAGCCTCCGCCACCGCTACCATACTCTATAACCCCCCCCGCCGCACGCACGCTAATCCACAGGACCGAACGTTCTCCTCCGACACCTCCTGCTGCTCCGATAACGTGATACGCGTTTACCCGTCGACCAATCGGAATCCTGTCGCCGCCGTCTCCATGGAAACCACCGACTACGCGAAACATTCCTCGCCGGCGGTGACTCACCAATACCTGACCTCCGTCGCCGTAACCCCCGCGCCGTCCAACCCCGTCTTTCAATTCCCCGACTTATGATACGTATGACACTCGGCTCCCGTTGTTCTATTGTTCTATTGTTCTATTCCTAGTTAAACATGTAGATTTCGCTTAGATTTAGGCGGCGATTCTATGTAAGTTAATTAGCTTCCGAGGCCTGGCGCCACCTATCTTTACGTTATGAAGTTTGACCGCGTATTATAACGTTAAGGATAGCCGCCGCGACACCCGAAATTGAATAGAACGTTTCCCTTAGATTTTTTGCGTAGAAATTATATTTAAATTTCATTAAATTCCGACGCTAACTATTCTCGATTATTAAATTATACGGTTAACAGGGTAACGAACGAAGATTATTTCATTATTATCTTTGTAATAAGTGGACCAATGCGTCGTTTTCATCAATTTAAAAGTAATAGTAATATATTATTTTGCGTATACAAACTAATTATTATAATATAATAATATTGATATATATATATTATGTTACTTCTATTTGTGTACCAAGGATTTCGATAAGCAAAGATGTATCGCTCTAATTAATTTGTGAAATTAATGAAAAATTGCGCAACTTTGACAATTCGCTTTTAACATTATTTAAAACAATAATATCGCCACCTAATTAGCCAACACTAATCGGTGTTACAATTTATTCACGTAAATAGATACAAGCGATATATCTTTGCTATCCTCGTCCCCACCGTGTACGGTACCCCTCGTACCCCGTAAGGTTCCTCTGTACCCCGTAAGGTTCCCCTCGTACCCCGTAAGGTTCCTCTATACCCCATAAGGTACCCTCTGTACCCCATAAGGTACCCCTAGTACCCCGTAAGGTTCCTCTGTACCCCATAAGGTACCCCTTGTACCCCATAAGGTACCCCTTGTACCCCGTAAGGAACCTATGTACTAGTACCTCGTACTATGTAAGTTTTCTATGCGAATTTGTATCGTACATATTATTTACCGCATAATCTAAATTAGGAATTGTTATCGAGAATCGTACGCATACCCGTATGATTGATATTATTTATAGAAATTCGAAGAAATATAAATGAAATCCGAATAGTAATCGTGCTTATCGTCTTGTTAATTGATTGAACAATTATTTGAGCAAATACATAGTCGAAATATACATAGTTAAACTTGTGTAAACTTGTAATATTTAGATAGATATAGTTTATCGTTTAAAACAAACAAAATGACATAAAACAATAATAATAATAAAAAAACAAATAACGAATATAAACGAATATATATATAATGATTTATAAATGCCATGTTACATTTGGTTGAGATATCGGAACATATGCGCGTGCTTTAGGAGGTCATATTGATAGCATTATCAAATAGAAAATGAAACAAAAAACAAACAAAATTCTTCTAATAAATATTATTATTCACTCATTATAATTGCTAACGATAACATATACGTGTTATTGAAATAAACAAAGAACGATACGAAATTAAACAACGACTAACGGGTGGTAACTTTACTGTTATTGCACGTAACTCTACTGTTAGTGCACAGTTAACTTTATCGCTATCGTTATTATTTATACTTTATAAATAAAATATCGAATTACTTTGAAGCGAGGGCGATATCGTATAATGATTCAAATGAGCTCGAGACGTGAAGTATTGCTATTTCTAGACGTTAACTAGTTTCCCCTATTAACCTCGAGTGATCGATTCGCTCGCTACTGAACAGTATTCTTATATTTGCCGACGAGTGACGTATAACATGCGTCGATATACGGTAGTGCACTACTGCGACATGCCGCACTGGTAATCACCTCTAGCAACTTCTAGTGTATGACCCCTATTGACATACATGTACAGATCTCTATCCGTGACCCCCGTACACCTCTGACGGCATGCAGGTACCGAACTCTATTACTGACCGCGGTTACCTATAGATTCGACTCTGGTATTGATACATTTAGTCGTGCGAGGGTATTGACCTCTATCCGTGACCCCGTTGACCTCTAGTGGTGTGAAGGTATTGACCTCTACTCGTGACCCCCACGTTACCTCTAGTGGCGTGAAGGTTTTGACCTCTATCCGTGACCCCCGCGTTGACCTCTACTCGTGACCCCCGGGCGTTGACCTCTATAGTACTGACCTCTAGTGGCGTGAAGGTCCATGAGTATCTCGCTGATGACGATGGCGGCGTCCAACAACACCAGGATGCATAGAACCATCTGGAACGCGCCGCTCTCCAAGAATTTCAGAATTCGCCCTCTGCATCTGTGCGTGTTATGAAGGAATGTAGTTATATTATTATTATTATTATTTATTTGTGTTTATACACTTTTTAAATGAAGGTTAACAAAAGTGTTTGTGATAACATGGTAATATAATATAAAAACAAGGTAATATATGCTCGTGATATATTAAATAATAAAAATTACATTATAACTCATATGCAATTATAAATAAATGAGTTTTAAATGATGGTGTTGATTCACAAGATCGTAAATTAATATCGAGCCTGTTCCACTTGATAGGTGCCTTTTCTGTGTTGCTTTGAATTTGTATATACCGAATATCGGCTATAATAATCGGAGGGATACTCATAAGCTATGTTTAGCTTATACTAAGGATAGCCTTATAACGTAAGCAGGTCGGCTATTACATCATTAGTAATGATTCATCATTAATAGTACGCCCTAGTGCCTTTTAAGACGATTTCGTAGACAATTTCCCCTATTATTATTTTTTGCCCCCAACTTTTAAATTTTTACCTACAAAAATATTATTTTTCGTAATCAATTATATCGTAATTCTATATATTTATTAGAAATCAGTATATTATTCGTTAACAAAGTTCACTTTCACATCCAGTAAAGAAAGGCACTATATACTGTACACTTGTATATTAATCTTAGGGCAAATCTCTTTTGTTTCCATACCCGATATCGATGCCGCAAACATAAAAGACACCACACATGTATGGCTATATAATCATATTGTAATCGTAACGTAGATTATGTAGGCACGTCTTGCGCTATTTATTGATATCCTATATTGTAATCGTAATTGTAATATTTTATTTAAACACGACTCAGTGTATACTGTTCTGTATACAAAACCAATTTGTTCAGTGATTCTAAGGTAAATTAAGATGTTTTAAGACACACGCAACACAAATTATTAAATTTGAGCTCATATTGATCAATATGAGCTCAAATTTAATAATTTGTGTTGCGTGTGTCTTAAAACATCTTAATTTACCTTAGAATCACTGAACAAATTGGTTTTCGACAAAGCGACAATCCGTTAAAAATTAGTACAAAATTACATTGAAATGTATTATAGAAAAATAATTTATATAACGAAAATATACGAAAATACATGAAAATGGTTGCTACAACTTGATTCTTTAATATTTTTTATAAATAGATCTTTTTTCTACAAAATATTATAAAAAGAGAAGAAAAAAATGTTGGTTTATTTGTTATACATTTTTGAAAAATATTGATTTTTTCTAAAAAATTAGATGAAAGTATACATTTTTATAAATTAAATATCTTTTTTTTAATTTTACCTTTTATATTATATAGACATATAAATAAATTGTAAAAAAAAAAATGTGTTCATATATTTGAGTTTTAATTAAAAATCCTAGAAATGTCGTTTATTGAACAAAATTAAACAATATAATTTGTTATATTTTCCATAATTATCACATTTAATCGATGTGCTATTACAATTTCATTATACAAACAAAATAATTAGTAGGTTAAAATTGTTCACGTCAATTTGTAGTCATTTATAAAATTCCACATGTTAAATTTTGTATGTGAAACTTATAGGAAATATCACGAGCCCTATAGGATGGTCAAACATTTATAAAAATTGTCTTGACTTATTTGTATACATTATTTTATAAGTTCCGAGTTGACAAGTATTGGAAGACCCGTATCCAGCTGAATGATCACTCTTAATGTACGGTGTACGGCATAGTTACATGACGGCCAGTCGCCTATAATTGATGAAGACACTCGCAGCGCCGACAACAATGTAATACTTATGACGTAATCGCCGCTGCCGTCGTCGATAATACAGCGTTATTGATATTATATAACACGCCCCTAATATGTGTGCGAGAAACCCTATCTCTACGTTATATCATCGCTAGCTTTCATCGTATTAGTGGGGGTGTAATCTGCTGATAGGTATATCGGTATAAAACATACACTTTATATATATATATATATATATGTATGCAGGATAATATCAAGACCTCATATATCCTCGAGGTTATAGGAGGTCTCTCGAGATAATACGACGATGATGCTTTTATATTTAGAAATGCGATTAGGAATGAACTCGGTGAGGGTTATAGTAAACAGTGTTGTGGTGATGATGATCTCGGTTATCTAGCCAACCTACAGGTTTCATAAGTGTCGATATATTAGATATAAATATGTGTTTTATAGACCACATTCTGTACTATTCTAGGGGCGGCGTAACAGGAGGGAAGGAGGGGTTATACCCCCCCCCCACTTTAAAATCTATAGATTTGTTCCCTATAGGGGGACCTCCCGTGTATTGGTCCCCCCCCCATTTTTACCACAACATTTATGTCGATCGGTTAGTCCCCCCTACATACAACCATCGTTCCGTATACCGTATAGTCTATGTTTACGCCCGGTGACCTAGATAAGCTGCACGCCGATACACTGATTATAATGAGATGACGTCATGTTATTACATCATCAGATAATTAATCCTTAAGGACACCGATACGTAGCTCCCTCAACACAAACAAACAAACCACAAGCTCTCCATTCGTACACCGCATTCTCCGTAAAGTTAAACATTTAATACCATCTTGTTAACAGATAATATATATATATATATACACAATGTGTATTACACATATATATATATATATATATACAAGAACATCAATTTTTTGTAAACAATAATAATCATGTATTAGAATACTACTATTACGTACTACAAAATATATATTTGTGTACTTCTAAAGGTTTGAAATGAAGATGTCCTATTAATTGAGATATACGTTAGCTAGTGTAACCCTAGTGTAAATCTAGTCCTATTATTGTGGCGTTTATTAATGATCATTAATTACGCGGTATATGAATAAGGCCGATATGTCGGACAGTTTTGTTATTAATTAAGAACTTATTAACGCTTTTACTAAAATAGCCGACGCGTTAATAAGAATATAGAATTTCAAAATCAATATTCATATATTAATCGTTGCCGACATTGTAAACGATCGGCAAGCGAGTATCGCTATGCAAATATCCGATCGTGTATAAATAGATTGACCTATTACGTAATAGATAAATTAGCGATTCGATGTATCTCGCGGACAACTTTTACTAACCAAAAGTAAAAATACCAATCTACATTATTGAAATTGTATTATTATTGTTACTTGTATATATATATATATATATATATATATATATATATATATGTATATATATATATATGCTACAGGTATATACTAGGGATCTAAATTTTCAAATCTTTCAAATCGAATTTCAAATCGAGTCAAATAGAGTCAATTCGAGTCACATCATTTTCAAACATTTATATAAATTATTATTTAAAATCTTAAATCTAATTTTCGAGTCAATTCGAGTCACACCTATTTTCAAACATGTGTATGGATTAAATTCACTATTTATCATAGTATTGTAGCTACATTATATGTAATTTATGTACTTATAATTTATATAAGTCATTATTTATTTGTATATATAATAGGAATATATTTAATAAGTTCGATTAGTACTATAATTTGGAATAAACTCGAAAAAAAGGAGAATTTATACGATTTTGTATACGATTCGGAGTGACAGATTATTATTAAGCTAGATGTAGTGATTTAAATTAGTGAACAAACATGTATTAATAGATAATAGAGAAGGGCGTAATTAGTTAATTGAGTATCCTAAGTTATTATTATATAATACTCATGATTCGATTTTATATGATACATTGGATGGCATACAGTGTATGATAGACTCTCAATATATAACTCTATGTAGAGAAATAGGTACACTTATTAACTATTTTAGTGTTTGTATATTATATATGTGTGTATATATGCATGTATGTAGGTAGGTGTTTATTTAGTTAGATAGGTATGATAGAATGATAGGCAGGCAAATATGTAGGCAGGTATACAGGTGGGGAGGTAGGTAGGCAGTCAGGTATGTAGGACCTACACATATATATATATATATATATATATATATATATATATATATATTGTGAAAGAGGTAGGTATGTATATAGGTAGATAGGTGGGTAGTATAGTTAGGTAGGTTGTAGGTAGATAGGTGGGTAGTCAGGCAGGTATGTATGTAAGTAGGCATATGGATGGGTGGGTAGATAGGAGGTAGGTAGGTGGGTGATAGGGTAGTTATATAGGCAAGTAGGTTGGTAGGTAGTCATGAAGGTAGATAGATATATGGGTGGGTAGTTAGGTAGGTGGGTGGATAGGTAGATAGATAGTTAGGTGGGTGGTAGGGTAGTGTATGCATATAGGCAAGTAGGTGGATGGGTAGGTAGTCAGGTAGGTATATGTATGGGTGGGTAGTTAGGTGGGTGGATGGATAGGTAGATATGTGAGTAGGTAGATAGATAGGTAGGTGGGTTGTTGGGTAGGGTATGTATATAAGCAAGTAGGTGGGTGGGTAGGTAGTCATGAATATACTTAGATTTGTAAGTAGGTAGGTATATAGGTGGGTAAGTAGGTATTCATGTAGATATGTAGCTATAGTAGGTAGGTATGTAGGAAATCTGCAATGGAATTTGTTTAGCTTTACTGTGCTCTCACATTAGACTTTGTTTGTAGAAGTAAAGGGGATCAACTGTATATTAGATGATGGGAAGTTTTTACTATCAATAAATTCAATAATTTATATGACAAACATTGTTTTATGATTTGAAAGTCTTCGAAGCCATGATTTGGTAGAGATTTGATGTCTCCAAATATTTTTTTAGTGATCTGAAAGTCTTCGAAGCCATGACTTGGTAGATATTTGATGTCTCCAAACATTTTTTTAGTGATTTGAAAGTCTTCGAAGCCATGACTTGGTAGAGATTTGATGTCTCCAAACATTTTTTTAGTGATTTGAAAGTCTTCGAAGCCATGACTTGGTAGAGATTTGATGTCTCCAAACATTTTTTTAGTGATTTGAAAGTCTTCGAAGCCAAGCAAAGATTTGAATTTTTAGATCACTAGTATATACAGGGCGAGCATGACGATGACGGCGGTGATTAAAGTGTTACGTAATGCGTGTACCACGTGACCCAGAACGGGGTTGCTAGGCTCGGTTGACCTATAGATGGCGCTGGTAGTAGTGGCGCTGGTGACTGATGCTACGCGTCACGTGTCACCAGGATAGGTCACGTGTCACGAGGACATCACGTGACTTCATCGAGTCATCTACAGAAAACGTATCGACGTACAATAGTATAGGACAACCACCTGGTATTCAACTACACATCTGGAACATTCTCGAACGTATCGTAATTCTAATGTCGTAATCGTAATATCGTCGTTAGCGTGGAGCGTATCGTTTTCATTGAGCTAGAGAGAAAGATTTAGCTCTCTAGCTCGCGAGGTGATCGCCGACACAACGATTGTAGTTGATGTTTTTATTTAATCGTTGGTCGTATACGATTGAAAACGAAATAATTATTTTTGGAATTTTCCTCGCCATTTTCTAATGCTAAAAAAGACTGCACTGTTGGCTGGCTAATATATTCGCTATCGCAACGTATACTCTATAGAGTGGATTCTGTCCGGGTTGTCAGGGTTTGTTGGCGAGTTATACGGGTGTATTTGTCCTACGTAAGTACTTATGCGAGATACACGTATATATATATTTTTATATATATATATAGCTATATATATATATATAGCTATAGGGGAAAGTCTCCAATTACCCTCTGTTTATTCTTGTCAATGCAATTATACACTAATTAGAAAATAAAAATTATTTATTGCCATAATATCACCCTAATTACAAAATGTCAAATATATATATATATATATTAAATATCGAATAAGTTATTACAAATAGTAATTTGAGACTTTACCCTACCCATAGGTATAATAATTGTGTAAATAAACTTGCTGATACATCGAAAGTACTCGTTCTTACATGATAGCCCCGGATAAATAATACACACATACATATATATATATATATATATATATATATATCATAGGTCAACTTATTATGTTGTGCGGTAAAATACTAGTTTATAAGCATCATCTAGGGGAAAGTAACCTAATACGGGGGACACTTTAACAATAAATGGTCTTAACATTTTATGACTCATTATTTTTATTCAAAAATTACAATATATTAAATTATATGATTATAGATATTATTGTGATTTTAAAATTGTATTTAATCTTGTAATTATATAGATAACGGGGGTGTTCGTATTCGGTACCCATTTCCGAATACGGACACCATGTATTATAATACGGACACCCTGTATACACTAGATAAACTATATATTATTGATGAATCAATCAGAGTTATTTATCATTAATTTTATGAACAATTTATTCTAATTTAATTAGTTAATAATTTATTTATTTTTATTATTTTTTCAATTAATTATTCAATTTAATTATCTAAATAATAACAATTTTTGATTTAGCTTTAATGGTGGTATTAATATTATAACGCACACGATTTTTATGAAAATCAGAATAATTCATACTCTACACGCTGATTGGTTATAGGGTGTCCGTATTAATACATCTAGAGTGTTTGTATTAGGAACTTATATGACCTCTAGATATATGCTTATAACTTAATAAATATTTGATAACAAATATAGAAATTATATATATAATTTTTAGGATGCTTTATTTTGTAATAATATAGTGTTATTTTGTTATTTATAATAATACTAATATATCCAATTAATTGATTTTTTTATTACGATTTTAAATTTTTGGGAAAAAAGAATTTAACTTAAAACCTTCTCAAGAATATACAAATGTATTAATATAAAAAATAACAATATATTATTAATATATATTAATAACTAAAGTATTCTAAACATTATAAGCTTAAATGTTATATTTTGTATCAAATATTAATCATATAAATCGGTCATATAAATCCCCAGTACAGACACTCTGCATGTCTTAATACGGACACCCTTAATACGGATAACCATTCATCGCGCAGCGTGTGAAATATTCTAATTTTTTTAATAAAAATCGCGCGAGTTATAATATTAATACCACCATTGAAGCTAAATCTAAAAATATTATCAATTATATATCTATTTTATATTTATCTATTTATATTAAATTATTCATAAAATCAATTATAAATAATGTAATTGTAATTTATCTGATTGGTTCATCACTAATATAGTTTATCTAGTGGTATATAGGGTGTCCGTATTATAACAAAGGGTGTCCGTATTCGGACATGGGTACCGAATACAGATACCCCCGTTATCTATTGAATTAAAATATTATATAAAATTTTAAAATCACAATAATATCTATAATCATATAATATTAATTAATTGTAATTTTTGGATAAAAATATTGAGTCATAAAATTTAAGACCATTTATTATTAAAGTGTCCATATTAGGTGTCCACTTTCCCCTATATAGCAAAAAAGTTATTTAAAAAAGGGTTAATGGGAAAAAATAGACTATTATATATGTAAATCATGTACACAATGAATACACAACTGTTTAGCACTACTGTGGTGAATCATGACTCATCATTATAATAGTTTATTAACCTCTAGATCGTATTCAATAATTGTGAATATACTCGCTTTGATTTAGGTTATTAGGACTTCATATTAGGACCTGCACAATAATAATAATAATTGTCATTTTGTATTCCATTATAATGGTACTATAGTTGTATACTACACACTTGTATAGTGCCTATCTATAATATCTATAATCATATAATATTAATATATTGTAATTTTTGAATAAAAATAACGAGTCATAAAAGGTTAAGACCATTTATTGTTAAAGTGTCCGTATTAGGTTACTTTCCCCTATATCTAAATAAATAGATTTGTGGATTTAAATTTTATTAAAATTGTATGCATTAAAAGCCACCTTAATGTTAGCTCTCTATATATGTAATGGTTACTTTTGTACTCTAAGCTTGATACTTTTCAGAGGTATATTTAATTATAGTTCAATGATTTACATATTATAATCAAATATACCACGGATAGGGGAGAGTGGGGCAGCTTGACAATATTTTCTTATAATGCTTATATCTCATTTATTAATTACAATATTTTAATTTTCTAAAAGGTATTATTAATCATATGCTTATCATTTAACACTTTAGATAAAGATATAATTATACATATAAGTTGAATTAATTAATTGCAATTTAATACATAATAACAACTGGTTCAACCGCCCCTATAGTGCACCATGGGGAAGGTTGAACATATGTAAATATGATACATAATTAATACAATATGTGAAATTTATGTATAATTTAATTATTTACTCGCATAAATAAGAATGTATACATTCTTCAATATATATATATATATATATATATATATATATGTATATATATATATATATATATATATATATATATATATATATATGTATATATATATATATATATATATATATATATATTAACATTAAAGCTAATAATAAGTGGTAGTCTATTTGTTTGTTTGCATTTTCTCAACATTACTATAGTAATACTATATATTTAACATAATAACAATTATATGATATTAGCAATTGCTGATCGTATAAAAGAAATTGTAATAATTATTATTAGTTAAATACAATAATATCGTATATGTAAGGAGTTTGGGACGGAATTAACACGTGTTCAACCCAGACCATCATGGCGGTGTTCAACTTGCCCTAAATAGATCATTTTATTTCAATTAACATAATATTAATTCCATTTTAAATTTATTTTTTATATTATCTTTAAATTATAAATAGTTAAACAAACTTTATTAATATGTAATAATAATGTTAAATGAGTAATACTAGTTAATACAAAGTTGATTTTAAATACCTTAAAAGTAGGACAATTATAAAGAATTTGTAAAAGTTAAATAATTAAATATCAAAAATTAAAAACTAATTTGCATTCAAATTATGGTAATTGTATGGTGAGTAATGTGTTTTAAAATAAACGTATGATTTTTATTAAATAAAGAACTAATTGATATGGTTCAAGATACCCCTATATTCAACCTTCCCAAATCTGCCCTCTTTATTTATTTGTTAAATAAAAATGCATTCATATTTATAATTTTTAAATCCTATTTTTATATAAATATTTTATTAAAATTACGAATTCATTTATAAATTCGCTTTTAATTGAATGCTTTTTTTTCTATATTATGTTGTCGGCATTCCAAATATATAATGTGTATTACATTATATTACGGTTTAATGTAATAATATTGAAATCATTGATTTAAAAACAAGTTTTTGAATTGATTTTTTGTATAAATTCAAAGTTATACTCCTGGACGATGATGCAATACGATAAAATCACTCAAGCGTTTAATACAAATTTCACAAAATATGTAGGACGTTTATTAACCTTAATTATTAACAGACGTCGTCCTTCCCTTTACTTATATTACCTAATTAATGACTTATAGTTAGGTATTGTAATATAACTTATATATGTGTTATTGCTCACCATGGCTCATTATGTTCACTATTTGCATAACAACTATAGTTATCTAACGAATGCGTACACAATTGAACAGTTAGTTACATCAGAATAAAGGTTACCGGTAACTAGGGGCGCTGCAACAGTGGGTGAAGGGCAGGGGGTATATGTCCCCCCCCCACTTTAAAATCTAGGGGGACCTCCTATGTATTGCCCCCCCCCCCCCCACTTTTACCACCAAATTTATTTTGATTGGTCGGTCCCTCCTACATACAGCGCCCCTACAGTTAACCTACCTACAGCTAACCTACCTACTTGTAACCTACTTGTAACCTACTTATAACCTACTTACCCGATAACTGCAATCAATAATTAGGCTAAGCGTTTACACACGTATAAATATAGATTATATTCGTATTGTTTCACGGGTAGCGCGCTGTGCATAGTTACCCGCCTGGTTACGAGATGCACGTGATTAATATTAATCACGTGATACCTACGGATGTTGTCGATATGTCGCGCGTGTGTAAACAAACACGACAACCACACTTATTATCGCCCATCCGTTACCGCGTGTCATGTGATAACAACGGCACTCGTTCGTTTCTATACTCGAGCAAATACAGTATACCGTACAGAGTTACGTAGAACAATGTACACTGTATATTGTACAGTGTACAATGTACAATGTACACTGTACAGTGTACAGTTTACACAATATACAGTGCATGAAATAAGGATTTTTACTGGAGGGGCAAATACAATTTAATTATATATATTCTATTTTGTAATTACTAATTTTGATACTCATATAAAATATGAAATGCATTTAACTGTAGGTAAATTAATTTTCAAGAATGCTAAAAACCGTTTTTAAATCAGTAAAATATAATATATTTAAATTTCTAATTAAAAAGTTGATATTCTATTCGAAATATATATTTGTCCTAGATATTTTTTATAAACAACCTGTTTTAAAAGCCTTTTTTAACACTTATATGTAATATTTACTTTAAAAAATTAAAAATCTAATAAATAATATATTAATTATTCGAATTCAGTCATAAAATTAATTTGATAAATTATTTTGTTGATACCCGTACATATCCCTAATACTTAATATTTAATATTTACGATTGTTATTTAATAATAAATATAAAATAAACATTTACCTGAAAACATTCATTAATATATTATCTTTCTGCTGTGTTCTTTTTTCTAGACATTTTAAAGTAAAATAATCAAATTTCAGTAAACATAATACTAAGAATGTACCGAATTGACTCAAATTTATATTAATATTTCTGCAATAATTTTAAATATTTCTACTAAAAATAAATACCAATTAATATATATACATTATCTACACATATAATATAATTTATATATGCAGATATATCATTATATATCTATATGAATACATACATGCATGTATATACATACATATATGACCTATATTATAGGTCATTACATAATATTTTTAAATGGGAATTTTTTTTTACTGGGTGGGCATTTTCTATTACTGGGGGGGGGCATAGTTAACATGTTATTGCATGTACAGGTGTACATACGGGTGTACACTGTACATACAAGTGTAAATTGTACATACGGGTGTATAATGTACATACAGGTGTTTAGTAAGTATGTGTGCGTTTGTTTGTTTATTGATCTGTGATCGCAAATAACGCTACGAAAGTTACGCATATATTTACAAATAAGTATAAATATACATTCAAATGAACACACACACCTACGCGCACACACATACGCACATACACACATACGCACACACACATACATACACAAACGCGTAATCGAATGAAGACGTATATATACGTTATTTATTATGAAATGGTACACATATATATAATGGTATAGTATATTTATGTTAAATGTTGTTAAGATATGTATTAATCATAACTACCACGAATTCAATACTCGTATATTGTATACTATATAACATTAAAGCACTTTGATAATTGAAACATTTACCTAACCTCTACGTTAACCCCAACGTTAACCCCAACGTTAACCCCAACGTTAACCCCTGTTTAATTAGCGTATAGGTGTAGATATAGCACCAATCACGTTTAGATTTATTCAATATATATATATATATATATATATATATATATATATAACTATAGTTACCGATTAAAAATGTATTTATGGGTAATTGTCTGTATAAACTGTCACTGGCCATGGGTCACCACTGCCCATGAGTCACCACTGCTCATGAGTCACCACAGGCCATGAGTCACCACTGCCCATGAGTCACCACTGACCATGAGTCACCACTGCCCATGAGTCACCACTGCCCATGAGTCACCACTGGCCATGAGTCACCACTGCCCATGAGTCACCACTGCCCATGAGTCACCACTGGCCATGAGTCACCACTGCCCATGAGTCACCACAGGCCATGAGTCACCACTGCCCATGAGTCACCACTGTCCATGAGTCACCACTGCCCAGGTATAAAGCCGCCATTCATGACTACTACACA
>OZ025242.1:87495704-87528204 GCA_964019155.1 Osedax fenrisi
ATAAGTCGGACTTTTCTATAAGTCGGTAACATATTAATATGTTTATTATTATAATATGATTATACTATAATTATAGTCAAATTTATGATTTTTATACTGGATAAGTAGGACTTAAATTTTTTTTATAAAATGTCAGAAATTGTTAATTTGAATAATGTATAATATAATTTTAGTAAGTAATATTATTGAATACAACATTTTATGTTATTGATTATTGGATAATTCCACATTTTGGTAACTCATAGTCTTATTTTTATGATCTTCTGAATCTTGGATAATTCGGACATCTCGCTAAGTCGGAGGCAGTCTCTTCCGACTTATCAGGAGTTGTCTGTATATATATATATATATATATATATATATATATATATGTGTGTGTAAATATATTTATATATATACTACATTTTATAATGCACATATACAAGTTCTTATATATATGTACATGTATATATATATATATAATTTAGAAAACGGAGTCGTTATATAAACAGAGGTATACACTTGTAGAACACGTGATAGTAGGCTAATGATCATGTGATATTCTATGATCGTTGACAACGTTAATGAGTCACCATCATTATTACGCAGTAAGTATGTTAATAGAGACAGAGAGAGACAGAGAGTGATGTAGTGTGAGATAGATATATATAGAGAGATATAGAGAGAGAGAGAGTGATATAGTGTGAGAGAGATAGATAAATAGAGAGAGAGAGAGAGTGTGAGATAGAATGAGATATATATATATATATATATATATATATTTTTTATTCGTATATATAGAGAGAGAGAAGTTAGCTCGACGACTCATTTTACCTGATGATGTAATAGGAATACAGGCATCGCCACACATACCATTATACGATTACACACAATACGGACATATATGTCCTCTCTATCTCTCTGTATCGAGGACATATATGTATGTTCTCTCTCTGCGTACGCCGTAAAACGAGGAAACATATGTCCTATCTCTCCGTAGCAAAGACGAAAGAACCGTATGCCCGCCCTCATCATTATACCACGTGGTTATATCTGTATCTCGAGTGTCAATCAAGGGTCGCCGACGACTTTTAATGCTGGTGACTCGTGTGTTGATTTGATCAATCATAGCGCAAACTCGGATGTTATTTACATATCATCATCGCTAACCTTGATTAACCTTGATTAACCATGTATGGCTCTAGCCGATGTATGCAATGTAATACGTATACTATAGTAACCTATACTATACTAGTCTATACTATACTAGTCTATACTATAGTATATGTAGAGTGTGTGATCACGTATATACACACATGTATACGTATATATATATATATATATATATATATATATATATATATATATATATATATATATATGTATGAGGTAACTTCGTACATATACATTATGTATGTTGTACATTGTGCAGGGTGGTGTGACTTTTGAAATAATTATGGCGGTGTGATTCATCGATATAAAGAAAGATGTCTTGATATCTATGGTGTGGTTATGTCTCGAGATAGTGATTTAAGGTTATATGTGAATTTATTGACATTATTAAACTCCACATATATATTCAAACTTAATTAACATAATACCTATATCATATAGGTATTATGTTAATTAAGTTTGAATATATATGTGGAGTTTAATATAGGCTATATGTATAATATACATTATGAACTAGACATAACCAGACCGCCGTAATTATTTCAAAATTCACTCCACCCCATAGTACATAATGTATATTATACATATAGGTATTATGTTAATTAAGTTTAAAAGTTTTTAAACTATTTTCTGATATCCTATTCCGACATGCTATATGTACAAACTCATTGTTCGTATATCGTCTATAGAACAGTGGTTAACAACCTATGCGTCATGACTCATCAGTTATGACCCAAATTAGGGTCATTAGGTTTTTTGTTTGACTCATGAGTCATAGGTCATGACTCATGAGCAAATTTCTAAAATTTTTATATTTGTATATATATATATATTATAGTTTTATTATTAGTTTATAAATAATGTTTAATAATACAAAAATAAAATTTGTCATCGCGTCATGGTATATATTTAAATTAAGAATTATCAAAAATAAGGTCACGATGAAACGACGTTAGGAACCACTACTCTATATAGAACGGTGTCGTATTGAGATGATACCAACTATCGATATGATACCAAATGAGCTTTGACATCTAAATTATCGCCCATAGATTATTAAATTCACATTTACAGTGTTATAATAGCATATTATAATATTAGATATTAAATAATTAGCATTGTATATAAATATTATCATGTTTGTAATGAAAAATGTATTTTAAACGATATAATCGAATTATTTTTTTGTGATAGTATTTATTTCATTTGGGGTTTATTTTAGGGTTTATTTATTTTCAAATTAAATTAAAATTTTTTGAAATAATTAATTTATTATGAATATATTGAAATAAACGAATTTTAATGTATTAACATTATAAGTATTTATATTAATTCAATAGAGTAAATTATATTACATGATAATACAATAACTTAGTTCAATTCTGAATTCATAGTATATTAATAACTTTGAAACAATTTTTAAATGAATTTATTTAATAATATTTAATTCTGAATGTCCGAAAACTATAATTCTACTTGTTTATTAAGTTTATGAATTCAGAATTTAACTAATTTATTGTATTCGCATGTAATATAATTTACTCTAAATAACAATAACAACAACAACTTTTAAATTAAAAATTTTTAATTATTTAATTTTAACTTTATTACCTATAATCAAGCTAAGTCCAATATTTATTACCATTTACTACCACTAAACTACTTCTACCCCCGATTATGACTGACTCCATCCACACTGACTTCACATGCTCCTCATGTAACACTATCGCCACTTCACTCACAGAATGTGACCATTGCCGTAAGTGGCTTTGCCAATCATGTTCCAAACTCCCCAAATCTACCCTAAACAAAATGACTGCCTTCCAAAAATCTGGTTTCTACTGGTTTTGTACCAACTGTAGAACTGACTCTAGACCGTCCCAACGTAAGATATTCTCCAATAGCTCCTCCCAAACCTCTCCCATGAGCTCACCTCCCATCTTTAACAATCACTCCCCTGCACCTGCACTACCACTACCCACTTTTTCCCCTGTTGCCACTAAACTATTACAATCCATCACTTCCATAGCTAAACCCCCCTCGTTTAATAACCTTCACCGCTCATGCATACCTCCCTTACTCCCCCCCAAATCTGATAAAATTGCATGGAAAAGAATTAATAACCCCCCCAATACTCCACTTATTAACTTTCTTGTCGGTAAATTACCAACTCATTTTAGACCAGTCCCTAATCCATCTTCAACTACCAACCATTACTCACCTAACCATCCATCCCCCTTTTATGTAGTTATTGAGCATATTAAACCATCTGAAAAATCTCGTGAATTTCTTCTAGAATTACTCACTTACATCAATATACCTACACATGCTCTAAAATCATATAATTTTTCTAATGCAACTGTTATTATTTTCTTTAATACACCAAGTCAGTGTTCCTACTTTTACTCCAAAATTCCATTCATCCGCAGTAACTCAATATACAATCACCTATACATTCGTGCTGAACGATCTATCACTGAGCGAACACATGGTAGAGTTCTTTTCCATGCAACAAAATCTAACCTAGCCCCATCTAATGTCAAATGTACCTTCAATGACTACACTAACTCCTTTGAACTTCGTCATTTGACCAACTCCAAGATAGACTGGAATAAGAACCCAATTTATATATCAAATGACACATACAATACATGGTCTACATCATACAATGCATATAGATTAAATTCCAATTCACTGAATTCATCAATCAGTAATTCTCAGTCATCACATCAATCTTCACAATGACATTCAACCACTCCTATTCCACCATTATCTCAAACCAATCACCAATCTCCATTTTCACCTCTATCTGCACAACCTATAACATCTAGTGAATCACAACTATCACCATCAGACCTACTATCCTCATCACATATACCGTCATATATATCTTCATCACCAACATTATTACCCTCAACTAAACGTTTATCTTCTTCTCCATTACTAAAGGTAGCAACACTTAACGCTTGTTCCATTAGAAATAAAGTAGATATTATTTTAAATATATTTCATGATACTAAGATAGATATTTTATGTATAACAGAAACTTGGCTTTCTATCAAGGATCTACCCATAATTGCATCCCTTAATACCCCAACTACTAACTTTATTCACCTACCACGCCCCGGCCCACACTATGGTGGCGGTGTCGGTGTGCTATATTCAAATGCCTTGAAACTAATACAGTCAAGTGACCTATCACTTGATAATTCAGAAGCCTTCTCATGTACCTTTCACCCTCCTAAATCACAACCACTTACAATTATAACAATTTATAGACCTCCTAATAATTCAATTCCTTACTTCATCGATGAAATTGACAACCTATTGTCTATGATCTCCACCAACAGTATACTACTTGGTGATTTCAATATACCAATTTTACCAAACTCACATAATTCAAATAAATTTATTAATATCATAAATTGTCATAATTTCTTACAACATGTCAAGTCTTCCACACATTCATCTGGAAACATATTATACCTAATTATATCTAACACATCTTCGAATATAATTTCTAATACTAATGTTCATAGTTTAATCACTGACCACCACCTTGTTAGCTGCTCCCTACATATCCCTAAACCAATCAGACCATTAAAGAAAGTTCACTACAGAAAATTAGATAATATAAATATTGCTAATTTTATAAATGACTTCAACATTTTGTACAACAATATAACAGATTCATCTCATATAGACAGCTTTGATAGTAACCTTAGTCTTGTCCTAGATAAACATGCCCCTATTATCACTAACATTTATACAGCTCGACATAATACGTTATGGTTCAATAATTCGTTACACACAGCAAAACGCTCACTTAGAATTAAAGAAAGGAATTGGCGAAAATCCAAAAGCGAAAATTATTTAAATATTTTTAAACATTCACTTTCTAATTATAGAAAATTAATAAAAACTGCTAAAAATAAATATCACATAGATCAAATTAAATCAGCTGGAAAAGATACTAAGAAATTATTTAGAATATCGTCAACACTACTAGGAAAACTGACAAAACGAATACTGCCTGATAACTCCCCTTCAACTAATGCGACTAACTTTTACTCTTACTTTTACATAAAAACATCATCAATTATAGATACTCTCCCTCGACCCTGCATCCCACCAATATCAAGCCCAATATACTCATTTTCCACTTTTTCATTACCAACCATTATCAATATCAATAATCTTTTATTAACAGTTAAATCTACATGTAAACTAGACCCAATTCCATTATGTTTATTACATTCTCTTTCATCCCTTCTTTCTCCATTCTACAAAAAAATTATCGATCGCTCACTAACTGCATGTATCTTCCCATCCCACATGAAATATGCCCATGTAATTCCCATCCCTAAAAACCAATCCATTGATAGGTCAACTCTTTCTAATTATCGTCCCATATCCAACCTTTCTTTCATATCTAAGACAATTGAAAGAATAATTGCTAAACAACTTAGAACATACATCAATAATAATAACATACTGCATAAATTACAAAGTGCTTATACAACGGACAAGAGCACTGAAACTTCACTACTCCATACTTTAAACAATATACTACTATTTCCAAAAAATACTCCCACCATACTGATTCTACTTGACTTGTCGTCGGCTTTCGATACGTTAGACCATAATATTCTTATTAGAAGATTAGAGAACATTGGTATTAAAGATTCTGTCCTTAGTTGGTTTACATCCTACCTAATTAACAGATCCTTTTCTATATGTATAGATAACGCCATAACAGAACCCCGCCATACAACTCATGGTGTACCCCAAGGTTCTGTTTTAGGTCCAATTCTCTTTAATATATATATTTCCCCTTTACTTTACTTACTTGACGAATACCCCGATATAAACTTTCACTCATATGCGGATGACTTACAGCTATACTGTACTTTACCTGACCCAATCAATAACATAAATACTATAAATAAATGCATTAATGACATTAGTAAATGGCTTTCAAATAACTCCCTACTATTGAATAGCCTTAAAACAAAAGCTTTATTAATAAATACATCCCCAGGACATCATTCCATACCACCTATTATTATTAATAATCATATTATAGAATACTCTAACCAAGCTAAAAACCTCGGCCTCACACTTGACCAAAAGCTGTCTTATCTACCACATATAACTAATATATCGAAGTCCATTAATTACACCTTACATACGATCCGACTTATTAGACCTTCTATAACTACTGAACTTGCCAAACTACTAGTTACTTCCTTAATACTGCCCCGACTTGACTACTGTAACTCTACTTTAAATTCACTCCCAGCACATACTATCAAAATGCTCACTAAATTACAATATAGAGCCATCAGAACCATTTTCAGGATAAAAAAATACTCAAGACAACATATCACACCTTATATGAAATCCATTCACTGGCTACCCATCCCTTACCGCATACAATACAAATTACTCCTACTGACCCACCATGCCACCCATAATAATAAACCTGACTATCTTACTGAACTACTTACGAACTACAAGTCATCCCGACCACAACGAACAATACATAAATACAAACTAAATATACCAATAACTTTATCACTAAATAAAAAACAGGAATCTTCTTTTTCTATAATATCACCTAAACTATGGAACTCCCTACCTTACTCAATTATATCTATAGTTTCTGACCACACCTTTAAAGTCAAATTGAAAACACATCTATTTAATATAGCTTATAATAATTAATATACGATACACCGCCGAAAACTCATTACTGATGTTGATCGCAGTGTCTAAACAAATTGGTTACAAGGTTACAAGGTTACTCTAGTGAATTAATATAAATACTCGTAATGTTAATACATTAAAATTCGTTTATTTCAATATATTCATAAATAATTAATTATTTCAAAATTTTTTAATTTAATTTGAAAATAAATAAACCCTAAAATAAACCCCAAATGAAATAAATACTATCACAAAAAAATAATTCGATTATATCGTTTAAAATACATTTTTCATTACCAAAATATTACTATTTATATAAAATTCTAATTATTTAATATCCAATATTATAATATGCTATTATGACACTGTAAATGTGAATTTAAAAATATATGGGCGATAATAGAAGGGTCAAAGTTCATTTGGTATCATATCGATAGTTGGTATCATCTCAATATGACAACGGCGGTGCGTAACATTCATCGTATGCATAACATTCAATGTTATTTGCTGTTTTAGTAGAACCTGTATCTTGGCGTGTAGCGTGCCTGGATATCGAGGCACCAGCCACGATATTCTTCCACGTAAACACGTGACCGACGAGTGATAATCACATGACCGATACGGCGCATGTATGCCATGATAACATCACGTGGCATCACGTGCACATCATGAACTCGTACATCGCTGGGCGTTACAACACACACACACACACACACGCTACTATAGTCAGGTATAATACGCCTTATAAGGAGTTGCGTTCCGTTTAACACCCAGTTATACACCCAGTTATACACATTCTCAACGCTCGACGACGTCGGATGTTACGATATACTGGCGACTCGTGTTTTTAACTAAAGTGTACCTAATCCGTACGCAGTAAAAAGGCTACACGTCACCACGTGGCGGCGGCGGCGGCACCTCTTTGTACGTCACGTGATATCAACATTAGCGAACGGCTGCCACATACGACGTGCAGGTAACGGACCGCTGTTTAATGACCAGTTAATTTAGAGTACACTGCGCTATAGAATAGCGAATTAGAAGTAGTACACATATATACATTATATATATATATATATATATATATATATAAATGAATTACAATAGGGACTATTAAGATAGACTATATTATACCTCACAATAAATGAATATATAGGTTGAAATATAATATTATATGTGCATTATAAAATTACGACTTATATATATAATTGAATATAAATTATTTTATTATATATTATATATTATATTACCTATATGTTTTATAAATTGTAATACTGGTGAACACATTGGGCCGCATAAATATGCCGTTTATTTAAGAACACATATACGGAAGAACATAAATAATTAATACACGATTACAAATAGAAATAAAAATTATGTATATATATAATACAGTTATAGATATAGTTATAAATAATTGATTATAATAAATATTATTATATATTTTTTAAAGATTATTTCTATATATATAGTATTAGATATAAATAATAAATAAATAATTAGTATTATAGGACTTTTTAAAATCATTTTGTGATCGAAAATTAAACTTATATATATATATATATATATAAATATATATATATATATAAATATATATATATATATATATATATATATATATATATATATGATATGTATGTATATGCAATTTATATCTTATATATATAGTATAATTATTTGTTAGTTTTAAATTATATTTCGAAATTGTTTCAAAATTTTAAATTTACCCTGAATTCCGAATTAAACTATTTATGTCTTGCATTAATTTGTAATAAGTGGTATACATAGTATGTCATGCATAGTATGTCATACATAGTATATCATACATAGTATGTCATACATAGTATGTCATACATAGTATATCATACATATTATGTTACACATAGTATGCCGTACATAGTATGCCGTACATAGTATGTCATACATAGTATGTCATACATAGTATGCCGTACATAGTATGTCATACATAGTATGCCGTACATAGTATGTCATACATAGTATGTCATACATAGTATGCCGTACATAGTATGTCATACATACTAATACACTCGCTAGTCTTCAGTAGACTCATATACTGCTGCTCACTTCTATGCAATCTACCCCTAAAGCTTATGCTTAAACTTGAGAAGATACAACGACGTGCTATACGCACCCTATATAAACTGAAGTTCTCTTCAATAGTATCAATGTCGACTCTAATGCGATCACTCGGCTGGCTTAAGTTTAGATATCTCTGCAGGTACAGACTACTATGCATCACCCATAAGGTGATACATCTTAGATCTCCCGAGTACCTAGCTGACTTGATCAGTATGCATACCCTTAGTCGAGCTAGCAGGAAATGTCACACGGTGAAAATTGTGGTTGCAACGCTCGACTATCTCTGCTCACTCTGAATCTGCTTTCTCTGTGGTAGCTCCAAAATACTGGAATTCTCTACTATATGACATTAGGTGTTTGAAATCCTTGTCACTATTTAAATGTAAACTCTCCACGCACCTATTAACATTGTAACCTACCCTCCCTTTTCCATTATTTGTATTGTACTTTATTTATTTTATTTTTGTTTCCTTCTCATGACGCCCATAACCACCACGTGATTTTGTAGTCAATCAAATATTTTAAAATAAAATACATACTAAAAGGGTGCATACATTATCATTCGTTGATTAATTAATACGTAGTACTATTGGTAATCGTAAACATTTAATTTAAAGGACGAACATAAGGACGAACACAGTTTTATATTAAATTTAAAAACAAATAAATATCACCACAAAACATAACGATAATACAAGCGGCATAGCTATGCCGAGTATGTATGTAACACGCTATGGTGTATGTACACATGTGCGTACATATAATTCTAATTCGCTCGTAGTTAATATACTCATATGTGTTATGTTTATGTAAACTAGTGAATATAAGTTACAATACATGACCGCCGATCTGAGACTTCGACTGCGCATGACCGCCGATTACTATACTGCACTACCGGCGTACCTGGTACTGCGATGTTGGCCTACATCTACGCTGCTGCTGCTGAATCTAATCAGTACGCTTGCACTCACGCCGTATGTCCTACGTAGTGTCCTTCATACGATCACACTCGCACTCGAACCGTATCATCTACTTTTATTTTCACTTTTTCAGCCGCATTTATTTTATAACACTTTAAAATCAAATAGTACTCTATAAAACTATATAACACTGTATATGTATCTTATAACATTAGTATTAATACTATTATATATATATGTATATATATACATTATATAAATATATACTTTATTTATAATTGTATGTAATTATAATTAGTATACCATACATTAATTTATGTGAATTTTAAATAAAAATCTATTTAGAATACAAAAATAGTTTGTAATATTGTATAATATATACATGTTAATGATTTGGGGACCCCATATTTTATTTTGCACGCCTACAAATACTGTCTCGGCACGGCCCCGATATAGGAACACCTATATACAACTCGTAATACTTGATTTCGTTATTAGCGGCTGTCGGTATTGTCATCATAATATAAGGGTGGCGGTTATATACAAGTTCATTGTATGCGTATGTGACTATAAACATATACATGGCCTGTATGCCGTGTGTGTGTGTGAATTAATACTACTACTACTACTACTACTACTACTACTACTACTACTACTACTACTACTACTACTACTACTACTACTACTACTACTACTACTACTACTACTACTACTACTACTACTACTACTACTACTACTACTACTACTACTACTACTACTACTACTACTACTACTACTACTACTACTACTACTACTACTACTACTACTATTACTACTATTACTACTATTACTACTATTACTACTACTACTACTACTACTACTACTACTACTACTACTACTACTACTACTACTACTACTACTACTACTACTACTACTACTACTACTACTACTACTACTACTACTACTACTACTACTACTACTACTACTACTACTACTACTACTACTACTACTACTACTACTACTACTACTACTACTACTACTACTACTACTACTACTACTACTACTACTACTACTACTACTACTACTACTACTACTACTACTACTACTACTACTACTACTACTACTACTACTACTACTACTACTACTACTACTACTACTACTACTACTACTACTACTACTACTACTACTACTACTACTACCATTACTGCACGTATCAATATAGGAAGGATATCAAGCATATACTGATCCGTGATTTACATGAAGTGACATAGCAGGCCGCTGAGCTAAGGAGAAGGACATAAGGAGAAGGACAGAATTCACTTATCGCGTCGTCGGCACCGGCGGAATGTAAATACACGTGAGATTAGACGAGATTAGGCGTGATTTAACGCGAGATTATACGCCCCCCTCGCTCCGCGCGTGTGTCGCTCGCGCACCGCGGTGCGCGAGCGCGTCGGTGCGCTAGATAGAGTGCCCGGCGGCGTGGTTTTAAGGATATTCGGTGACATAGGTCGTGTCCTTCACTATGGACATGATATCACTGCGATCACTTATCCTCCATGCCACCGGCATAAGCGCACACCCACAACACGACGTGAGCGAGCGCGCGTGTGTGTGCGTGAGTTAGAGATACGGATTAGCGTAGCGACACAACGGCTAGATATTATGTAATCGCTGTGCGAGCCGTGTGTATGACGTAACTCCTCCTGAGTGACGTCACATCGACCAGACGTTATAACGGACGAGTATACTCGATACTTTCGTTAGCGCGGCTTCAAAGCATATCGCTATCCACACCGTGTTAAAGTCGCTATATCTTGCGCGTAAGCTTTCTATACAACAGTGTTCTCGTTGCACGATTTATGAATTTAATTTTTTTTGCGGAAATCGTTTCCGAAATTGACTTCTGCCGAAACCTAAATGATATATTTGCGCGCGACCAGACGAAGTAGTATCCGCGTAACATCACCTACACCACATGATATCACCAACACCACGTGATCGCATCGCCGACATCACGTGATTAGATCGCCGCATGTTTATGTAGAACATCGCGTGCGTTGACCGCGATGGTCGGATCTGTTGCTAATTAGACCTAATTAGACCTAATTAAACCTAATTAGACCTATTTAATCGAGTAAAGATGAGGAGACGGTAGCAGCCTTATTAACGCAACCGTATCGGTAATAAATCGCGATTATTATTCGCGCGAATAGCGGCCACTATTCGCGTTAAGCGTTACGGTATTCGTGCGGATTAATCTACGTATGTGTGTACGTATGTGTGTGCGTGTGTGTGTACGTATGTGTGTATGCTAATATCACTGTATTAATTCGTTAAGGTATTATTTAATTTAATTTACACCGTACATGCAATATATTTCACACAAAACGCGCAATATATAGCTATATATATATGAGTATTTGTCGCCCTATCCTGCGAGCTAAGGCGAATCAGAGCTACATTACTACGTTAATACGGTTATACGTAGACAATAATGTATACTGTTTCTTATATGTTGTATTGTTTTTATTATGTAACATATATATATATATATATATATAAATATTCTAACAAATCAATTAAATTAAGGACATATTAAGGACATATTATCGATGTAATCACTATAGTTGTTTATAAAACCTCGGTTTTAATGAATACACTAATTATAAATAGTTTATCTTAACTTATTCCCTAGATCGATCAGCTAAGGATAGAATCAGGATCAGGGTGTATCACATACATTCAGCATTACTGGATTATGCATAAATACAATTGCGTAGATACACTAAAGATTTGTCTAAGGCTTCGCAAAATCTTAGGATACACTAAGTATTGTATATATATATATATACATTTTACTTGATATCAAATAAGTTATACCATTCATTATTGAGTATATTGTCCTTACGTTAGGGGACATCTACGTCTGATGTTATGTATTGTTATTTTGTAAATTAATAAATATATTCAATTATGTGTATGTAAATCATTAATATAGTATACATTATTTAATGAAATGTACATATATATATATATTTGTAAACATTTTGATTTATTAAAATAACTTAGAGAAATAATTAGAATATCACTCAGTACTAACAAATACATTATTAAATAGTGTATATTATTAAATGTATGTACATATATATATCATATATAATATGTGTGTGTGTGTGTGTGTGTGTGTGCATGTACGACGCACATTGTGCGTGTATATAATATATCGAGAATAATATCGAAATACGTACTATTAGCTACTATACTCACCTTAGCGTACGACGTACGATATCTATTAAGTACAGTTAGTAGCTATAGCCGTACTTACTTTACACGTTATTAGGGGCTATCGATACTGCCACGTATTTACCGTTTTCATTTGTCCCCGGGGGTCATTCTAGGGGTCATATTACGCGCAGTATTACGGGTTATCCTAGGGTTGATCTACCGCTTATGTTTCATTCCCTAACCATCCGCTTATTATCAATACAAATTCATAGCCAAATATCATCAGACTATTTAAACTTAATGTATTCATGATTTAATTGATATCTAATAGTTTCGTACACCGGTTATTACGCAACCGAGGCGTTATTACATAACGCTAGGTGACGTCATCGACGTGTGACGTCATTAACGATAGTGTTACGTAATGTACTAGTACCGGAAGTAACTATAGTGAGAGCTAGAGCTATAGGTCGCTAACTGCATGTAATGCATTACATCTGGTGAGCGAGTGTGCGTATGTACGAGTGTGCGAGAGCGGTCGTCGTACATCGCACACCCACACCCACACATACCCACACCCACACACCCACAGAGAGAGAGAGAGTTATGTAATAACTGTTATGCAATCACTATTGTATAATAATGCGTAATGACAACAATAACATCTCAATTATATCTAATCTAATAGCGCCTCTGGTCGACCTCTAGCAATGACCTTGAAATGACAGATTCTGATTTGTGAAAAGTGTGTGTATATATATTTATATATATATATATACTCTTATATTATATATATATATATATATGTAATATTTATTTATTATAATCACGATATGTATGTATATATATATATATATATATATATATATATATATATATATGTATATACTAATGTTTACAATACAAATAAAGGATACAAATGAACCCTCAGCGTTATAGGTTATCTAAGTTAACAATGTATATGAGATTATGTATATATAGATAATATATTTAATTATTTTGTTTTATTTTAGTTATTTTATTTATTTATCTTATCTCAAATGAAGAATGAGATGCAAGTATTGCCAGTGTTCTTATTATTGGCACAAATAGTATCCACAAAGGGGGATTATCCTTTTATCAACTTCTAGGATATGGGTTCATCATGTCCAATGCCTTAATAGGGTATACCACTACCAGTATTTCCGGAAATAATGTCCGGAAATGTTTGCTAGAAAGTGATTGTCTAGAAAGTTAACTACAACTGTAGTGGGATATCCCCTTACTTTCCGGCAACTTGCCGGAAATATAGTAACTTTAAAGTGGATATCCCACTACAACTTTATAGAAAATCACTTTCTAGTAAATATTTCCATACATTATTTCCTGAAATACTGGTAGTGGTATACCCTATTAAGGCATTGGACATGATGAACCCATATCCTAGAAGTTGATACAGCATGTATCCTCTTTATTTTCAATTACAATTGGCTACTCTGAATATAAATTTAATAATTTTAAAATCTCTGATATTTTATAAGTGTATTATTATAATAGACCAATAAGTAACTTTTATTTATAATGTTGTCTATTTGTATATTTTGTATTGTATATTTAATATATATATATATGAATATATATATAGGTTTCAATTTGAATGATATTCGAAACTATTTTTTTAAATCCTATTTTTATAAATTCGCCGATTTTACATACTTGTATAGAATCATTTATGAATAACATACATTGTATTCATAAAAATAAAATGTTTATCTATCTATATATAAATATTACCTACTTTATATACATAAGTAATTACATATATATATATATATATATATATATATATATATATATATGTGTGTATATACTATGAACATACACACATAGATACACGTATTATTTAAATCAGGTTGAGTCATAACTTATAACGTACATTGTACGTTCATAGTTCATTATTTGTAGGACGTCGATGATTGGTCATAATTGTAAGATATTAGAATCTCGTGACCTCTCCTCCGGAATGACCTCGCGCTATATAGTAACGTGTTAATTACGTACCCTACACGGGGGTGGTGGTACCCGATTACGACTATTTGCCGGATGTTGTTTACGAACGACGTTGTATCGCCAACTCGTTAGTTAATTTCCGGACGATTCCGTGAATATAATAAATTCGACGGTTTCTATAGCGCGCTATTATTACCGGCCGACAATACGTGTTCGATAATGAAGATATCGTTACATACGTCATACATTACTCGTTATCGGATTCTATCATAGGAATTAGAATTCGGCTATTTCTGATGACTACTTTTAATGTATATGGATTATACTTTATTATATGTATAATAAAGTAAAAAGTAAACTTTTGTTACTGAGAGTATTTCTCGGGACTGTATTTTACATATCTAACGACCGATCGGAATATTTTGTTATTGTTATTTTTTATTGTTAATGTTTTGTTATGTATTTATTAAATCTATACATTGTTATCAAATCATATTAAGGTTACATATTAAAATACAATAATTATTGATAATAATAATAATATATTCACTTCCGTAGAGTTAGTCTTATTATTATTATTATTATTATTATTATTATTATTATTATTATTATTATTATTATTATTATTATTATTATTATTATTATTATTATTATTATTATTATTATTATTATTATTATTATTATTATTATTATTATTATTATTATTATTATTATTATTATTATTATTATTATTATTATTATTATTATTATTATTATTATTATTATTATTATTATTATTATTATTATTATTATTATTATTATTATTATTATTATTATTATTATTATTATTATTATTATTATTATTATTATTATTATTATTATTATTATTATTATTATTATTATTATTATTATTATTATTATTATTATTATTATTATTATTATTATTATTATTATTATTATTATTATTATTATTATTATTATTATTATTATTATTATTATTATTATTATTATTATTATTATTATTATTATTATTATTATTATTATTATTATTATTATTATTATTATTATTATTATTATTATTATTATTATTATTATTATTATTATTATTATTATTATTATTATTATTATTATTATTGAATTGAATTGAATTGAATGAATATTTATTATGAATTTTTCAAGTTCGATTTAGTAATAATTAACAATATGTAGTGATAAATTCACAAAACGACAACAAAACGTAGATAGTACACATATAAAAATAACAATAGTAAATTAGAAACGTATCACATGTGCCGGTGATAAAAACAATTAATAATTAAAATTAATAATTTATAAAATTATATATATACATATATATATATATATATGTATAAATAAATATTAAGTTATAATTTTTTTAATATGATTTTTAAAGGTATATAAACTATTTGCTAATACAATATGTTCATCAAGACCATTCCAAATTTTAGCTATTCGATTATTTAGTAGATTTTTTGTTACATTTAGTTTACATGTATTCATACTAATTTGCAGAGAATGGCCTCTGGTATTGTAGTTGGTCTTTTTGATATTAATAATATATGATGTATTCATAGATACCAATCCGTTAAATAGTTTATATACCATAACAAGATCAAATCTAGTTCTTCTGATTTCTAGAGAATCTAGATTTAGGTATATTAATCTTTCATTATAAGGTTTATAAGGTAAACCGCATCTCTCGATTAATCTTCTCGTAAAGAATTGTTGGACCTTCTCTAGTTTTATCTTCAGTCCTTTGAATGTCCTGGCATCTAATACCGGATTCCAGACTGTCGACGCATATTCAAGGTGGGGTCTAGCATATGATATATATGCTTTTCTAATAGCTGGCATATTATTAGTAATGAAACAGCGAAATATACGATTGATAACACAATATGCACTTGTACAGCACACACCAATATGTTCAGAGAAATGTAATGATGGATCAAATTTGATACCAAGATCACGATACGATCTACAGTTTACTATTGAAACATTATTTATAGTATACAATGGTTTATTAGTATTACCTAATGTAAGAGCAGCTGATTTTTTTGCAGCGTTTTCTAATTGCCAAGAATTAGACCATTCATAAAATTTATCAATATTATGTTGTAATTTATATCTATGATCTATGTCGTTAGATATAAAACTCAATTTAGTGTCATCCGCGAAAAGATTAATGGATATATCTTTATCAATCACTTCGACTAAATCATTGATATATATTAGAAAGAGTAAAGGCCCTATTACAGATCCTTGTGGAACACCAGATATTATTTTAACTGTATCAGAAATTTGATTGTTAACTCTTACTCTTTGAGATCTACCAGATAGAAAACTACTTATCCAAGAATGTATGTTACCACATATACCTAAATTAGTTAATTTGACAAGTAATTTACTATGAGAGACCTTATCAAAAGCTTTAGCATAGTCAAGATATATGATATCAATAAAACTGCCTTTATCAATTGCAGTAATCCATTTAGTATAACAATTTAATAGTTGCAGTTCAACAGATTTTTTATGACGGAATCCAAATTGAGAATCAGAAATTAATGAGTTACGTTCTAGATAAAAATTAATTTCCTCAAATAATATACGCTCGAATACTCTAGACATAATTGAGGTAATTGAAATCGGCCTATAGTTTTCTCTATTTGAAGGGTCACCTTTTTTGAATATCGGAACTATATAACTTACTTTCCACATGTCAGGACATACACCAGCTGATAAAGTGTTATTAAATAATATCGTAAGTGGAATAGATAGTTCATATGAGAATTGTTTGAAAAATATTGAAGGGATATTATCTGGTGGCAATGTACATGATAGTGAGAGATTTATTAGATGCTTTCTTATGTTATGCCTATAGAATAAAAAGTTATTTATAGTTGAATTATGTTTAGGTGGAGATAAATGAGGAATATTATCATTATCATTAATAAATACAGAAGAAAATTGATTATTGAGTATATTAGATTTAACTGTATCTGAAAAAATATATGTATTATCGTCAGATTTAATGGGACCTATAGTGGAAAAAGAGGAACATCTTGAATTAATATAATTATAAAATCGTGATTTGATATTATTATTATTATTATTATTATTATTATTATTATTATTATTATTATTATTATTATTATTATTATTATTATTATTATTATTATTATTATTATTATTATTATTATTATTATTATTATTATTATTATTATTATTATTATTATTATTATTATTATTATTATTATTATTATTATTATTATTATTATTATTATTATTATTATTATTATTATTATTATTATTATTATTATTATTATTATTATTATTATTATTATTATTATTATTATTATTATTATTATTATTATTATTATTATTATTATTATTATTATTATTATTATTATTATTATTATTATTATTATTATTATTATTATTATTATTATTATTATTATTATTATTATTATTATTATTATTATTATTATTATTATTATTATTATTATTATTATCAACAATATTATTATCAGTATTATCAATAATATTATCAACAATATTATCAATAATATTATCAATAATATAATTAATAACATTACAAAATTCTAATAATAGCGCCTATATACATATAGTTGCGTATATACGTGTATGCGTGTATGTGCGTGTAATATATTTTAGTAGTAACCCATATTACAGCACGCTAACATAAATATTTACATTGATTTATGCAATATTTCACCGGCAGAAGGCAGGATTATCGACAGTGTATTTTAGTTAGCGATCAACTTTTCACGCACACACGCACCTGCAGGTGTTGTACCGCACACTAACACTATAGTGTAGCACCGGTGTGCGGTTTTGTAAGTGTGCGTGTATGCCGGTGCGGTCGCACACTAGCCGATGGCATGATGTCGGCGCGCGCACACCTAATTCGCTTTCGGCGAAATACGGTCGACCAATCAAATCGTAGCGTTATTGAATTATAGGAGAGACGTGAAAACATTTAATATGGACCGAGGTCGTACGGATAGTTCGTGATAGGTGCGTATTCGCTGCATCCGTATTTCTAGGAAGCCGGGAGTATGCTTATTATATGGGAGACCATGCTATACGGGAATAGAGAGAGGTGGCAAGTGACTGTATTCTTGTTGATACGTTTATAGTAAATAGAAGTAAATATAGTAAATATATCATGTATCATACAAGTCAATTTATCGATTACTATATATATATATATATATATATATATATATATCATTTCATATATTTAAGTATATCATTCAATACTAGATTATATAATATTATTTAGTATTAAAATTCGTAGTGTTATTATTTAGTTATCTAATTATTTAAATAAGTAAATACATATATTAGTATACTAATAAATCGATTAAGTATAATTATAATAAACTAATTACATTACAAATAGATAGGTATTCTATTATAACTATTTGGGGAGGACTTTTTAAATAATACGTATACTGTTTTTATATTATATATATATACACACACACATACACACATATATATATACGTTCTATTATAATATAATTAGGCATTAGATGTCACCTCAAACATCAACAACTTAAATGTCTCTCTCATTATTCGCTGACCTAATTAATACTAATGCTACAACCCACACAATGTGTACTTCGCACTAGGTACACACGATGTACATTACACACAGTGTACATCGTATCACGTGAATACAGTGTGTACAAACTTGAACTGCCTGCGTGGCTCAGTGGCTAAGGCGTCAGACACACAAGCAGTAGGACACGGGTTCGAGCCTCGTCCGGACCGTTAATTAATTTAATAAAATGGGTCTTAAAATATTATTTAGAAGTGATCTTATATAATTGTGTATAAATAAATGATCGGCTCTCGTTAACACCATGGATGCCTTAACATGAGAGCGGCTTCGAAGGGACATTAGAGCCATATATGGTTATAAGTGAAAACTTCATCTAAGTTCATGGATGGGATGAAAGGACTCCACCAAATAACAATAACAATAACAATAACAACTACTACTACGATACTATAGACCACGTGCCTCCACCACGTGGTTACTTATTACACTCGAATACATAAGCCACGTGACCCGTATATACATAGTACGATGTACAGTGTTTACCGTATTGTATTGTATTGTACAGTGTATAATGTACATCGTACACTGTATTGTATTCTACAGTGTAAAGTGTGTACACTGTATACTGTACTCTATTGTACAGTGTATACACTCTAATGTATTGTGTACGATGTACGACGTATAGTGTACGATATAGTGCGCCGTGTGAGACGGTGAGTGCGTACAGACCCCACACCACGTGGCTCCACCTATAGTTACGTCGCCTATTGCGTAACCACCTTGTAGATCACGTAATCACGTGATTACATAATTACCTATTCAACGTGATATTACGTAATGTATCGCGACGACGACGACGACGACGACGACGACATCATATTTATTATTATTGAGCGATATTAGATAGTAACTTACTGATCGATATCGGCAGGTATCGAGGTGTAGGTGTGGGTGTTCATGTGACGCGTCCACTAACCGAATTAACACGTGTGTGTGTGTGCCTTATTGTATTATCGTTCATTAAACAAAGATGATGATGTAACTATTGGTTGACGACTATCGTAATCGATTATAGAAAATAAAATTAGCGAAAGATTATAGGAGATAGTAGAGTAGAATAAAAACAATTACGGAATAAATTATTGAAAATATTGAACTAGAATTATTAATTAATACTAAATATGAGTTATTCGTAAAGATACTATTTCGCGTCTAAGTAATTAATAAAGTATGTTCATTAAAATATGCAGGAAATTTACCAACTACGTTATTTAATTTAATGAAATATTGTTATTTTACATAAATAAACCTAAATCCTACAAGTATAGTATAATAGCCTTAAATAACTATATTATGGTTGTAGTATATACTATAGTAGGGCTATAGCCCATATATATATATATATATATATATATATATATATATATATATATTAATGAGCATATATTAACAGTTACGATAATAAACACTAGTAATAATATAATGAATATAGTTGTACTTTGGCCTATATACCTTTGCTACGTACGCGTAACGTACACTTTTAAATACGAACACACACGTTAGTCATATATACTGTGTATAAACTACAGGAATGCAACAAAACTTCGATAATAGTAAGCACCATCACGTTAATGTTGGGACGATATTCAACATTTTCTGAATTTAATCGCAAATATATTATTCAGTTCAGAAAACAAATATATTTTCTAAAAATTCTATAGAATTTTTCCGCTCAAACGAGAGTCTACCAGAGATCATCTCGTAATATATAAAGAGGCTACTCTCCAATTATTTATATAATATAGTACTATAACTATATACTATAGTGCTATAAATATACTATAGTGCTATACATATATTGGCCTTGACTAACGATAATAAACAATGAGCAATCTTCTACTAATAACCATTGCTGGATATGTATGTCCTTCAATTGATGTCCTTCAATGGCTACGAACGAATCGCTATCGCTTCTCAATATTACTGCCGCAGATATCCGCAAACATCCTCAGATATCCGCAAACATCCTCAGATATCCGCAAACATCCGCATATATCCGCAAACATTCGCAGATATCCGCAAAAATCCTCAGATATCCGCAAACATCCGCATATATCCGCAAACATCCTCAGATATCCGCAAACATCCGCATATATCCGCAAACATTCGCAGATATCCGCAAAAATCCTCAGATATCCGCAAACATCCGCATATATCCGCAAACATCCTCAGATATCCGCAAACATCCGCATATATCCGCAAACATTCGCAGATATCCGCAAAAATCCTCAGATATCCGCAAACATCCGCATATATCCGCAAACATCCTCAGATATCCGCAAACATCCGCATATATCCGCAAACATCCTCAGATATCCGCAAACATCCGCATATATCCGCAAACATCCTCAGATATCCGCAAACATCCGCATATATCCGCAAACATTCGCAGATATCCGCAAAAATCCTCAGATATCCGCAAACATCCGCATATATCCGCAAACATCCTCAGATATCCGCAAACATCCGCATATATCCGCAAACATTCGCAGATATCCGCAAAAATCCTCAGATATCCGCAAACATCCGCATATATCCACAAACATCCTCAGATATCCGCAAACATCCGCAAACATTCGCAGATATCCGCAAAAATCCTCAGATATCCGCAAACATCCGCATATATCCGCTAACATTCGCAGATACCGCAAACATTCGCAGATATCCGCAAGATTCGCAGATATCCGCAAACATCCTTATATATCCGCAAACATTCGCAGATACCCGCAAACATCCTCAGATATCCGCAAACATTCGCAGATATCCGCAAACATCCGTATATATCCGCAAACATTCGCAGATACCGCAAACATCCGCATATATCCGCAAACATCCGCAAACATCCGCATATATCCGCAAACAATCGCAGATATCCGCAAACATCCTCAGATATCCGCAAACATCCGCATATATCCGCAAACATCCTCAGATATCCGCAAACATCCGCATATATCCGCAAACATCCTCAGATATCCGCAAACATCCGCATATATCCACAAACATCCTCAGATATCCGCAAACATCCGCAAACATTCGCAGATATCCGCAAAAATCCTCAGATATCCGCAAACATCCGCATATATCCGCTAACATTCGCAGATACCGCAAACATTCGCAGATATCCGCAAGATTCGCAGATATCCGCAAACATCCTTATATATCCGCAAACATCCTCAGATATCCGCAAACATCCGCATATATCCGCAAACATTCGCAGATATCCGCAAAAATCCTCAGATATCCGCAAACATCCGCATATATCCGCAAACATCCTCAGATATCCGCAAACATCCGCATATATCCGCAAACATTCGCAGATATCCGCAAACATCCGCATATATCCGCAAACATTCGCAGATATCCGCAAAAATCCTCAGATATCCGCAAACATCCGCATATATCCGCAAACATCCTCAGATATCCGCAAACATCCGCATATATCCGCAAACATTCGCAGATATCCGCAAAAATCCTCAGATATCCGCAAACATCCGCATATATCCGCAAACATTCGCATATATCCGCAAACATTCGCAGATACCCGCAAACATCCTCAGATATCCGCAAACATCCGCATATATCCGCAAACATCCTCAGATATCCGCAAACATCGGCAGATATCCGCAAACATCCTCAGATATCCGCAAACATCCGCATATATCCGCAAACATCCTCAGATATCCGCAAACATCGGCAGATATCCGCAAACATCCTCAGATATCCGCAAACATCCGCATATATCCGCAAACATCCTCAGATATCCGCAAACATCCGCATATATCCGCAAACATTCGCAGATATCCGCAAACATCCGCATATATCCGCAAACATCCTCAGATATCCGCAAACATTCGCATATATCCGCAAACATTCGCAGATACCCGCAAACATCCTCAGATATCCGCAAACATCCGCATATATCCGCAAACATTCGCATATATCCGCAAACATTCGCAGATACCCGCAAACATCCTCAGATATCCGCAAACATCCGCATATATCCGCAAACATCCTCAGATATCCGCAAACATCGGCAGATATCCGCAAACATCCTCAGATATCCGCAAACATCCGCATATATCCGCAAACATCCTCAGATATCCGCAAACATCCGCATATATCCGCAAACATTCGCAGATATCCGCAAACATCCGCATATATCCGCAAACATCCTCAGATATCCGCAAACATCCGCATATATCCGCAAACATTCGCAGATACCCGCAAACATCCTCAGATATCCGCAAACATCCGCATATATCCGCAAACATCCTCAGATATCCGCAAACATCGGCAGATATCCGCAAACATCCTCAGATATCCGCAAACATCCGCATATATCCGCAAACATCCGCATATATCCGCAAACTTCCTCAGATATCCGCAAACATCCGCATATATCCGCAAACATTCGCAGATATCCGCAAAAATCCTCAGATATCCGCAAACATCCGCATATATCCGCAAACATTCGCATATATCCGCAAACATTCGCAGATACCCGCAAACATCCTCAGATATCCGCAAACATCCGCATATATCCGCAAACATTCGCAGATATCCGCAAAAATCCTCAGATATCCGCAAACATCCGCATATATCCGCAAACATTCGCATATATCCGCAAACATTCGCAGATACCCGCAAACATCCTCAGATATCCGCAAACATCCGCATATATCCGCAAACATCCTCAGATATCCGCAAACATCGGCAGATATCCGCAAACATCCTCAGATATCCGCAAACATTCGCAGATACCGCAAACATTCGCAGATATCCGCAAGATTCGCAGATATCCGCAAACATCCTTATATATCCGCAAACATTCGTTGATATCCGCAAACATCCTCAGATATCCGCAAACATTCGCAGATATCCGCAAACATCCGTATATATCCGCAAACATTCGCAGATACCGCAAACATCCGCATATATCCGCAAACATTCGCAGATGTCCGCAAACATCCGCATATATCCGCAAACATTCGCAGATATCCGCAAACATCCTCAGATATCCGCAAACATCCGCATATATCCCAAACATCCTCAGATATCCGCAAACATCCGCATATATCCGCAAACATCCTCAGATATCCGCAAACATCCGCATATATCCGCAAACATTCGTATATATTCGCAAACATCCTCAGATATCCGCAAACATCCGCATATATCCGCAAACATCCTCAGATATCCGCAAACATCCTCAGATATCCGCAAACATCTGCATATATCCGCAAACATCCTCAGATATCCGCAAACATCCGCATATATCCGCAAACATTCGCAGATATCCGCAAAAATCCTCAGATATCCGCAAACATCCGCATATATCCGCAAACATTCGCATATATCCGCAAACATTCGCAGATACCCGCAAACATCCTCAGATATCCGCAAACATCCGCAGATATCCGCAAACATCCGCAGATATCCGCAAACATCGGCAGATATCCGCAAACATCCGAATATATCCGCAAACATCCGCATATATCCGCAAACATCCTCAGATATCCGCAAACATCCGCATATATCCGCTAACATTCGCAGATACCGCAAACATTCGCAGATATCCGCAAGATTCGCAGATATCCGCAAACATCCTTATATATCCGCAAACATTCGCAGATACCCGCAAACATCCTCAGATATCCGCAAACATCCTCAGATATCCGCAAACATCCGAATATATCCGCAAACATCCTCAGATATCCGCAAACATCGGCAGATATCCGCAAACATCCGAATATATCCGCAAACATCCGCATATATCCGCAAACATCCTCAGATATCCGCAAACATCCGCATATATCCGCTAACATTCGCAGATACCGCAAACATTCGCAGATATCCGCAAGATTCGCAGATATCCGCAAACATCCTTATATATCCGCAAACATTCGCAGATACCCGCAAACATCCTCAGATATCCGCAAACATTCGCAGATATCCGCAAACATCCGTATATATCCGCAAACATTCGCAGATACCGCAAACATCCGCATATATCCGCAAACATCCGCAAACATCCGCATATATCCGCAAACAATCGCAGATATCCGCAAACATCCTCAGATATCCGCAAACATCCGCATATATCCGCAAACATCCTCAGATATCCGCAAACATCCGCATATATCCGCAAACATTCGCAGATATCCGCAAAAATCCTCAGATATCCGCAAACATCCGCATATATCCGCAAACATTCGCATATATCCGCAAACATTCGCAGATACCCGCAAACATCCTCAGATATCCGCAAACATCCGCATATATTCGCAAACATTCGCATATATCCGCAAACATTCGCAGATACCCGAAAACATCCTCAGATATCCGCAAACATCCGCATATATCCGCAAACATCCTCAGATATCCGCAAACATCCGCATATATCCGCAAACATTCGCATATATCCGCAAACATCCTCAGATATCCGCAAACATCCGCATATATCCGCAAACATCCTCAGATATCCGCAAACATCCGCATATAGCCGCAAACATTCGCAGATACCGCAAACATCCGTATATATCCGCAAACATTCGCAGATACCGCAAACATCCGTATATATCCGCAAACATTCGCAGATACCGCAAACATTCGCAGATATCCGCAAACATCCGCAGATATCCGCAAACATCCGCATATATGCGCAAACATTCGCAGATACCGCAAACATCCGTATATATCCGCAAACATTCGCAGATACCGCAAACATTCGCAGATATCCGCAAACATCCGCAGATATCCGCAAACATCCGCATATATGCGCAAACATTCGCAGATATCCGAAAACATCCGCATATATCCGCAAACATCCTCAGATATCCGCAAACATCCGCATATATCCGCAAACATCCGCATATATCCGCAAACATCCGCAGATACCGCAAACATCCGCAGATATCCGCAAACATAATCGCATCCGGCGTTTATCGAATACAATAACCGCGTTACTTAAATCGGAACACAATCTTCAACACTTTTCATTCATTCATTCATTCATTATACTCTCAACCGATTAGATCAATATATAACGTAACGCTAGCCTACATTCATTAAGTGCTGGCCGGGTAGGTGCTAAACTTACAGCGATACCAATAGCTAATAGCCACACATACACCTATACCTATACCTAGCCTATAGTATATCATACATACACCTATACCTATACCTAGCCTATAGTATACCAACATACACCTATACCTATACCTGTACTATAGTATATCAGCACATATCGTATAACCGATCCGTCACATCCATAATTAACATTGTCACGGTGCGCCGCGACAGCCATGCGAACATCGTATTAGCTGAATTAGCGGCATTCTATAGAATTCCTAGTAAACAGCCGACCTCGGACGTAAACAGCGATATTTACGTCGACAGATCACGCGGTATACATCAGACACCTCGATATCGTAGTGAACTATCTAGGCCACGTAGGGTGGTGGTGATGGTGATGGTGATGATTTATTTCTATACTAATTTAATTACGAAATATAGTTCGTCATAATAGATCAAAGTACTAATTAGTACGGATAAGCGTTTGACGTGAATATAGTAGAAGAAGGTCGGATATAGCGAAAAAGGAGGTAATACTTTAGTATACGATATACGCTGTATACCGGCATTGTATAGAGTAACATATACGGTCTGTAAAAGTCTATTGTTTTTATTGTTGTTATTGTTATTTGGTGGAGTCCTTTCATCCCATCCACGAACTTAGATGATGTTTTCACTTATAACAATATATGGCTCTAATGTCACTTCTTCGCCGTAATACACATACTTATGTAATTATAACACTCTCGTATATAGGAGCATTTCTCATATATGGCAAACAACATATATTGTTAAAATACATGTCATGTGTCACGTGTCATATGTCATGTGTCATGTGTCATATTTGGGTTTTATTATTTTAATCCTTCACAAATTTAGTTTTCAGTATATAAATATATTGATATTTAATCATACATACGGGATAGTGTCCCGGGATACATATATTATAAGTATAATATACATATATTATAGTATATATGCATGAAACATGAATAATATATGTATAATATATGTAAAATATATGTGTAATATATTCATATACCGTAAGAATATTATACATGTAATATGCATAATTTATATATACATATACATATATATATATACATATATTATAGTATAGTATATTATATTCAGAATACTTAGATAACGTGATATACGTGCGGCGTATACGACACGTGATACGCGGTATAGAAGGCGAAGACACGTGACTCGCGTGTCACGTGACCCTTTGTTTATCAACACACACACACCGGCCGAGTGTTACAGTACTGTACGGCGTGAGATAAACACACCGACACACACAAACCCAAACACACACCCAAACACACACCGACACACACCGACACACACACACAACAGCTATTGCGCAATATTTACGTAGCGCATTAGGCGGCGGTCTTATTGCGTAATAATCAGATCGTTACTACTACTACGCGTGTGTTACGCGCGTGCACGATAGATAGATATTTTGTACATACAATCCGGGTGAATATATATATATAACTTCCTGTGTGGCTCGCTTGGCTAAGGCGTCAGACACACGAGCGGTAGGTCGCGGGTTAGAGCCTCGTCCGCGCCATTAAAATACGTCTTAAAATAATATTTAGAAGTGATTTCATATGATTGTGTATACATAAATTATCAGCTTTCGTTAAAACCATGGATGCCTTAACATGAGAGCGACTTCGAAGGGACATTAGAGCCATATATTTATAAGTGAAAACTTCATCTAAGTTCATGGATGTGAAGAAATGATTCCAGCCTAAATAACAATAACAATATCAATAACAATTATAAACTATATATATATATATCATATCTTATGATATTATATTTTTAAAATATTGAATATATCATATATTATATGATATTTTAACAAAATTCTCATATATCAAATGAACGAGTGGTTAGTGAATGCCTCTCTATAGAGAACCAATAGTGTAGAACCTCTCTGTCGCTCATCACACCTTTACATTAAGGTAATTTAAAGTAGCGATTCACGTGCATATTCATCATCCAGTATAGATACAATACTATCTATTAGGTATATTAATAATAGTAAACTAATTGCAAACCACCTAGGGATATGATGATATGTGTTATATGTTAAAGAATGCTCGTATCGTAGGTTAGTTAGACTAGAAATTAAAAAAATCATAGAATTAATATTATTTTTGTTATTCGATTGACATTATTCATAGTAACCGAACACTTAAACGTATTCTTAAAGTGTCGAGCATGACAGTCGTAATTGAGGCTTATAATTGTGAACGATATATATTTATGTTTTGTTTTGGTATTTTTACTGTATTTTTACTATATTTCCCCGAGTTAAATTTGACCAGGTTGAAAACGTTGTCCTAATATTGACCCAGATTAATAAAAGTCACGTTCGGGTATTCTCAATATATTGGGGTATACCCGTAGGTATTTTTTACTGTATTTTTACTATATTTCCCCGAGTTAAATTTGACCAGGTTGAAAACGTTGTCCTAATATTGACCCAGATTAATAAAAGTCACGTTCGGGTATTCTCAATATATTGGGGTATACCCGTAGGTATTTTTTACTGTATTTTTACTATATTTCCCCGAGTTAAATTTGACCAGGTTGAAAACGTTGTCCTAATATTGACGCAGATTAATAAAAGTCACGTTCGGGTATTCTCAATATATTGGGGTATACCCGTAGGTATTTTTTACTGTATTTTTACTATATTTCCCCGAGTTAAATTTGACCAGGTTGAAAACGTTGTCCTAATATTGACCCAGATTAATAAAAGTCACGTTCGGGTATTCTCAATGTATTGGGGTATATATACCCCTCTCTATATATTGGGGGTATACCCGTAGGCGACTCGTGTGTACACAGTTATACGGTCGACTCCACAATCAACTACATGTTTAAATAACTCTTACGGCTAGTGGTAGCGAGAGTATCCGGTCAGATAATGAAATTAGGGCCGGCCTAATTAACGAACAGCCACCGAATGATATCTTATTAACAGCAGTACGTTATTTATATTGTAATAACGCAGCAAACAAGATGTACAGCTAACGAAGATATTATTCATAATATATATATATATATATATATACATACTGAATAAATTAATTAATGAATGAATGCATACATAATATATATATATATATTTTACATATTTACGTACACAGTTAATATACACGACATATGTATTCGATATAATATAGTGATATAACCGGTTTTAAGGGACCCGTCTAGTAACCATTGCACAATACTATAGTCTATAGACTACAATAATGGCTTCTCCGGACGCATTTAGTAACGGGCAGATCATGTGTACAAACCGACGGCGTCGAGTATCGCGATATAAGTGGGAATACGGAGTGTGGGAGTGGTGGGGTGGTGACAGTAGTAGGGGTAGTGGTGGATGTGGGGTAGTGATGGGGTGGTAACAGTAGTACGAGTAGTAGTGGATGTGGGGTAGTGGTGGGGTGGTGAGAGTAGAGGAGTAGAAGTGGGGTAATGATAGTAATGCGGGGTGGAGGAAATGCGGGTACAGTTGTTATGGGAATATCCTACAGTTCTCTAGCATTACGCGAGGGCAATATTTAACATAACGGAGATAACCAAGGATTCTCCTGGGATAATCTTACGGCAATCAGCGTTACTAGGAACGATTAGGCGATATTTAACATAACGGAGATAGCCAAGGATTCTCCTAGGATAATCCTACGGCTATCAGCGTTACACGGAAAGATTAGGCAATATTTAACATAACGGAGATAGCCAAGGACTCTCCTATGATAATCCTACGACAATCAGAGTTACACGGAAAGATCAGGCAATATTTAACATAACGGAGATAGCCAAGGACTCTCCTAGGATAATCCTACGACAATCAGCGTTACTAGGAACGATTAGTTCGCGTATAGTTCGGTGGCCGCACTATTATGCTAAGGGATTAACTCGCAGCGCCGCTTAGCGGACGTATTAGGCGGCTAACTCGTAGCCAATATGTTACGCAATCACTTGAAACGTAATCATAAACCGGCTTACCATTGTATACTTTGTACACTTTGTATACTTTGTATACTTTGATCACGTTGTACACTTTGTAGCCATATACGGTATACATACCTATACTTATAAGTGCGACAACAACGAAGCCAGCCTTACAAACAACACAATGGATACACACATAATAATGAACGCATTATTAAACTAATCGAGTTGATTACGTAATGATACGTTTAGTGCGATTACGATTAACGGGTGTATGCCATGTCGCCATAACCCCCCTTAACCCCTTAACCCTTTAAGAGTGAAACATAACGGAGTATTCAATATATTGTTGTTATTGTTATTGTTATTATTGTGGATTCCTTTCATCCCATTCAGGAACTTAGATGCATTTTTAACTTATAACTATATGGCTCTAATTTCCCTTCGAAGCCGCTCTCATGTTAAGGCATCCATGGTTTTAACGAGAGCCGATCATTTATTTATACACAATTATAAAATATCACTTCTAAATATCATTTAATACCTATTTTAACGGTTCGGACGGGGCTTGAACCCGTGACCTACTGCTTGTGTGTCTGACGCCTTAGCCAACTGAGCCACACAAACAGGTGTATCATCGATTATGTTATCGATTATATTCATTTAGGTGAAGGAATCGGTTGAAGGTCGTTTTAGATCGAATTGTTTCAAAAGCGGACAATCACTTCTAGAACAACCTCTCGGTTATCTGTATCATTATCCGAGGGAACTAAACATACATTTAGAATGTATACATTCTAAATATATATACGAATATATAGTACATATTTTACACACGAGTTTCACTAACCTAGCAATATACGAATACAATAAAGAGTAGGTACTAAGCACAATATTTTATAGACTCATTTCGGGATTTAACGCAACTAAAAACTACTAGAAAAACAAAACAAAACCAATTAAATCAAACACCTACAATAAAATGTCCCTGATATACGTATACACCCTATGATGGTATAGTAACGGTACCCTATGAGGGTATCGTATGGGTATACCCTGTATCGTATGGGTTTCGTAATGGGTTTCCATCTGTTACCACACTGATATATACAAGATATTCGCACGAGAAGTGATACTTTCACAATGTTAATTTATAAATAAGTTCATTATAAATCATAGAAGTTATCCATCGTATCGGAGTAAGGTTGTCCACCGAAACTGATCGAGGTTGTCCACCGTAATGGATATAAGTTAATATTAAATAAGTGTTCATGTTATTTGAACCATATACAACATAGTAATGAGGTTTAGTGACGGAAAATAACACAATTTATGCGCGGATTTAAAAAAATCACTCAACTTCCGTATAATTTAATATGTCAATTATAAATAGTTATATTTAGAAGCGAATTATAATAACAAAATCTATGAATTTATATTGAATAGTATTAGTAAACTAATGTTAATTGGCTACTATTATTAATATAACTATATATATATATTGCAATTAAACTTCATTTATATAATGGGAGTACAGAGGAGTATATGTGTATACATTGATACATTTGAATTACTTAATTACTATATTAATGAACTATAAGCATACATCTTCATATCTATTATATATATATATATATATTTATATATAGAATATATATTTATATAATATACATGTACCTGAAAGTATCTATACACCAACATAGTGTATATGATA
>OZ025242.1:87533204-87620704 GCA_964019155.1 Osedax fenrisi
GTACTTAAACAGCGCACTTGTCAATGATGCATACACGTATCGTATCTAGGGATCGGTGATTTCGGTCATTATTATCAGGGTTCACTCCTTACTATCTAATCTAAATTACTAACACATGCGTTCTACTACTAACACTGTACCTTGGGTTCTGGATTGTTCTGGATTGTTCTAGGCCTATACTATTCAATATTTATATATAGATTTATATACTTTCCTCTATATGTGATAACTATACGGTGTATATCCCTATACTACAATATACTATACTATACTACTACTAGTACTACTTTAGTAGTATATTGCTATTACATATACTACTAATATTACCAATAATACCAACTCCACCACCACACAAATATATAGGTAACATACATAAGAAGTATGAGATAATTTATAGTTTTATAAGATATAACATATTAAGATATACTATATTATCCAAATCATTTATATATGTATTATATATATATATATATACATGTATTATCGACCTATAGAAAGCAGTGATAATCATAAGTAAACAGTACCGAAAATGTAGACTTATTATCTCACTATTGTACTAATGTATACATTTCACTATTACATAATGTATATTACCTATATATATATATATATATATATATATATACGTAAACGTTTACATTTAAATTCATATTTAAAATTTGATAAGGAGGATTATCATTAGAAAAGATATATATATATATATATAAAAAGTTGACACACCTACGCGAATGCATACACACATACATTCGTACAGTGTAGCAAGGTCATACGAGATTCGCGATATCTCTTACGCGGCGGTCGGCGGTCGTAGCCTAGCTCTACAGTAGATATATAGATAGTAGTGGCGGTAGTGGCGGTATATACGGGGTGGGGCGTGTCGGGGGCGTGGCGGGGAGGGGCGTGGCAATGAGGAGGCTACGGCGTGAACGAGTAATCTAATCAGGCTATGCGTCCGTGGCGCTGGTATTGCGGACATAGGTGGTCAGAGGTGGTCAGAGGTGGTCCTACTACTGGTAATACTAGTACAGTTGACCACTTATACTATTAATACTACTAATACTACTACTACTACTACTACTACTACTACTACTAATACTACTACTACTACTACTACTACTACTACTACTACTACTACTACTACTACTACTACTACTACTACTACTACTACTACTACTACTACTACTACTACTACTACTACTACTACTACTACTACTACTACTACTACTACTACTACTACTACTACTACTACTACTACTACTACTACTACTACTACTACTACTACTACTACTACTACTACTACTACTACTACTACTACTACTACTACTACTACTACTACTACTACTACTACTACTACTACTACTACTACTACTACTACTACTACTACTACTACTACTACTACTACTACTACTACTACTACTACTACTACTACTACTACTACTACTACTACTACTACTACTACTACTACTACTACTACTACTACTACTACTACTACTACTACTACTACTACTACTACTACTACTACTACTACTACTACTACTACTACTACTACTACTACTACTACTACTACTACTACTACTACTACTACTACTACTACTACTACTACTACTACTACTACTACTACTACTACTACTACTACTACTACTACTACTACTACTACTACTACTACTACTACTACTACTACTACTACTACTACTACTACTACTACTACTACTACTACTACTACTACTACTACTACTACTACTACTACTACTACTACTACTACTACTACTACTACTACTACTACTACTACTACTACTACTACTACTACTACTACTACTACTACTACTACTACTACTACTACTACTACTACTACTACTACTACTACTACTACTACTACTACTACTACTACTACTACTACTACTACTACTACTACTACTACTACTACTACTACTACTACTACTACTACTACTACTACTACTACTACTACTAAGGTACTACTACTGACAACTGAGGTCCTATTGGGTCATAATCTAACATATATGTTAATCACAGACTCCGTTTCATAATACTAATATTAGTGTTTCCTTATTATTATTCCTCGCACACCGCTCTCGCACACCCGTACCCGCACTTACACACACCCGTACCCGCACTTACACACACCCGTACCCGCACTTACACACACCCGTACCCGCACTTACACACACCCGTACCCGCACTTACACACACCCGTACCCGCACTTACACACACCCGTACCCGCACTTACGCACACCCGTACCCGCACTTACACACAGTCATGCACACACGCATTAACATATATATATATACATATATATATATATATATATATATATATATATATAGAGATGCGTGCAGGCTCGCGCGTATGTGTGTGTGTGTGTGAATATAAAGAAGGGATACTAACAAAATAGATTTCGGAGACTTTCTGACCGCGTGCTTGCCGGCATTGGCGCTATGACCGGCGTGTCCACTACGGCCTCGCCTCACGCTGTACAGGAAACGCTTGGACATTGCGGTCTGAGCGCTGTCCCTCGGCTAAATGAGCGACGCGAGCCGAACTTGACCACGGGTGGTGGTGGTGGTAGAGGTGGACGTAGTGGTGTGGGAGGTGTCGACGTGCCGAGGGGAGGCGGTGCGCGCGTAGTCGGTGCGGCGTGCGTCCGTCGGTGTGCGGGAGCGGTGTGCGGGAGAGGTGCGGAGTGCGTGAACACTGTCACCCCCGAGGCGCCGTAGAGAAGCTAAAGTGAGAGAGACGCGAGAAGTACCTATCTACGTACGCCCGTCCGTACGATTGCTATGTGAACCTCGTCTTACGTCGCGTCCACTCTTTCTCTCTCTCTCTCTCACTCAGTATTGTTCTCTCTTATTGTTAGTGGGCGGTCACGTGACGTGTAAATAGCGCGCCAATCCGATTTAAATTGCGAAAGTCGATAGCAGTGTCACTCGCCTAATCGATTGATTTTATTGCCGCGATTATAGTTCGTATAGTTATCGCGTGAAAATAGTAGTAGAGGTGGTAGTGGTTGTAACCAGGTAGTCTGTATAATAGTAGTAGAGGTGGTAGTGGTAGTAACCATATAGTATGTATAATAGTAGTATAGGTGGTAGTGGTAGTAACCAGGTAGTCTGTATAATAGTAGTAGAGGTGGTAGTGGTAGTAACCAGGTTGTCTGTATAATAGTAGTAGAGGTGGTAGTGGTAGTAACCAGGTAGTCTGTATAATAGTAGTAGAGGTGGTAGTGGTAGTAACCAGGTAGTCTGTATAATAGTAGTAGAGGCGGTAGTGGTAGTAACCAGGTAGTCTGTATAATAGTAGTAGAGGTGGTAGTGGTAGTAACCAGGTAGTCTGTATAATAGTAGTAGAGGTGGTAGTGGTAGTAACCAGGTAGTCTGTATAATAGTAGTAGAGGTGGTAGTGGTAGTAACCAGGTAGTCTGTATAATAGTAGTAGAGGTGGTAGTGGTAGTAACCAGGTAGTCTGTATAATAGTAGTAGAGGTGGTAGTGGTAGTAACCAGGTAGTCTGTATAATAGTAGTAGAGGTGGTAGTGGTAGTAACCATATAGTATGTATAATAGTAGTAGAGGTGGTAGTGGTAGTAACCATATAGTATGTATAATAGTAGTATAGGTGGTAGTGGTAGTAACCAGGTAGTCTGTATAATAGTAGTAGAGGTGGTAGTGGTAGTAACCAGGTTGTCTGTATAATAGTAGTAGAGGTGGTAGTGATAGTAACCAGGTAGTCTGTATAATAGTAGTAGAGGTGGTAGTGGTAGTAACCAGGTAGTCTGTATAATAGTAGTAGAGGTGGTTGTGGTAGTAACCAGGTAGTCTGTATAATAGTAGTAGAGGTGGTAGTGGTAGTAACCAGGTAGTCTGTATAATAGTAGTAGAGGTGGTAGTGGTAGTAACCAGGTAGTCTGTATAATAGTAGTAGAGGTGGTAGTGGTAGTAACCAGGTAGTCTGTATAATAGTAGTAGAGGTGGTAGTGGTAGTAACCAGGTAGTCTGTATAATAGTAGTAGAGGTGGTAGTGGTAGTAACCAGGTAGTCTGTATAATAGTAGTAGAGGTGGTAGTGGTAGTAAACATATAGTATGTATAATAGTAGTAGAGGTGGTAGTGGTAGTAACCAGGTAGTCTGTATAATAGTAGTAGAGGTGGTAGTGGTAGTAACCAGGTAGTCTGTATAATAGTAGTAGAGGTGGTAGTGGTAGTAACCAGGTAGTCTGTATAATAGTAGTAGAGGTGGTAGTGGTAGTAACCAGGTAGTCTGTATAATAGTAGTAGAGGTGGTAGTGGTAGTAACCAGGTAGTCTGTATAAAAGTAGTAGAGGTGGTAGTGGTAGTAACCAGGTAGTCTGTATAATAGTAGTAGAGGTGGTAGTGGTAGTAACCAGGTAGTCTGTATAATAGTAGTAGAGGTGGTAGTGGTAGTAACCAGGTAGTCTGTATAATAGTAGTAGAGGTGGTAGTGGTAGTAACCAGGTAGTCTGTATAATAGTAGTAGAGGTGGTAGTGGTAGTAACCAGGTAGTCTGTATAATAGTAGTAGAGGTGGTAGTGGTAGTAACCAGGTAGTCTGTATAATAGTAGTAGAGGTGGTAGTGGTAGTAACCAGGTAGTCTGTATAAAAGTAGTAGAGGTGGTAGTGGTAGTAACCAGGTAGTCTGTATAATAGTAGTAGAGGTGGTAGTGGTAGTAACCATATAGTATGTATAATAGTAGTAGAGGTGGTAGTGATAGTAACCAGGTAGTCTGTTTAATAGTAGTAGAGGTGGTAGTGGTAGTAACCAGGTAGTCTGTATAATAGTAGTAGAGGTGGTAGTGGTAGTAACCAGGTAGTCAGTATAATAGTAGTAGAGGTGGTAGTGGTAGTAACCAGGTAGTCTGTATAATAGTAGTAGAGGTGGTAGTGATAGTAACCAGGTAGTCTGTATAATAGTAGTAGAGGTGGTAGTGGTAGTAACCAGGTTGTCTGTATAATAGTAGTAGAGGTGGTAGTGGTAGTAACCAGGTAGTCTGTATAATAGTAGTAGAGGTGGTAGTGGTAGTAACCAGGTTGTCTGTATAATAGTAGTAGAGGTGGTAGTGATAGTAACCAGGTAGTCTGTATAATAGTAGTAGAGGTGGTAGTGGTAGTAACCATATAGTATGTATAATAGTAGTAGAGGTGGTAGTGGTAGTAACCATATAGTATGTATAATAGTAGTATAGGTGGTAGTGGTAGTAACCAGGTAGTCTGTATAATAGTAGTAGAGGTGGTAGTGGTAGTAACCAGGTTGTCTGTATAATAGTAGTAGAGGTGGTAGTGATAGTAACCAGGTAGTCTGTATAATAGTAGTAGAGGTGGTAGTGGTAGTAACCAGGTAGTCTGTATAATAGTAGTAGAGGTGGTTGTGGTAGTAACCAGGTAGTCTGTATAATAGTAGTAGAGGTGGTAGTGGTAGTAACCAGGTAGTCTGTATAATAGTAGTAGAGGTGGTAGTGGTAGTAACCAGGTAGTCTGTATAATAGTAGTAGAGGTGGTAGTGGTAGTAACCAGGTAGTCTGTATAATAGTAGTAGAGGTGGTAGTGGTAGTAACCAGGTAGTCTGTATAATAGTAGTAGAGGTGGTAGTGGTAGTAACCAGGTAGTCTGTATAATAGTAGTAGAGGTGGTAGTGGTAGTAAACATATAGTATGTATAATAGTAGTAGAGGTGGTAGTGGTAGTAACCAGGTAGTCTGTATAATAGTAGTAGAGGTGGTAGTGGTAGTAACCAGGTAGTCTGTATAATAGTAGTAGAGGTGGTAGTGGTAGTAACCAGGTAGTCTGTATAATAGTAGTAGAGGTGGTAGTGGTAGTAACCAGGTAGTCTGTATAATAGTAGTAGAGGTGGTAGTGGTAGTAACCAGGTAGTCTGTATAATAGTAGTAGAGGTGGTAGTGGTAGTAACCAGGTAGTCTGTATAATAGTAGTAGAGGTGGTAGTGGTAGTAACCAGGTAGTCTGTATAATAGTAGTAGAGGTGGTAGTGGTAGTAACCAGGTAGTCTGTATAATAGTAGTAGAGGTGGTAGTGGTAGTAACCATATAGTATGTATAATAGTAGTAGAGGTGGTAGTGGTAGTAACCATATAGTATGTATAATAGTAGTATAGGTGGTAGTGGTAGTAACCAGGTAGTCTGTATAATAGTAGTAGAGGTGGTAGTGGTAGTAACCATATAGTATGTATAATAGTAGTATAGGTGGTAGTGGTAGTAACCAGGTAGTCTGTATAATAGTAGTAGAGGTGGTAGTGGTAGTAACCAGGTAGTCTGTATAATAGTAGTAGAGGTGGTAGTGGTAGTAACCAGGTAGTCTGTATAATAGTAGTAGAGGTGGTAGTGGTAGTAACCATATAGTATGTATAATAGTAGTAGAGGTGGTAGTGATAGTAACCAGGTAGTCTGTTTAATAGTAGTAGAGGTGGTAGTGGTAGTAACCAGGTAGTCTGTATAATAGTAGTAGAGGTGGTAGTGGTAGTAACCAGGTAGTCTGTATAATAGTAGTAGAGGTGGTAGTGGTAGTAACCAGGTAGTCTGTATAATAGTAGTAGAGGTGGTAGTGGTAGTAACCAGGTAGTCTGTATAATAGTAGTAGAGGTGGTAGTGGTAGTAACCAGGTAGTCTGTATAATAGTAGTAGAGGTGGTAGTGGTAGTAACCAGGTAGTCTGTATAATAGTAGTAGAGGTGGTAGTGGTAGTAACCAGGTAGTCTGTATAAAAGTAGTAGAGGTGGTAGTGGTAGTAACCAGGTAGTCTGTATAATAGTAGTAGAGGTGGTAGTGGTAGTAACCATATAGTATGTATAATAGTAGTAGAGGTGGTAGTGATAGTAACCAGGTAGTCTGTTTAATAGTAGTAGAGGTGGTAGTGGTAGTAACCAGGTAGTCTGTATAATAGTAGTAGAGGTGGTAGTGGTAGTAACCAGGTAGTCAGTATAATAGTAGTAGAGGTGGTAGTGGTAGTAACCAGGTAGTCTGTATAATAGTAGTAGAGGTGGTAGTGATAGTAACCAGGTAGTCTGTATAATAGTAGTAGAGGTGGTAGTGGTAGTAACCAGGTTGTCTGTATAATAGTAGTAGAGGTGGTAGTGGTAGTAACCAGGTAGTCTGTATAATAGTAGTAGAGGTGGTAGTGGTAGTAACCAGGTTGTCTGTATAATAGTAGTAGAGGTGGTAGTGATAGTAACCAGGTAGTCTGTATAATAGTAGTAGAGGTGGTAGTGGTAGTAACCATATAGTATGTATAATAGTAGTAGAGGTGGTAGTGGTAGTAACCATATAGTATGTATAATAGTAGAAGAGGTGGTAGTTGTAGTAACTAGGTAGTCAGTATAATAGTAGTAGAGGTGGTAGTGGTAGTAACCATATAGTATGTATAATAGTAGTAGAGGTGGTAGTGGTAGTAACCATATAGTATGTATAATAGTAGTATAGGCGGTAGTGGTAGTAACCAGGTAGTCTGTATAATAGTAGTAGAGGTGGTTGTGGTAGTAACCAGGTAGTCTGTATAATAGTAGTAGAGGTGGTAGTGGTAGTAACCAGGTAGTCTGTATAATAGTAGTAGAGGTGGTAGTGGTAGTAACCAGGTAGTCTGTATAATAGTAGTAGAGGTGGTAGTGGTAGTAACCAGGTAGTCTGTATAATAGTAGTAGAGGTGGTTGTGGTAGTAACCAGGTAGTCTGTATAATAGTAGTAGTGGTGGTAGTGGTAGTAACCAGGTAGTCTGTATAATAGTAGTAGAGGTGGTAGTGGTTGTAACCAGGTAGTCTGTATAATAGTAGTAGAGGTGGTAGTGGTAGTAACCAGGTAGTCTGTATAATAGTAGTAGAGGTGGTAGTGGTAGTAACCATATAGTCTGTATAATAGTAGTATAGGTGGTAGTGGTAGTAACCAGGTAGTCTGTTTAATAGTAGTAGAGGTGGTTGTGGTAGTAACCAGGTAGTCTGTATAATAGTATTATAGGTGGTTGTGGTAGTAACCAGGTAGTCTGTATAATAGTAGTAGAGGTGGTTGTGGTAGTAACCAGGTAGTCTGTATAATAGTAGTAGAGGTGGTAGTGGTTGTAACCAGGTAGTCTGTATAATAGTAGTAGAGGTGGTAGTGGTAGTAACCAGGTTGTCTGTATAATAGTAGTAGAGGTGGTAGTGGTAGTAACCAGGTAGTCTGTATAATAGTAGTAGAGGTGGTAGTGGTAGTAACCAGGTAGTCTGTTTAATAGTAGTAGAGGTGGTTGTGGTAGTAACCAGGTAGTCTGTATAATAGTATTATAGGTGGTAGTGGTAGTAACCAGGTAGTCTGTATAATAGTAGTAGAGGTGGTTGTGGTAGTAACCAGGTAGTCTGTATAATAGTAGTAGAGGTGGTAGTGGTAGTAACCATATAGTATGTATAATAGTAGTAGAGGTGGTAGTGGTAGTAACCAGGTAGTCTGTATAATAGTAGTAGAGGTGGTAGTGGTAGTAACCAGGTAGTCTGTATAATAGTAGTAGAGGTGGTAGTGGTAGTAACCAGGTAGTCTGTATAATAGTAGTAGAGGTGGTAGTGGAAGTAACCAGGTAGTCTGTATAATAGTAGTAGAGGTGGTAGTGGTAGTAACCAGGTAGTCTGTATAATAGTAGTAGAGGTGGTAGTGGTAGTAACCAGGTAGTCTGTATAATAGTAGTAGAGGTGGTTGTGGTAGTAACCAGGTAGTCTGTATAATAGTAGTAGAGGTGGTAGTGGTAGTAACCAGGTAGTCTGTATAATAGTAGTAGAGGTGGTAGTGGTAGTAACCAGGTAGTCTGTATAATAGTAGTAGAGGTGGTAGTGGTAGTAACCAGGTAGTCTGTATAATAGTAGTAGAGGTGGTAGTGGTTGTAACCAGGTAGTCTGTATAATAGTAGTAGAGGTGGTAGTGGTAGTAACCAGGTAGTCTGTATAATAGTAGTAGAGGTGGTAGTGGTAGTAACCAGGTAGTCTGTATAATAGTAGTAGAGGTGGTAGTGGTTGTAACCAGGTAGTCTGTATAATAGTAGTAGAGGTGGTAGTGGTAGTAACCAGGTAGTCTGTATAATAGTAGTAGAGGTGGTAGTGGTAGTAACCAGGTAGTCTGTATAATAGTAGTAGAGGTGGTAGTGGTAGTAACCAGGTAGTCTGTATAATAGTAGTAGAGGTGGTAGTGGTAGTAACCAGGTTGTCTGTATAATAGTAGTAGAGGTGGTAGTGGTAGTAACCAGGTAGTATGTATAATAGTAGTAGAGGTGGTAGTGGTAGTAACCAGGTTGTCTGTATAATAGTAGTAGAGGTGGTTGTGGTAGTAACCAGGTAGTCTGTATAATAGTAGTAGAGGTGGTAGTGGTAGTAACCATATAGTATGTATAATAGTAGTAGAGGTGGTAGTGGTAGTAACCAGGTAGTCTGTATAATAGTAGTAGAGGTGGTAGTGGTAGTAACCAGGTAGTCTGTATAATAGTAGTAGAGGTGGTAGTGGTAGTAACCAGGTAGTCTGTATAATAGTAGTAGAGGTGGTAGTGGAAGTAACCAGGTAGTCTGTATAATAGTAGTAGAGGTGGTAGTGGTAGTAACCAGGTAGTCTGTATAATAGTAGTAGAGGTGGTAGTGGTAGTAACCAGGTAGTCTGTATAATAGTAGTAGAGGTGGTTGTGGTAGTAACCAGGTAGTCTGTATAATAGTAGTAGAGGTGGTAGTGGTAGTAACCAGGTAGTCTGTATAATAGTAGTAGAGGTGGTAGTGGTAGTAACCAGGTAGTCTGTATAATAGTAGTAGAGGTGGTAGTGGTAGTAACCAGGTAGTCTGTATAATAGTAGTAGAGGTGGTAGTGGTTGTAACCAGGTAGTCTGTATAATAGTAGTAGAGGTGGTAGTGGTAGTAACCAGGTAGTCTGTATAATAGTAGTAGAGGTGGTAGTGGTTGTAACCAGGTAGTCTGTATAATAGTAGTAGAGGTGGTAGTGGTTGTAACCAGGTAGTCTGTATAATAGTAGTAGAGGTGGTAGTGGTAGTAACCATATAGTATGTATAATAGTAGAAGAGGTGGTAGTTGTAGTAACTAGGTAGTCAGTATAATAGTAGTAGAGGTGGTAGTGGTAGTAACCATATAGTATGTATAATAGTAGTAGAGGTGGTAGTGGTAGTAACCATATAGTATGTATAATAGTAGTATAGGCGGTAGTGGTAGTAACCAGGTAGTCTGTATAATAGTAGTAGAGGTGGTTGTGGTAGTAACCAGGTAGTCTGTATAATAGTAGTAGAGGTGGTAGTGGTAGTAACCAGGTAGTCTGTATAATAGTAGTAGAGGTGGTAGTGGTAGTAACCAGGTAGTCTGTATAATAGTAGTAGAGGTGGTTGTGGTAGTAACCAGGTAGTCTGTATAATAGTAGTATAGGTGGTAGTAATAGTAACCAGGTAGTCTGTATAATAGTAGTAGAGGTGGTAGTGGTAGTAACCAGGTAGTCTGTATAATAGTAGTAGAGGTGGTAGTGGTTGTAACCAGGTAGTCTGTATAATAGTAGTAGAGGTGGTAGTGGTAGTAACCAGGTAGTCTGTATAATAGTAGTAGAGGTGGTAGTGGTAGTAACCATATAGTCTGTATAATAGTAGTATAGGTGGTAGTGGTAGTAACCAGGTAGTCTGTATAATAGTAGTAGAGGTGGTTGTGGTAGTAACCAGGTAGTCTGTATAATAGTAGTAGAGGTGGTAGTGGTTGTAACCAGGTAGTCTGTATAATAGTAGTAGAGGTGGTAGTGGTAGTAACCAGGTAGTCTGTATAATAGTAGTAGAGGTGGTAGTGATAGTAACCAGGTAGTCTGTATAATAGTAGTATAGGTGGTAGTGGTAGTAACCAGGTAGTCTGTATAATAGTAGTAGAGGTGGTAGTGGTAGTAACCAGGTAGTCTGTATAATAGTAGTAGAGGTGGTAGTGGTAGTAACCAGGTAGTCTGTATAATAGTAGTAGAGGTGGTAGTGGTAGTAACCAGGTTGTCTGTATAATAGTAGTAGAGGTGGTAGTGGTAGTAACCAGGTAGTCTGTATAATAGTAGTAGAGGTGGTAGTGGTAGTAACCAGGTAGTCTGTTTAATAGTAGTAGAGGTGGTTGTGGTAGTAACCAGGTAGTCTGTATAATAGTATTATAGGTGGTAGTGGTAGTAACCAGGTAGTCTGTATAATAGTAGTAGAGGTGGTTGTGGTAGTAACCAGGTAGTCTGTATAATAGTAGTAGAGGTGGTTGTGGTAGTAACCAGGTAGTCTGTATAATAGTAGTAGAGGTGGTAGTGGTTGTAACCAGGTAGTCTGTATAATAGTAGTAGAGGTGGTAGTGGTAGTAACCAGGTTGTCTGTATAATAGTAGTAGAGGTGGTAGTGGTAGTAACCAGGTAGTCTGTATAATAGTAGTAGAGGTGGTAGTGGTAGTAACCAGGTAGTCTGTTTAATAGTAGTAGAGGTGGTTGTGGTAGTAACCAGGTAGTCTGTATAATAGTATTATAGGTGGTAGTGGTAGTAACCAGGTAGTCTGTATAATAGTAGTAGAGGTGGTTGTGGTAGTAACCAGGTAGTCTGTATAATAGTAGTAGAGGTGGTTGTGGTAGTAACCAGGTAGTCTGTATAATAGTAGTAGAGGTGGTAGTGGTTGTAACCAGGTAGTCTGTATAATAGTAGTAGAGGTGGTAGTGGTAGTAACCAGGTAGTCTGTATAATAGTAGTAGAGGTGGTAGTGGTAGTAACCAGGTTGTCTGTATAATAGTAGTAGAGGTGGTTGTGGTAGTAACCAGGTAGTCTGTATAATAGTAGTAGAGGTGGTAGTGGTAGTAACCAGGTAGTCTGTATAATAGTAGTAGAGGTGGTAGTGGTAGTAACCAGGTAGTCTGTATAATAGTAGTAGAGGCGGTAGTGGAAGTAACCAGGTAGTCTGTATAATAGTAGTAGAGGTGGTAGTGGAAGTAACCAGGTAGTCTGTATAATAGTAGTAGAGGTGGTAGTGGAAGTAACCAGGTAGTCTGTATAATAGTAGTAGTGGTGGTAGTGGAAGTAACCAAGTATTCTTTATAATAATAACTAAAACATATAATTAATAATTGATTTACAAAGTTAAGACGTATTCAATTTATTATAAATCGATAACAAAGTTTTTGAATATTCGTTTAATTATATTGTTCGTCCATAGTTACTGTAACGCAACATTACATTGGTTATATTAATGTCATATTATTCTTTATTTCCTACTTATCGTATTTTAACATAGCTATTTAACATATACGCATAACATATATGTTATTTTCAACACATATTTACACTATATACTTTCATATATATTTTCTTAAATACAAAATCAATCAATCAATTAAATTAAATAATTTATATAATAAATAATTATGAATAATACCTAATAATTAAAAATGAAATAATAAGTTATGTTAATATTTTAAATAATTTCAATAATTGATTATATAGATATAATCTTATAAGTTAATGATCTATTATATTATATATTTAAATATATATATATATATATATATATATTATATATTTATTTTTGACAATTTATATATATTTATCTCATATTTTCTCTCTTTTTAGAGTAATTTTAATTTTTTTTAAATTCTTAAATTCTTAAATTATATGTATATTTTATTTATTATATTAAAATCTAGAGTCTATATTCTAGATTATCCAAAAATATGATGATTGGGGAAATTCTAATAAAAACATTAACTTGTTTATTAATTTCTCCATTATTCCTTGCCCGTTGGAAAGGAATGATAAATCTGATTTATTTATTTATTTATATATATTGATACACTTTTTACATAAGTATACATAAGTATTAATATGTAAACATAATTAAACATATTTATACATATTCATACATGTATAATAATTATATTTTCAATGGAACCACATCGAACAATAAGATGTCATCATTAATACACATCCAGATCTACAACAAAATATGACAGCACATATTACATCATATATTGTACGACTACGCATTGAAGTGTATATTTACGTTATGTGACTTCATTATCGATATAAGATATATATTATCATATCTCGACTATTACCATTATACTATTACTACTACTATTATTATTATTATTATTATTATTATAGTTATTATTATTATTATTATTTTATTAAGGGTATCCTTAGTATAAGATAAACATAGCTTCTGGGTATCCCTCCGATTATTATAGCGAATATTCTGTACACATAAATTCATTCCATCAACGTATTGAGTGTTAGGTTCGTAATCAACAACTAATTGTCCGAATGCTACCGTACACTGTACGCCATACCAGCACGCGACACATATATTAGGGTACTGATCATATTTATTCAAATTGTACCCTAATTAGGGGTACACTACTTACACCCTAATAAAGGTACTCGCTGTACCCTACTGTTTAACAGTGTATACACATTATATACTGTATTCACTGTGTCCCCCTAATTAGGGAAAAATTTGAATAAATATGACCAGTACCCTAAAAATGATCAAACTGTACCCTAACAAATGTTAGCTAGTTGTACCCTAATTATATGATACCGTGTACCCTGATGTAATTGTATGCTATGTACCATAATTGAATAGCATGATATGTAAATATAATAATCACGTACCCTGATATTTAACATAGCTGTACCTTAATACATATATAGAGTGTACCCTAGTGAATTTAACGGTCATGCACTCTAATATTTAACATATACGTACCCTACAAATATGTATATATTTTACTCTAGGGAGTTTAAAAGTCGTGTATCCTATTTAGGGAACACGGTAAATTGTTGTGCTATTTTAACGATCTATACCCTATAAATAGAATTCGCTGTAGCCTAAGTGTTAACAGTACACCTAACATAGTCGCTGACCAGTGGTCAAGGTATGATGTTGTACGTACCATTAGAATACCGGTAAACTCGGACCGGGTCAACTCAGACCACTTTTGAAGTAAAGACGGACCACTTTTGAAGAAGATTCGGACCAGTTTAAAATAACTATATATAGTATACTTCTATAATATGGATTAAAGCTAAAAGTGGTCCGAGTTTATTTCAAAAGTGGTCCGAGTTTACCTGGTACCCTATACGTAGACACCTATGTGCGCACAGGTCGTACGTTAAGAGTGATCATTCAACTGGATATGGGTCCTCCGATATTTGTGAGCTCAGAGCTTATAAAATAATGTATAAAAATAAGTCAACATTTTGTGACCATCCTATAGCTCGCGATAATTCCTAGAAGTTTAACATGGAGAGAATAAGACATTTGACATGGGAATTTATAAATTGATAAAAAGTGACTTTTAACCTACTAATAATTTTTGTATTATGAAATTTTAATAGCGCATAGATTAAATGTGATAATTATGGAATATAAAAAAATTTAATTGTTTAATTTTTTTCCTATAAATAAAATGAAATAAACGAAATTTCTAGGATTTTTTTTAAAACTCAAATATACGAACGACATTTTTTTATTACAATTTATATATATGTCTATATAATATAAAAGATAAAATTAACAAAATATAAAAATATATAAGATATTTAATTTGTAAAAATATAATAGTTATACCACTTTTACTATATTTTTTGAGAAAAAATCAATATTTTTCAAAAATGTATAAAAAATAAATCATAATTTTGTATGATGTTTTTTAGAAAAATATATCTTATATACTAGGGATAGAAAATATTAAAGAATTAAGTTGTAGCAACCATTTTCATGTATTTTCGTATATTTTCGTTATATATTATTTTTCTATAATACTTTTCAATTTAATTTTTTACTAATTTTTAACGGTCTGTCGCGTCGTCAATATAAGTTAAAATTGAATATTTGTTTTACATGCGTCTTAAAACATCTTCCTTTACCTTAAAATCACTTCACACACAAATGTTTATCCAATGATCACTCTTACCGTACGTACGACATACGCAAGTACGTACGGTGTACGTCATCTGTGTATGTGTATGCGGGTGTGTATGCGCTCGTATTCGTGCGTGTATGCGTGCGTTCGTGTACATGCGTGCGTTCTAGTGTATTCGTGAGTTCTGGTGTATGCGTGCGTTCTGGTGTATGCGTGCGTTCGGGCGTACGCGCGTATTTAATAAATTACGTAGCAGTATAATTACTCGGGAATATCGATTCGCCGGAAATTGATTAAACTAGGCCATTGTTCTGAATACGTCGTATACTCTTAGTAGTAGTAGTATCGCTAGTGAGTGAGAACGCCGCTAGGGGGCGACACCGACAGCCACGTGACCCGCGCGCGCCACATCACGTGATAACGATTATATTTAATAACGCTCTCGCTCTTCTGTTGTTAATTATCTTACGTAATCGCAGTCGTCGTGTAATAGTTGCGTCATAGTTACATAATACGTATACGTAATAGTTACGTAACATAATACTCTTTACTTTAGTAGGCGGTACACTACTCTTCTAGGCCGAATAATTCTTGATAAAGAAAATATTACTACGTAATTTTTATAGTTATCTTATATATATATATATATATATATATACAACGTATATTTTCATGAATATAATTCTAAAACATTGCTAGTTTGTATTAACCAGGACGGCGTACTACACGAGTGAGTAAATCAATGCTCGCATATTACATCACTCTCGTTACAACGTCACTCGTTACAACGTCACTCGTTACAACGTCACTCGTTACAGCGTCACTCGTTATAGCGTCACTCGTTACAGCGTCACTCGTTACAGCGTCACTCGTTACAGCGTCACTCGTTACAGCGTAATGTATACAACGTTATATCTAGAGATAACGAAAAACGACGACAAAAAATACAGAAGTCATACAATATTGATGGTGTGTGTGTGTGTGTGTGTGTGTGTGTGTGTGTGTGTGACACTCCGATGGCGTCCCACTACCGTACTCGTTCATTAGTTATTCATCGTTTACTTTATTTCACAACGCTTCCGTTGTCTTCTAGCATTGCTATTGTGATATTTCATAAAGCGATACCGATTTCGATGTATAAACTAAATGATCATATGTTATGTAAGTCCTATAAGTAGAATATACAATATATGTGTCTATAATGATGAGGTTATTTGAACACTTACAAAATTGTTATGAATTTAATATTGATTTCAATTTGTTTAATAACCCCGATGTACATTAGTTGCACCAATGGACGCTGATATTTTGAACAGCTCAACAACACAACGCATTCTATTTGATATTAACTTAGGCCGTGTGTAAATTAACAACAAATCTATTTATTATTCGACATCGTTATTAAACAATCTCAATTATTATGATTACTATTTACTGATATGACGTAATAACTAGTATGCGTTATTACATCATATTATGACTCACTACGCTGGGCTCCATAATAAACGCGATTATCCGACCGAGATACTGATAGACTACAACGATTGCTACGTACAATCCCTCTAGACCACAGCGAATTTCCTGCCGATATATACTATACGTCAATAACTATAAGCAACTATAGCATTCTCCGTATCCACACATATACTATGGAATAGCTTCACCAATGTAGTAGTAGTAGTAGTAGTAGTAGTAGTAGTGGTGGTAGTAATAGTAGTAGTAGTAGTAGTAGTAGTAGTAGTGGTAGTGGTGGTAGTGGTAGTGGTAGTAGTAGTAGTAGTAGTAGTAGTAGTAGTAGTAGTAGTAGTAGTAGTAGTAGTAGTAGTGGTAGTGGTGGTATTAGTAGTAGTAGTAGTAGTAGTAGTAGTAGTAGTAGTAGTAGTAGTAGTAGTAGTAGTAGTAGTAAATGCACATGTAAATAGTTTATTATACACTGCTTTAATGTTTTTTAAACATGTTTCTTAGAGTGTGAACGAACAAATTAAACGGAAAAAAATATTAATAATTGTTTTTAGTATTTAAAAACATAACATGATAGATATATACATACATATATGAGTATATATACAAGCATATATATATATATATATACATAGATATACAGATATATATAATTATATTTTCGTATATGTTATAAACTTTAGAATATTATTATAATAGTAATATAATTAATAGTTATTTAATATATAACCATGTAAATGTTTCTTGAACGTGTAATGGTTAATAATATTCTTAATATCGGATGGAAGTTTATTCCAAAGATATGGAGCATACCACCGATAAGATAGCTCGCCATATACTGAAGACTTAATTTTAAGTATTTAAAAGTTAATTGTAGAGTTTGATCGCAATTGCGAGTTATTAATAGATAAATGTATCATATTATATGTATATATAAGTTTCTTAAATACTATAGCTTTATGCGTTATAGTGAATACTTTATATATAATAGATTGCTTAGTATTATGCCAATTTATTGTATAACGAAGTTCAGAAAACTTGTAGTATGGTCTGAATAAGGAATTTAAAATATAATTCGAATGCACTTATTTATAATGGAATCACATTTTTTTATTAGTGTATTATTAGTTTTATAAAGAAAAGAGTTGCAGTAATTTAGTTTAGAAATAATTAGTGAAGTAGATAATATTTTAGCTGTATTTAATGAAATGAAAGGGCGATATTTTAAAAATTGTAAATATTATATGATGCAGACTTAAGTATATATTTTATATGTATTTCAGCATATATATTTTGAGAAATAATTATGCCAAGATACTTTGTACTAGTAATAGGAGTAATATTATCAGTACCGATATAGATATTTGGAAATGCAGTGCGAGTTCTAGAAATATTAATTAGTTTAGTTTTATTTGAATTTATTAGTAAGTTATTATTAGTAAGCCAGTTAGTAGTAGAATTAATACAGTCTTGAAAATAATTATATTGTGTAGAGTTAGTTGCAAATGTGTGTAATACAATATCATCTGCATATATATTATATTTTAGTAAAGTATATGATTGGAGTAATTTTGATAAAGGTCGTAGATATATAGAAAATAGAATTGGAGAAAGAACAGAACCTTGTGGGACACCGAAATTTAGTGGATAGGGTTGAGAAAATGAAGAATTAATTTTAACAGAGTATGTTCTAGTAGTAATGAAAGATTTAAACCAATTGAAATCAGTTCCAGTAATACCAATATTGGAAAGTCTAGATAGTAATATAGTAAAGTCAATGGTATCAAATGCAGCAGTCATATCAATAAATAATAATTGCAAAGATTTGTAGTTGTCAAGTGAATGGTGAAGGCTATCAGTAAGTGCAATAATGGAAGTTTCAGTACTATGATGTTTACGGTATGTACTCTGGTAATTATCAAATAAATTATTATAGTCAAGATAAGAGATGAGCTGTTCATATATAATTTTTTCTAGAATCTTTGAGAGTTAGGGTAATTAAGATAGAGGTTGATAATTAGATAAAATTGAATCATCTAAAGATGCATTTTTTAAAATAGGAGTAATTATAGCATGTGTTAATTCATATGGTATAATGCCAGTAGATTACCTAGTTAGTAAAATATTAATAATGTTATGATATAGAGGTGTTAAAGTGTTAACAATGTTGTTAGTAATAGAGATAGGTAATATATCATTTGGTGAAGTACATTTTGCGGTAATTATCAAATTATATATCTCAGTATATGTGGGAGTAATGAAATTATTAACATTATCATTGGGAAATGAACATATATCAAAACAATTTATATTGATAGATGTATTCTCTAATTTACTTTTCGAGATATTATAACTTATATTATAAATTTTATTATCAAAAAAACTTGAGAATTTATTTACTAGTAGATTATTTTTTTGAGCAGGAAAATATTTTCTTTTGTTCCTTCACATTAATTGATTAGTAAGTTTAAAAGCTTTTTAGAATCATTTTTATATAAATTATTTCATTATTATAGTTAATTATTTTTTGAGATTTAATAGTTTAAGGTATTGAGATCAAGCCAATCAAAAGTTATCATGATTAATAGTATTTTTATTTTTATTTTTATTATATATTTTGTTTAAGACGTTTGTATTTTTTTATAAGTATGACATATATGGTTGAACTATGGTGTTATAGAATAAGTTTTAATTGTTCGGTTATTAATTGGTGCGTATTTTTCTAGAAGATTAGAAAGTGTATAATTAAGTTCTTTTATAGTAAAAGTGTTTATGTCAACTTTGGATAGAATATATAGATAAAATTGAGTTAAATCTATATTAGGTAAATTTCAAAAATATAATAATGCAGAACTTATATTTTTATTTATATTTAATGTACATTTAATAGCATGATGATCAGTTAATAGTGTATAATTTGTTGGTTGATTGGCTAATAGAGTAGAAGTAGTATGAGTAAAAATAAGATCAAGTACATTTCCTGATATATGTGTATTCTCAGTAACATGTTGTGATAAACATAATTCATTAGAGATATCTTTTAATTTATTATGGGGATAAGATGAAGAATTAAAATGGAAGTTAAAGTCACCAAGAATGATAAGGGCTAATATATTGATGTATTAGAACCGACAATTCTTTTAAAAATAGTATGCGGTTATTATTTGTAGGTCTATATATAGTAAGAAGAGTTATTATTTGAGAGTGAGATATTTTAAATTTAACAAGAAGTACACTACATAGAGTCATACTAATTCTAATTTGAGAAGTTATAGTATAGTTATTATTTAAAAGTAAAGCATCACCACCAACATGTTTACCATCACATCTAGGATTATGTATGAAATTGAAATCTAATAGTTTAAAAGAATAAGGAGTAACATCATCTAAAATGTGAAGCAAATGTTCAGTAAGTGATATTATCGATGATTTAGAATCCATTATATATTGCGTGATGATATTAATGTTAGAAACAAGTGAACGACAAATAATAGGGAAGCAATATTATCTTGCTACATAACGATAGTCAATCAGATTTATTATTTTGTTTATTTTTGAATGATATAATATATGTATCGTATGATTCATTCCATATTTTCAATTCATTTTTGGACGGAAAATATGGAGAACAATTCCAATACAGTTTATTTTTATCATTATAAAGTCTTAGTTCATAAGTATTAGTTTTAAAATATAATGTATGTTTATGGTTTAAATTAGCTTAGATTTAATAGAATGATAAAATATATTTCTATTTCTTCTAACATAAGTTGATAAATTTCCATGAATAAATAAATTATTAAATTTACTATCTAAAGTTTTAATAGTCTAGTTAAGATTTAAAAATTCTGATTTTGCAAACAAAGTAGTGAAAAGTAGTAGTAGTAGTAGTAGTAGTAGTGGTAGTAGTAGTAGTAGTAGTAGTAGTAGTAGTAGTAGTAGTAGTAGTAGTAGTAGTAGTAGTAGTAGTAGTAGTAGTAGTAGTAGTAGTAGTAGTAGTAATAGTAGTAGTAGTAGTAGTAGTAGTAGTAGTAGTAGTAGTAGTAGTAGTAGTAGTAGTGGTAGTAGTAGTAGTATTAGTAGTAGTAGTAGTAGTAGTAATATTAATAGTAGTAATATTAATGATAACGATTATGTACTGTCAATGATATATGAAGTACCTCAACAAATTAATGTTGACAAATTATACAGATATTTATTTATTATTATCTTTGTACTAACGCTTGTCTTTGATCGAAGGACATCTCTTCATGCTATCCATTCGTACGTAAATAATAAAAGCATGGCTGTATACATAGCTATAGCTGCCGGTATGCACTCGCGACTAGATGTAAGTCGATGTCCGCTTGTGTTCTACTTGCGAGGTATTAGTGCGATATATACATGTATATTAGCCGTGTAGCTCTCTCTCTCTCTCTCTCTCTGCTCTCTCTCTTTCTCTCGCGATATCACGATATATCTCGCAGGCTCTCTCTTACGTAATATACGACGTGTTATGCAACGTTATTACATCGATATATAAACAACAACGTTTATAACCGCCGCCGCGGCCACCGCCGCCGCCATCTTGTTTCATAGTATTGCGCAACAGGCTCATTGTATGATATTACGTAATCAATTATCACTAGATACAATACCGTGATGGCACGACGACGTCCTCAATAACGTAGTCGTGTGCAGTCGATGGCCGCAGCATAGTTTTTATTGTGAAATTAACGCCAATAATGTAATTGTGTGAGCGCGCGCATGTTTTAAATTCATAATTAATTACGGTATACGTTAAATTCAGTAAATTAAATTTGATTACACTATTATTTAATAATTAGTTTTTAATTATATTATACTATGTTAATACTATAATACTATGTTACTATTATATAATAATTACTAATATATATATATATATATATATATATATATATATATATATAAATATATAGATTAAAATTGTTAAATATATAATAATCAATAATAATAAAATAAATCATACACTCGTTATATTCTAAAATCTCACAAATATTGAGAATCTATATAAAACATATATATATATATATATAAATTAATTAAATTGTCAACACAACAGTCGTAACATCTTCTTGAATAGATGATGACTAATAATGCTGCGTAATGTCTGGAGAAGAGAGTTCTACATAGTATACTTACTATAGGAGCAGCCCAGCCGTATACGATTTGTTCCCAATTCTCGTAAGATGAAACTTCGGTACTGAAAATAAACTATAATATTGCAGACGAGTGTTCCTCTTTAATTCTACATTAATAAAGTTTATTTAAATATTTAGGAATTATCAAAAACATTTTATTAGTTATGCTTAATATTTTAAATTTACACATATTGTCCGAAATAAACAAATAGATCACACCTTTTAATATTAAAAATTAATCTCATAGATTATTTAATAACCCTATTTAATCCATAATATAATTAAAGTTTGGAATTAATGAGTAAACTATTGAAATATTTGTAATCTGGATAACACAAGAGATTGCACAAACGCAATAGTTGATTCAGTATTCAAGTACTTTCTAATTTTTCTGATATTAAATCGATTAAAATTAATAGATCTACAATGCGAAGTGAAGAATTGAGGAAATACTCATTTAGAATATAATATGACTCCAAGATATTTAGCACAATAACTTTTAAAATGATAACAGATGAATATATATATATAGTATTTAGATTAAAAATTAAAAATATATAATAATCACTAATATATATAGGATATAGATTAACATTTTCAAATATGAAATCCGTGGTTTCTGATGTTATTACATTCGGTTATACACTGGTTTAGAGTAATGTCTATCACGATAATTTAAATATTTAAAATGTTTATTTTATATTTTTTGAATTTTAGTTATTTATTATTTCAAATAATTTAAAATATATATTGTTAGTATTTAAATTTCTAATGTAATACGAGCGTTTTGGAAAAAAACAGTAACAAACTAAATTTACAACAACAACAATTTGAAATATGTAATATTTGAGATGTTAATATAAGATGTTAATATATTTGATTTATCAAATATAAAAATAAAGGTTTTATAACATGACCTATTTTTGAGAATATATAATGATAAGAAATAATCTCTAAAAATAGTGCAAAAATACGTTTATATAAAGTTATTTTACAGAATTATTATTTTTGTTATTTAATATAATATTTTGGATTACTATTACTATAATAATTATATATATATATGTATATGTATCATATTGTGGAATACTATAATATGCATATCATAGTTCACAGCAAAATGTATAGAAACAAACATGAATACAGGCAAGACAAAGTACATGTCACACAACAACAACCAACAGTTTGATATCAAGACTATAGGCCTAGATGGAAGAGATCTGAAAAAGTTTAAATATCTAGGGGCATGGGTAGATAACAGCGAAAAAGATGTAAAAATCAGAAAAGCGCAACTTGGAGAACCTGCCACCAGATGAGAAACATCTGGAATTCAAATCTCAGTAGGAAGTTCAAAATTAGGCTAATGATTGCAACTGTTGAGTCCGTTCTGTTATACGGCTGTGGAATATGGACCCTAACAAACTCACTACTCAAAAAGCTGGATGGAACATATACACACATTCTGAGAATAGTTTTAAATATCCACTGGACACATAACATCAAGAATGATATACTATATGGAATACTAGAAAGATTATCAAACAATATCAGAAGAAGATGACTAAAATTTGCCGGCCTCGCCTACGAAGAGAAGACGAGGTAGTTTCGGATCTGGTTTTGTAGCAGCTAACCCATGGAACTAGAAGGCGAGGAAGACCACCTGATTAATATATAAAGACTCTGGAGCGTGATACCGGTCTACGAGAAAATGATCTACTAGCGGCTATGATGAATCGTGATGTTTGGAAGTCTATAACTGTCCGGGAATCAATAAAAATCCCGAAATAAGCAAAGTAAGCATAATATGCATATACATTTTTGATTACTATAAAATATATATACTATAATATCATATTGTGGATTATTATCATAACTATAGTTATCATATATGTGTAATATGCATATACATACATCATATACATATAACATTTGTATAATAAACATACAAACATATACTATACTCTTTTTATTCAAATATGCTCTATATTTTAATAACACATATATGTCATTTTCAAACTTGATTTACTCAGTGTAATATAATATGTAACAAAATATATAATTAGACACGTCCATGAGTGAATGTAGAATCCAAGAAATATTAATTGTAGATAAAATCAGAGGGGCCGAAATATATAAAAGATGGATACAATCTTATGAAATTTATGAAAATGCTAGAGAATTGGAAAAAAAATCAGAAAAGTCACAAGTCGGCATATTTCTAAATACAATAGGATCAGATGTCGTAGATATATATATAATTCATTTGAAGACGAAACTATCGAAGTAACGATAGATGAAAAAAAAACAAAATCCTCTGGTATGAAAAACTTAGAGTGGATAAAAGAAAAGTTTAAAGCGTATTTCATTCCAAAAAGAAACTTGACATATGAAAGATATGTATTTTTTAAACGTGATCAATTTGAAAGCGAGAATATTGAATGTTACTATGCTGAATTACGAAAACTGGCTAGGACTTGCGAATTCAAAGATTTGAAAGATTCATTGATGAAAGATAGAATCATCATAGGCATGATTGACAATAATTTACGCCAGAGATTCCTATAAGAAGTTAAAGGTAAAGAAATTACAGCCGAAGAGGTAGTCCAAGCTACAAAAATAAAAGAAACAAGTAATAACCAAATTCAGAAAATCAATAATAAAGAATACGAAAATATTGATCATATTAACAAAAAAATCAATAAATATAAGAATAACGAAACTTATAATAAACCAATCTAAAAGTTTAATACAAAAAAATGCGGCAGATGTGATCGAATACATGAACCAAGGTCATGTAAAGCATTCAACACAAAATGCAATATCTGTAACAAGTTAGGATACTGGGCAAAGTATTGTAAATCAAGGAGTGATAACTACAATCAGTGAACATATGAAACAAATGAAATTTGTTGTTCAAAAATAGACGAGAATATTATATTTTTAGGCGAAATTAAAACTAATATAGAACAAAATAAATGGATAAAAGATTTAACAGTAAATTGTGAAAAATTCGAAAAAGTTATAAGTTTAAGATAGATACAGGCGCAAGCGTATCCGTAATGCCATACAATAAGTTATTACCAACTTTAAAGAAGACTAATATAATATTAAGAGGACCAAATAATACTGAAATTAATGCTAAGGGATACTTAGAAGCATTGATTACATATAATGGTAAAACAATAAAAGAGGACATATTCATTTTAGAAAAATAAATTACAGGTTTACTCTCGAGAAAGGCATCAATAGAATTGGATATTGTAAGATTAGTAGATGCGCTAGATTATATTTCTGGACCTTAAATTATTTGATGGATTAGGAAGTATTAATAGGAAATACAAAATAAAAGAGGGAATAAAACCATATTCAATTAATGTACCAAGACCAGTTCCAGTACATCAACAAACGGAAGTCCAGAACGAACTAAAGAAAATGATCAAATTAAGATTAATCGAAGAAGCATGTGGTCCCACAGAATGGTGTAGCCCAATGGTTATCGCAAAGAAAGGAAACGGTAAAATAAGAATTTGCACGGATTTAACTAAGTTAAATGCAGCAATGAAACGAGAGATACATCCTATGGCAACGGTCGAGGGTAGTCTAAGTAAAATTTAAGACAATTTTTTTTCAAAATTAGATGCAAATTCAGGGTTTTAGCAAATTCCATTAGAAAAAAAATGCTGGGCATTGACAACATTCCTAACGCCATAGGGGAGGTATTATTATAAAAAGTTACCGTTTGGCTTAACCTCAGCTCCCGAAATATTTTGTAAAGAAATATTTAAAATCTTAAAAGACTGCAAGGGGCTAATCGTACACGTAGATGATGTATTAGTAATGGGAATGGATGCAGACGAACATGATAGAAATCTAAAAATAGCACTCAATAAAATAGTAGAATCAGGATTGGCATTAAATAAAAATAAATGTGCATTCCGTAAAGAAGAAGTCGATTTCGTAGGTTTTAAAATTACCAGTAAAGGAATTAAAGCTGGAAAAAAAGTCCAAGGAATTATAGATATTCCAAAACCATCCAGCGTAAAAAGTGTCAGGAGTTTTTTTGGGATGATAAACAAATTGTTTCGATTTAACCCAAAAATATCCGAATACTGTGCTCCATTAAGAGAATTGCTTTGGAAAGATTGTTCTTGGATTTGGGATACGAAGCAAGAAGAAAGTTTCAGAATATTGAAAGAAGAGTTACAGAATACGAAGACATTATCGTATTTCGATGTTAACAAGAAAACAATATTGACAACAGACGCATCGGATCACGGTATAGGTGCGATATTAACACAAGAAGATGAAAAAGGAAACCGAAAAATGATTGGAGCAGCCAGTAGATCCCTCAGTGATACTGAGAAAAGATACGCAACCATAGAAAAGGAAGCGTTGGGCGTAGTATGGGCTCTTGAAAGATTTAACTATTATATAGTAGGAGCACCCATATACGTAGAAACCGATAATAAACCTTTAATAACTTTATTAGGAAGCAAAGATCTCGAGAAGGTGTCTATAATAATCCAAAGATACAGAATACGATTGATGAGATATGCCGTAAACATGAAATATATACCCGGTAAAAATAATATCATTACCGATAAATTATCAAATTAAATACGACATTACCAGATCTACTAAATCAAAATATGATGCTCGAAAAAGATCATGTTGAATTCAAAAAGAAGGTCATGGAGAAGAAACTCAAGGAAAAACAGTACAGCGACAACAAACTATCAAAAACTAAAAGAAGATTGGCACTGGATGAAGATGTCTATATTAGATACATGGATAGAATGGGAACCGTAATACAAGTCGATGATAATAATGAAAGAACGTTTTAATTTTAGATATTTCATATCCATTAAAGGGATACGATTTGGAATAAACAGTACAAAAAAATTTTTTTTTTTAATTATTTGAAATATGTAATATGTGAGATTTTAATATACTCACATTAAAATATTAGAGCTCAAAACGATTAAACAAATAACAAATAAAGGTTTTATAACACGACCTATTTTTGAGAATAAATAATGATAAGAAATAATCTCTAAAAATACTGCAAAAATACGAGTTATTAAAAATATAAGTTATTTTACAGAATTATTATTTTTGTATCTAATATAATATTTTGGATTACTATTACTATCATAATTATATATATATATTGTAATCAGATAGAGTGTAAACACTCAGGAAAACACAAAAGCAAAGCTTGACTAGGTATTTTCCCACTCAACTTGATAACAGCATTACAAGAATAACAATAAATAAAAAAATATAAGTAAATTATAAAATGACAATAACTTATTTTAAAATTTCAATTTTGTATATCATTAGAACTTTAATGTTGTATATATACTATTGTATATATTATTAAAGTGATTTGAAAAAATATAAGAAAATTATAAAATGACAATTATAAAATGACAATAGCTAATTTTAAAATTTCAATTTTGTATATAATTAAAACTATACTTGTGTATATCTATACTATTGTATATATTATTAAAGTTATTTGATTGTAAATGTGATTCGTGTAAATGAAATTCGTGCTGAATAAATAAGTAAGTACTTGAACATTGTTATCAAGGAGAGGTCATCATTTTCAGTTAAATACAAAATAAAATATAATAAATAATAAAAGTATATATAAATAAGAAATATATAAATGTATATTAAAAGAAGAAAAATATATAACACAAATGAAATAAATGAATAAAATATGTAAAAATATAAAAATTAAAAGAGAAAAAGATAAAGAAACTAAACACAATAAAAAATATAAAAAGTTAATTAATACGAAGAGGTAATAAATAATTTAATATTTTGTTTAAAAGTTTTTTTATTCATTAATTTGTGAAAAGAAGCTGGTAATGCATTACATATCTCAGGAGCTTTGTTAGTGATACAAAAGGATTTTCTATGTGTTCTAATGTTGGGTAAAACCAATTTTTTAGATAAAGGTTTATAAATATTTGAATGTTGTGTAAAAAGATATTGTAAAATTATAGGCAAAGATTTAGTCATGTATCTATTTATATATTTTAAGATATTAATCTTTATAATATCTTGAAATTTTAAAATATTGAATTTTTTATAAATTGTATTTATAAAAATTTATATCTAGGTTAAAAGAAAAAAACAAATTTTTTATTACCCTATTTCTAATATAATAATTGGTTGAATATTAGTCAAAAATGTACTATCCCAAATAAATGAACAATAATTTAGATGACTTTCAAAAATACTATGATATATTTGTATACGATTTTTTAAAGGTAGTTTTTGTTTTATTTTATTTATATTAGCAATGGATCTAGGTACTACCTTAGTTTTATTCTGATATAATGTATATGATAATTACAGTTACATTTATCATAAATTATTATACCAAGGAACGATAAATGATTCACCTGCTCTATAATTTCATTGTAAACTTTTAATTCTAGTTTCTTTTTTGATTTAGAATTTCGAATATTATAGAGCATAACTTTGGTTTTTTTTTACATTTAATGTTAATTTATTATTAAATAGCCAGTGAGTTAAATTATAAAGGTCATCTTGTATATTAGTTTGCAGAATATCAAAAGATTTACCTACTGAAAATTATATTTGTATCAACTGTAAAAATTATAGGTGTAGAATATTTCAGTATATTAGGCATATCATTAATATATATTAAAAAAAGTAATGGTCCTAAAACTGAACTTTGCGGAACACTAAATGATATGTGTTCCATATTTGAAATAGCCCCATTTAATTTTATATATTATGATCTGTTTGATAAATAACTAGATAATAGAACTTTAGGTAAACCTCTAATACCAATATTATCTAATTTATTTATCAATATATTATGATCTAAATTGTCAAAGGCCTTTTTTAGATAAAATAAAAGATAGATAAAACTGCACAATTATTAGTATTTTCTAATTCAGCACATACTGTTTCTGATAGGCGATGTAATGCATCTTATGTTGAATAATTTTGTCTGAAACCAAATTGATTTTCATTCAAAATGTTATATTTATTAATGAAACAAAGAAATCTTTTTTAAAATAATTTTTCATACATTTTTGATAAGTGAGGGAGAAGATATATTGGCCTGAAATTATCTAATATATTTTTATTACCCTTTTTATGTAAAGGTATAAGGTATAACCTTAGAAATTTTAAAACAATCAGGAAACACTCCTTCACTGAATGATTTATTAAATATAGAACATAATATATGACTTAATTATGTATTAAATTGTTTTATTAAGCTCATATTTATATTATAAATATCTGTACTATTTTTATTGTTCGTATGAAATATTATATTAAATATTTCGGAATTTGTAACTGGTGTAAGATAAAAAGTATTTGTGTTATGAGATGATAAATAATGTACATGTAAATTTGAATTAAAACCAGAGTTAGAATTAAAATCCTTAGCAAGATTTTTTCCAACATTAGTAAAATATAGATTAAAATCATCAGCCGATAAAGTTGTATTTAAATAATTTGAAAAAGTACTTCCTATAATTATATTATTTAAAATAGACAATTTTTTTTTTGAATTATTACAACAATGTGACAGAAATTTTTAATAAAATAATTTTTCGGCATTTCTTGGTACTGAAGTTAAAATATTTCTATATTTTTTATATTTAATATGATTAAAATCATTTTTATAAGCTATAAACAATTTTAATAATTTAATAAAAAGTAAACTACATTTTTACCATTATTAGATGAGTTGTATTTCCAATAATATATAATATTTTATCATTATGCCATATCAAACTATACAGAGCAGTACTCAATTCAATATGCATTTTACATAATTGTAATATCTTAAGAATTTTTAAACTTATTGACATTTAACAAAATATAAAAATCCATATTTTTTACATTGAATTTTCAAAAATTTTCAAAGCAAGCGTAACCCCTTAATATCCACATACTATCCTCTAAAATAAAATATATTCTTTCAAATATTTCTATATCTATCGAATCACTAAATTCCACTCTTTCTTATCTAATTGACAAACAAGCTAATTTAAAATATTATATATTATTTCTATTTATACAAACCACCCCTGATTATCTCCATTTATAATCATCTTAAAACGTATACTCTGAACATATGAACGGATCTACCTACATTTTCCTGAATATCAAGTTATATTAAACAATCATCATATATACTATAAATCCCATTAAATATCTAAAACTAAGTCTACATATTACATCAATACAATACAAATCTGTCATCCACCCTACGTGCATCATTTTCTCTAGCAAGCAAACTTATTTCTCCGTCGCAAAATTTAATATTCCTCACTTCCATAATATTCCTAAACATAAATTATGCTTTGAATTTACTGAATTATCTAATAAAATAAGTACTACTTACTAAACTATTACTAAACATAAATAACCCATGCATAATTTATTAATCCGTCAATTTTATAACGTATATATATCAGATATATCTGATCTTAATATCGAAGTTTTAATTCATTTCTCATTACAGAATTTTTAAAACTAAAACGTAATAAGTTGTACTACTTTATTTATTACCAGACTACGTGTAGTTTATCGAATACATAATATGAACATTAATGATACTATTATTGTATGCGATCTAATTGAAGATACAACTAATGAAACTATTATATACGGCGATATAATCTGCTTAGCATCGCGTGGTATACTGCCTATACTATTACTCATATAGATACATATGTCTATAGATTGATACCATCTATTTGACTTTCGTAATCAGTAAATGTTAGTACTCGTATATCTAATATTGTTGATGTTATTATTATAAATATTTTGTTTACTATATATAATTGATGAGCAGATAGTATTTGAGATAATCTTTCTTCACAGTTAGTTATAAAATAATTAAGTGTATACCTTTCATATTACTAGATAATGCGATACCATGCAGTAATAATAACGTTTATAGTACTATAAAAAATATCAGAATGGGGCGAAAGTAAGAATTAAAATAAAATGTCAAGTTACCAACTATTATCGTATTAATTGAGCGGAATTAAAATCCTGATCAGAGAATTCATCAAAAATAATGAGTAGTCATAGTCATTTGATTGTCATACATTATATTAATATTAAATTTAGTTTGATTTAGGGTAATACAAGATGTTGACGAAATATAAATAGTTATGGCTTCACAAACATATAAGTCTAGATAATTATATGAGTTGATATAAAAATCATTATTATTAACTAATATACGAATACCTCCGCCAGGTTTGTAATTATTTATAGATTTAGGTAAAACAGTAAATTAAAAATGACATTGCGAAATGGTTGAAGTAACCATTTACTTGCAAGTTATTTAAAGAAGCATAAAGAAGGTTTTACAAAAAATATCAAATACATAACAAGATCAAAAGTTGATCTAAGTGATCTACAATTTAGTAATATACAAATTATATAGAATTATCACTTCCTTTAATGTCTAGCTTAGATATTCCTGCTCATTAATAGAATCAGTTTATTTTCTGCTATTTATAAATAATTATTTAAATAATAATTATAATTATAGGAATTTTTCCCAATCAGTGATATTATCAGCTGTAGGGATATACTCGGGTGATTTCCACTCAGATATGGCTTTATCGTTAGATAACTTTAACTTACAAAGCTCATATACATTTTATCTATAATAAAAATAGACTTATAACCAGGTAATAGTTCACACTTAAATGCGTGACAAAATTGTCTACCCATGTTTACTACTTCCCATTCAAGATATGATTTAATGAATAATGTATCATATAAAAGAAATTTAAAAGTAAGATCTCAGCAATATCATCAAGGAACTTAAATATTTTATTAAAAGATAATTATTAGCTAGGTTTTTAAAGCAAGAATGAGGAAGATAGTTAGAGTGGAATTAAACATAGGAAACTACTAGGATAATTATGTGGGCTTGGGGAACTAAGTATATTATAAATCTTATCATGAAATTAGTTAAATAAGATATTATATTCTTGTTCAAGTGTCTTAAATATTACAAAGTGAAATGTTAATATTCAAATTAGTGAAAGACACTGAAATATAATCACTATATTAAAATGATAAATGAAATTAATTACTTTATTTAAATAATAGGATTCCAATACAACCCGCACCTATTAGAAAGAGAAGAGATAAAAAGATAACCAATTTCATGTAAATTTGAAAAGTTATTCTAGCCATCGGGATAAATCCAAGTGCAAGTTAATGCAATAAATGTATGGAGGGTGCTGATTTCATACATAATGAAGTAATATGAGAGAATGTTCGAGGAGAGTCCGAATATTAATGAGAGCCTGACTTGTACAAATTAATGCAGTAGTATTAGCATCATCATCATCCTATTATCATCATGTACTACATATTTCTGGTGTACTACATATTTCTGATGTACTATATATGTCTGATGTGCAATATATATATATGATGTATAACATATATATAATATAAAACATATGTTTGATACACAACATATTTCTGATGTAAAACATATGTTTGATACACAACATATGTCTGATATAAAATACATATGTCAGATGTATAACATATATATGAGTTATACGTTTATCAATCCATACGACATATAACCTAAGTATTCGATACCATTTATCTACTTCCTCATACCAACACTTACTTCCATGGTTCCCATTTAACAAACGCTCTTCTTATCGCATACTATCTATTGTTCATTCCTCAATATACTTTTCGAATTACCCCTTCTATATTTCTGCTTCTCTAGTACAACGATCTTCCGTTCCATAAAAATGAATATCCAGGCCCTGGGATATATTTGTCCTAAGTTATGAAATTAACTCCCACACTATATTAAATCCATAAAATCGCATAAAACATCCAATAAATGTATACAACAATTTATCTCAGGTGGCAACCTGTAATACTAATATTGTTAGTCATTATTATTTTAATTATAATTTCCTTACGATTTATTCTATTTTATTTTATTATTATTAACGGTATTTATTGTTTAACCTACTTTTATTATTTATATTCTATACACTTTTGAGAAATCATTTATAATTTATTTATGTGTTTAAATGAACTTTCATTTCAATTCAAAATATCTGATGTATAACATATGTCTGACGTACAACATATGTCTGATGTAAAATACATATGTCAGATTTGTAGTAATATTTAGTTATAGGGGCCACTCTTTATTATGTCACAAAAGATATCAGTAAACAATTAATCTATGCAGCTATAGCTACTATAGTAGATCTCTAACTAGCTCAGAAGGTAGATACGCTTGCATAGAACGCGAATGTTTAGCAATAACGTTGGCTTTAGAGAAGTTTGCAATGTTTATAACAGGGAAATTAGTATGCATAGAAACATATCATAAACCTTTAATTCCCTTTCTTACTACTAACGATGTAGATACGCTATCCCTCAGAATTCAAAGGTTTAGACTTAGAATGATGAGATATCAGTATTCAGTTAGTTATATATCCCTGGTAAGGAAAATCAGCTTCCCGATTTATTATCTAGAGAACCAATAATCGACCCCTTAAATAAATTAAGTGTTGACAGCATAGAAACAGAGATAGAACATAGCTTAGTGGATATATCTGGTAACCTTAAACTTAATAAAGTTAAGACATAACAATCTAAAATTATAGAATATTGTAAGTTAGGATGGTCCAAATATTTGTCATCAGTCGAGTCTATTATGAAACCTTATTGGGAAGTTAGATCTAATATAGCGATGGTAAGGGAATATTAGTCCAGGGAAATATAATCCTAATACCATCTAAGGATATAATCGAGATTATTTCTAGAATTCATGAAGGTCATTTAGGTATAACTAAGTGTAGAGAGATAGCTAGAAACTCAATGTGGTGGCCGGGTATCTCTAGTGATACACAGAGTATGATATAGTCATGTACAATGTGTAGTAGTCATCTAACTAATGAAGTGAATACCTTAAAGCTAATGAATGGCCTACTAAACCACATCACACTGTTGGTACAGACCTATTTGAATTTCAGGGAAACCAATACCTGCTAGTCGTAGATTATCACTCTAGATTTCCAGAAATTGTTAAACCAAAATCTACTAGAAGTATATATATAATTAAGGAACTTATGCAGATATTTGGCCGGTATGGAATTCCGGAAATTATAAGGTCAGACAGACAAGGTCAGACAGACAAGGTCAGACAGACAAGGTCAGACAATGGACCACAATATACGAGTAGCGAATTTAAAAAGTTTATAGAACAGTTAGAAACCACCCACATTACTAGCTCACCTATAACCTGTAAAGCTATTCATAACATGTATACATGATCATTAATTCCATCTTATTGCAGTTTTCTAAGATAGAAATATATTAGATGCTAATAAAATCCTTTTGGACTAATATCTCAAGACATATAGCTGATAATGGCCATCCAAGCATGCCATGTGTGCATGTTGTGAGTAGATATTTACCGCACATGAGAGTGGAACTAGTTTATTCACTATGTAAATTAATGTTGTTATGGTTATTATATATCATTATAGTTATGTTATTATCATATTTCTTGTGTATTTGCTCTTTTATTCTTATATATTTTGTGTGGAATATATTAAAAGTTATATACTATGTATACTTACTGAAAGTATACTTAGCTATTCTATATATCAACTATATTAAACTATCCGTATTGAAACACTAACTGACTAAATATAAACGTATAAGAAACTAACTGAAAGTATACTATATCGAAAGAATCTTGCTATTGAAGGATTCCTCTATTACTTATTGCATAACTATATTATATGTTATTCATATTTCACGTGTGTTAATTATTTTTGTATAGTATATAAGTAAAATAAATATTATTCATTCATTCATTCAAATATCTTTCTGAGTTTTATATATATATATATATATATATATATAATGTACATTGTACATTGTACAATTTCCATAACCTAGGTGCTTTATTAACCATTAATATATATATATATATATATATATAATATTAATTAAAATATACTAATTATTATTAATGTATATTTGTTTTATATAACTTTTATTTTAAATAAGACAAATTAAAAGATATATGTACTACTCAAATTATCTATTACCAGCATGCTAATTATATTATTTATTATGTATCCATCATTAAATAATGTATTTAACTATTATTTATATCTGGTGTATGTATACTACCTCATCGTACAATGTACGTCGTGGAGGTAGCAAATGTAATTTAGTTAGGAATTGAGAGATATAAGTGTATCTTAGTGTATTGAATACGCACCTGTCATTAATATTTTGGATAATCTGGAGCTTATAAACACGTGACTATGGGTTTTTAAAAGGTATACCTTATTGGGTATTGTAAATGATAGGGTGTTTTAAAGGGTAGGGCATTGTAAAGGGTAGGGTGTTGTAAAAGGTAGGGTATTGTAAAAGGAGGGTGTTGTAAGGAGTAGGGTATTGTAAAGGGTTGTTGTGTTGTAAAGAGTAGTTGCGTTGTAAATGTATACATTATGTATACATTTATGTATACATTACTATATATATATTACTCAGTTTGTATATAGATAACAGACAATTAAGTTTATATAATTTATTTGTATGATTGAGACATTGTCGTGATTCATTTGACATTTGTTCACGTAGGACATCTTGAAGAGCTCGGACTGAACATTCGGATCTTTCTTGTACCTGCATATTCCATAATCCCATTGATGGTAGCTTCTATATATATAACATAATATGAATTAATATATAATATATACAATGTATATTATACATATATAGAACTTTATATAATCTATATATTAACCTATACATAAACATATATATATATATATATATATATATATATATATATATATATATATATATATAGATTTATATGTTTTAGAGTAGAAATACAATGTTAACTAAAAAGTGTTAAGGTTGTAAAGTTATTTGAATACATAGGTGGAATTACTTTGTTAGGTAGATATATTAACTTTCGTGTTACCTATATACCTATAGATCTACTAACATATACTATAATTACAATATATAGACAATATGGGATATAATTATTGGATAGCAATGTTAGCTACATATCTGTTCAAATGTTAAAATACGCGTATGCATATTTCTAATAATGATAATTATTAATATTGCATTTAGTATACATATTAGGCGTAATCCTAGTCGTATACATATTACATAAATAGGTTAATATATATATATATAAATATATTATATATATATAGGATATTGTATACAATTATAATTATATATTGAAAAATACATTATGTATTATTGTGTGTCTACCTTGTTTACCTTAACAACATCCTACATCGAATGCTGCTGCAGGTTTGATCTTTATGCTGCTTTTCTTCGGTGAATACTGAACACTAAACGTCCACAATAGCTAACAGTTCCATTGATACGCATTACACTATACTAAAGGTCAGATAACTAACTATGTAAAACGGTTAATGTATACGTCAGTGGGTTATGTCACATGACTCGTGTCACATGTCACATGCCACTAGTGTAGTCTATAGGCTATACAAAATACATGAATGTACAACATTTGTTATGTGGTGTGTTAATAAACCTACGATAGTTTATATTTAAATACCCCTATAGGGGTAACTATAGTTACTATTGCATTTAATGTATACATAGTTATACATAAATGTTATATGGTTCATAACCTGTAATACAAGTATGTATAGATATACACATCGCTATATGTCAGGTTATAAACTATATAACATATAGGTTATATGTATTATATGTTATATTGATAATATATATATATATATATATATATATATATATATAATATATAAATATATATATATATTAATATAAATATAAATGAATTGAATGCATCAATCTGAATGTAATAGAGAATACCATTCGTATGAGCTGTACACTGTACAGCCTGCACTATACAGCTGAAACGCATAAAGTCGGCTAAAGACTACTCAAGAGTGCATTGGTTGTTGTGATGTTATAGTATTATAATAACATACATTGTTAAACACCCAATTATATATATATGTTATTGTAAATATATATATATATATATATTATAATTATATATAGGTATATTATATCCCACATATTATATATTCTAATTATCTTTAAAAAATGTATATATCCTATATATATATAGTTATGTGTTAACTTTACGATTATATAAATATACAGTAATTACTTACCCCTATTTATAGGGCATATTAATATGCCCTATAAGTGGGGGTAAGATACGTTCCGTTAACACCTCCACGGCTAGAGGCCTAAAGGTGAGAGCAACCCTATTAGGTAAGGCCTATTTCAAACGTTGGTGGGTGGAGGATGTTAGACTCCGTTCATAACTGGCGAAATGATATACATGTCGTTCTATACAACAACTCGAAACATGTCACTGATTATCATTCCAGCAGCTAAACTTCAGATAAAATGTTCAAAGAGGATCACATAAAAATAAATCAATAATAATTACTTACTTACTATATATATATATATATATATATATATATATATATATATGTAGTATATATGATTATATATGTCTATATATAAGCTATATATGCGTGTATATATACATATATACACGCATATATACACCATTCTGTTTCTGTCTCTCGTAGCGAACATACGTGTTTCTATTGATTATAAACTTCTATTGTTTAACTGTTAAACACACTATTTCGCATTCGTCTACGTTACACGCTTGTATACTGATATATACACATCTTCGCATATCATCAAATTGTACTACACGACTACATATCTCGGTCACTGTCCAGGAGGATCATCCCGTGCCTGGCTTGCTCTGGTTGTCGGTAACCCGTGTTTAAACCGTCGTGACCTCGAGATTAGTGTACATTTATCCCATTGATATTTCATAGTGTATGCGCAATATAAATATATAGCTTTCTTCTTATATATAATAGAATATCAATCATATTGAGTATATCTTCTATAATTATAAACGTTATATTAGGTTTTTCGAGATTGCAGAGCTGTGTTAATTGATAAATCGATACCTTAGATCTATAAAATCACCAGACCGCATCGCGTGCATTTCGATTATGTAAACAACTGACTTCTATTGTTTTATTTATTCTATTATATTGCCTGGATGATTTAATTTTGATATTGTTTACTGTACTATTGATTCATACATTATGACTGTGTATATATAATATATATACATCATTCCTGCATAGATATACAATAGCATTTATTTCACAATTACATCACCTATTCATACTCATATAGCAAGCTTAGATACATACATACTACATTAGAATTTAATTTAACTTATATTAGCTAATATGACCAATTGTACCTACTGTGATAAGCCATGTAGCACTGAGAATAGCAATTCTTGTACCAATTGTAATGATTGTATTCATCATAAATGCCTTTTCAATGCCGATATTCTCCCCTCCGCGTGGACTAATAATAATACTCCTCCTCAATATGCTTGTGCGATTTTTAATTCTAAAAATTTTCTATTTTATTGTAATAATTGTCTGGTATCTAAAAATGATGTTTCTTCCCCTTCCATTGATGTTGTCACGTTGAACTCTTTATCTGTACAAATAAATAATATAAAATCCTTAATACTCGATTCTAATAATATTATTAAGAAAAATACAACATATGCTGATACACTGAAATCTTCAATTGAATCTTCGTTTAGTTCTATGACATCTAAGATTAATAATATTCCGAGTAAAATAACACATACTCAAATAGATGATTTATTTGCAATTATAAAAAATATATCGAAATCTAGCTGTAATATGGATTATATTAATGATATGTTTAAGTATTTTAGTATCGATAACGCTACTATCTCTGATGTTAAATTTATAAATGGCACTGCCATAATAAACTTCAACTCAAAATACTCTAGAGATAGGTTTTTAGATCTAAAAGTTGATGATAAATATGATAAACTGTTTATATTCCAGTCATTATCACTCGATACTAGGAAATTTGGCTTGCTGTATTATCATGCTATTAAATCAGGTTCCATTAAGGGGACGGGCTACCCTTCAAATTATGTAAAAAAAATTATTTAAACTTTTTTTTTTTATATTATATGTAACTTATACAAAATATTATCTTTAAAATGGTGTTTAAATTATGTTCATTACATTATTCATTTTGTTTATATTATATTATTTGTACCTATATAATCATATTGTTTATATTCATATATTATATTTGAAACTTGATTTACTCAGAATAATTATTTTGCATTTTGTATATCTCCAATTAATGTCTCTTCTTATTCAATATTGAATATTTTTTCTTCAAATTTTCACAATATTATATATAATATATAAATGAACAGTATGATTAATTATTCTATATATATAATATATGTTAATTTATATAAATTGTAAATTTAGTGATAATTTGTGATAAATATCTTAATTAATTATTTTTTTTTATAATTAATCATTTTTATATTATTTATGTTAATAATTATTAAAATATATTCAACCATATGATAAAGCTATATGTTTATAATAAGATTGTTAAAAAATTATTACAAAAACTTTAATATTATAAGAGTTTATACATTTTTAAAACATGCTATTTTCCCTATCTTTTACATGTATACTGTTTATAAGTAGCTGGTGCCCTTAAGTCCCTCAAATCGGTATTTAATAAAAGAACTAATTGTTATGAGTTAAGAAGAACTATCAATGATAAGATTGACTGGATATCTGATAAATATAATCCTACGCAAGAGGAAATATCCGCATGGAAGATATCTTTTGCGGCTTTTTCAAAATCAAAATCTGAGACTGAGTCTAATAAAAAGTGACTATGTATGTTATCTGATGTAATTAGCATTTCCCTTATTAATATTCGATCTCTTCGCTCTAATATTGTACTACTCCTTTCCTATCTAAAAATTAAACCTATCTCTATTATTGGGATCACTGAAACCTGGATTAGCATTGATGATACGGATATATTCTCATTGTGCTGCGAGGCGGGTTATAATCCTTATCTCCAACCTCGTAATTATGGTCGTGGGGGAGGCGTTGGTATCTTAATTCATATGGACTTACCAACGCCTTCCATTTCTTCTGTTACTTTTTCTTATAGTGATTGCTTATCTTGCACATTTAATTTCCCTTTCGATATACTTCGTATTATAGTTATTTATCGGCATCCTAGGCCTGATTATTCCATCTTCTTTGATGAATTCTCTGATTGCATAAATAATGGCTTACATTCTAGATCTTTTAAATTCATTTGTATGGGCGATTTCAATTATCATTTTGACTCCATGTCTCAACCCCATTCCTTATTTAGGCAATTAACTGAATCCCTTGGTCTTCATCAACATATATCCTGTCCTACTCACACAAGTGGCAATATTCTTGATCTGATTTTTACTCCTGATACACCCACTCAGTTCATTTCACCCTGTATTCGTTCTGATCTATTAACTGATCATACATCTATTTCTCTAAGGAAACCTGTATCAACTAAGTCATTAGTTTTTTATAGGGAGTTGAGGAAATTAAACTATCATGAACTAGGCCTACAATTTGAGAATAGATTATCCAGTGATCACATATCGTTTGATTTTTTAAATTACTGTCTTTCATCTACTTTGAATAACTTAGTTCCTTTAAAATCTCGTTACTTCACTCTACATACTTCATCACCTTGGTTTTCTTCTCATCTTGCTATAATGAAACGTTCATTAAGGAAACTTGATCGTAAGATTAACATGTCCCCCTCTCACAAATCTAAATTTCTGATAGCGAGGAAAGCCTATAAACATGAATTAAATCTCCATAAAATGTCCTATTATGAATCGAAATTTAATGCTTGTGGAAATGACACTCGACAAATTTTTAAAATGGCTAATAGCATCCTTGGTACCAACATCAAATCTAAGTCTACTGCACTACCTGATGCTGCTATGTGTTCTTCTTTTGTCTCCTCCTTGTCTACTAAGCTCTCCCGTATATTCGACAACATCAGCTCTAAATTGGCGCAATTACCGATGACACTTTATGCTCCTATAACGACTAACCCTATATCTTGCAAACTATCTTGTTTCACTCCTCCTTCTATTACCGACATCCGTAACTTGATTCTCACTGCTAATTCCACTTCCCCAATTGACCCATTACCACTCGTTGTTTTTAATAACATTGTCCCTATAACTGAAAATGCAATACTTTACTTGATCTCTCAATCACTTGACGATGGAATCATGGTCAGTTCCTTGAAATATGCCATTATTAAGCCCATTCTAAAAAAATCGTATCTTGATCCAGATGTATTGACCAATTACCGACCGATCTCACAACTTCCAATATTAAGTAAAATCATGGAACGTGTGGTCAGTCGTCAGCTCATTAATTACCTTGAAAATAACAATCTGCTTGATTACTTTCAAAGTGCTTATAGAAAATCTTTCTCTACTGAGACTGCCCTACACATGTCACTGACCTGATTCATAACTCGCTTGACTCTTCTCATTGCGTACAACTACTCCTGATTGACCTTTCTAGTGCATTTGACATGCTCAACCATTCGATCCTAATTAACCGTATCATCGAACTTGGTATTGAAGGTTCCCATCACTGATCGAACTTCGTCTGTTAAAATCAATGACTTCATATCACCTCCCACCAATATTCTTAAAGGGGTCCCTCAGGGATCAGTTCTTGGGCCACTTCTTTTCTCTATATACTTACGTCCTATCTCTAATATTATTCGCAAATACCCTAATATCTATTACCACATATATGCTGATGACATTCAACTACTACTGAAACTGCCCATTGACTCTATGAACTCTAACTCTGAGCTGTCAGATTGTACTTCTGAGATCACTTACTGGTTACTAACTAATGACCTCTTAGTCAATACTTCCAAAACTGAACTTCTTAACATCTCGAAGGTACCTGTCACTTTCCCTACTCTGTCAATTGACGGTATAATTATTAAACCTTCTGAATCTGTCCGCAATCTTGGTATTTTAATTGATAGTACTTTATCGTACGGTGCTCATATAAATGCAATCTCTAAATCCGCTAATCTCTATTTGAGAAAAATTCGTCACATTAGAAACTATTGTTCGCCCAAAATCACTAAGCGCCTTCTCAATGCCCTAGTATTATCTCGAATAGACTATTGCTGTTCTCTATTCTACGGAATTAAGAACTCTGAAGTAATTAAAGTTGACCGAATTATTCGCTCATCCGTAAGATAGTTCATAGGCTTAAGCGACGGTATCATGCTTTAACTGACACCCACCAATGCAATATGAAATGGCTATCGTTTAGAAAACGGTGCCAATTTAGGCTTCTCTACTTAACACATAAAACACTATTCCTAGGCAGACCTGCATACTTACGTGCATTGCTCACTCGTCGCAACATCCTCCCACATCTGCGCTCGTCTGATGCCACACTACTTGACTTACCTGTTACTCGTAACGTGATGCGTTCTCGCTCCTTTACAAGCATGGCTCCTACTACATGGAATCTGTTGCCTTACCGCCTAAGAAGATTGAAGTCGCCTCACGTATTTGCTAATAGTCTCAAAGACTATTTAAATTTAAAATTAAAGTAACCCTCTCCTTGATGTTGATCTGGTTCCATCTCTATTTTTATATATTATATTGCTACCTTATTTAATGTTATTGTTTCGTTTTGTTTGTTCGTTCACAACACCAGTGAGGGTAATCTTTCTTTACCATATTTGGTGTATAAATAAACCATCCTATCCTATCCTATCCTATATATATATATCTATATATATATATATATATATATATATATATATATATATATATATAATATATAATATATATTATATATATATATATATATATATTATTATATACTATAATTGTAAATATGTATTTGATATCCCAAATATTATATATCCTAATTATCTTAAAAATATTAAATATCCTATATATATATATAACTATAGTTATGTTTTAACTTTACAGTCCTATAAATACACGGTAATATACCCTATAATTTGGGGTAAGATACGCTCCGCTAACACCTCCACGGCTAGAGGCCTAAAGGTGAGAGCAACCCTATTATATAAGGCCTCTTTCAAACTTTGGTGGGTGGATGATGTCATATGCCGTATTAATTATCTTTTCCAATTTGTAAAAATTTGGTTCTGAAATTAGTTGAAGAAAAAAGCAAAATTAAATATAATTACAAATTATAAATTTTACCAAAGTATCAAATTACCAAATCCTTTTTTTGAATATGAATTAATACGATGACTGTTTGATATATATATATAGTTAAAGAACAAATGATACAGATATGTGTAGTAGTACGTGGCGGAGATGATCGAGTAAAGTGGGGATATCAGCTATAGCTAGAGATAGAGATACTGGAGAGGTAGCTAGGGGGTATCTGGAGTGGTTACCAAGGTGACCTCTACTAGTGACCTCTACTGGTGACCTCTACTAGTTACCCCTATTAGTGACACGTGCGTGGTAGATGTAGATATGAATCACGTCCCGGCATCTAAACCAGACAGATATAACGAAAACCCAGGATAAATTGCCACATTGGATCACATAAAAATAAATCAATAATAATTACTTACTTACTATATATATGTAGTATATATGACTATATATGTCTATATATGTCTCTATATATATATATATATGCGTATATATATATATATATATATATATATATATATATATATATATAAATACTACTTAGTATTCGTATATTAAATATACATCTACAATAATAATAATTAATTAATATAATTTATATATATTAATATACATTTATACACTTATTTATATATATATATATATATATATATATATATATATATATATATATAAATATAAATATAAATATACAATAAAATATAAATTAATTGAATGCATCAATCTAAATGTAATAGAGAATACCATTCGTATGAGATATAGCCAGCGTTATAAAACTAAAATGCGTAAAGTCGGCTAAAGACTACTCAAGAGTTCATTGGTTGTTGTGATGATATGTTGTTGTAATAACATACATTGTTAAATACCCAATTATATATGTATATTATTATTATATATTATAGTTATATATAATTATTGATATCCCAAATATTATATATCCTAATTATTTAAAAAAATATTAAATATCCAATATACATATATAGTTATTCTCTTACTTTACGGTTCTATAAATACACAGTGATTATAATAAATATACTTACCCCTACTTATAGGGCATATTAATATTAATATGCCCTATAAGTGGGGGTAAGATCCGCTATGCTAACACCTCCACGGCTAGATGCCTAAAGGTGAGAGCAACCCTATTAGGTAAAGCCTCTTTCTAACGTTGGTGGGTGGAGGATGTCATACTCCGTTCATAACTTGCGAACGGGATATACATGTCGTTCTATACAACAACTCGAAAAATGTCACTGATTATCATTCCAGCAGCTAAACTTCGGATAAAATGTTCAAAGAGGATCACATAAAAATAAATCAATAATAATTACTTACTTACTATATATATAGTATATATGATTATATATGTATATATATAAGCTATATATGCGTGTATATATATACATATATGTATATATATATATATATATATATATATATATATATATATATTAATACTACTTATTATTCGTATATTAAATATACATCTAAAACAATATTAATTCATTAATTTAATTTATATATATTAATATACATATATATATGTAGTATATATATCATATATATATGATTATATATGTCTATATATAAGCTATATATGCGTGTATATATACATATATATATATATATATATATATATATATATATATATATATATATGAATGTTTATGGGTGTGTATTAGTGCTGTAAAATTTCAAATCTCAAATATCAAATCTCAAATCTTTTTTTTTCGGTTCGGTTCAAATCTTTAATTTTCGGGTATTTGGAAAGATTTTATGGTCTCAAATCTTTATTTTAAATTTAGTTTCGGTTCGGGTATCATGTCGGGTAATTGTTCGGGTATCATGTCGGGTAATTGTTCGGGTAACGATCGATTAACATAATTATGTAATAAGTTTCTTTCAACTATTTTAAAATATCCAATAAAATGTATAGATTCTATTAATTCGATCATCAGTTATGCCACCTATATGATAATATATTTAAAATAGAATAATGTTATCAAGGACACGGTTTCCTTGATTTATTATCCATTAATAACAATATTTAAAAATTAATACGTATTTTCTGCATATTCCTGAAGGAATATCATTAGATTACGTTTAAATGATTTATACAAATGTTAATTCATAAACCGTTTAAAACTATATTTGTCTACAAGTACATTTTGAATACATATTTGACACTATGTTATATATATAATACTAGATACATCTACTAGATATATAGTCTAAATATAATATTTATATTTAGCCTTCTATATATATATATATATATATTCTATAGCATATATGCCATATATGGTGTATATAGTATATAGAATTCCTCTTACACCTTTACTAAATACTATATACTGATATATATGATTATTAGAATAGAAACGTATTCAATAATTCAAGTAATTAATAATTATTTATTGTTAATTATTCAATTATAATTTATTAATTAATAATTATTTATAAATTTATTATTATTATTATTAATTAATAATAATAATTTATTATATATTATTTTAATAATTAATAATTATTTAATTATAATTTATTAATTAATAATTATTTATAAATTAATTATTATTATTATTAATTAATAATAATAATTTATTAATTATTATAATTATTTATTAATTATTATAATTATTTATTAATTATTATAATTATTTATTAATTATTATAATTATTTATTAATTATTATAATTATTTATTAATTATTATAATTATTTATTAATTATTATAATTATTTATTAATTATTATAATTATTTATTAATTATTATAATTATTTATTATTTATTATAATTATTTATTAATTATTATAATTATTTATTAATTATTATAATTATTTATTAATTATTATAATTATTTATTAATTATTATAATTATTTATTAATTATTATAATTATATATTAATTATTATAATTATTTATTATTTATTATAATTATTTATTAATTATTATAATTATTTATTATTTATTATAATTATTTATTAATTATTATAATTAATAATTAATTTAATTAATAATAGTTATTTATTAATTAATTAATATTATTAATAATAATTAATTAATTAATATCTCATTTTTTTCTTCGTTAACTTATTTTAAAATATTATTAAAAGATTTGAAGTTCTCGAGAACATACCTAAATATGAGAGATTTGAAGTTCTCGAGAACTTGATATTTTTTTAAAGATTTGAAGTTCTCGAGAACAACAATTTTAAGATTTGAAGTTCTCGAGAACAACCAAGTATTTGAAATTTTACAGCACTAGTGTGTATGTGTACGTATGTATATGTGTATATGTGTGTATATGTATGTGCATGTGTATGATTATGGGTATGTGTATGTGTATATATATTTTTATATATATATATATGAAAATAATATATTGGTATGAAATTATAGTTATTTTGTTGAATCACTCATTCTTTTATTTAAATTATATTTTTCAAATGTGGTTACATCTTTTTAATTCTTTTTTAGTTTTGTTTAAGGTTATCAAATTGTCTATTATATTTATTATATATTTGTTTTATTATTTTCCATTCTCGAATAATTAACCGGGTAGAAATAGATAAGCTTTGCTTTTTTTCGACCCAGTAGTTCGTACACCTTCTGAGTTATATATATATAGATAATATAAATTAAAATAAAATATAAATTAATGTAATGCATCAATCTGAATGTAATAAAGAATACCATACGTATGAGATATATCAAGCGTTATACAGCTAAAACGCGTGAAGTCGGCAAAAGACTATGCGAGGGTACATTGGTTGTTGTGATAGCATGGTGATGTAATAACTAAATTGTTAAACACACAATTATATATATATATATAAATATAAATATACTATTAAATATATATATATATATATATTATATATCACATATATATTTATAAAATATATTATAAATATTATAAATATATATAATATATAAAATATACATATATATATATTATTGACTGTGGATTGTGAAATATAATTGTTCGATATTATTTGTATAATCTCAAATTTATTAATTTCTACTAGTCTTTCCACTTCAAAATCATATATTATCTTTTCCAAGTTGTGAAAATTCGATAGTGAAATCAGTTTAAAAAACCAAAATTAAATATTCGTCAAGATATTTCTAGGCGAAAATGATATTTTATTTTTGTTTTGTATTCTTTAAATGAAAAAAGAATTCTTAGCATTTGGTTTATGCATTTAGGTTAATTTAAACTATTATAAACATTATAACAATAGACTATAGTATATCCTATAGGATCTCTAATACGTCGTTCTGAATATTTATATAACTCCAATAAATTAATCGCTAGTAGAAATAACATAAAAAATACATGGTCTATTATAAATAATGTAATTATTCATAAAAAAAGTAGTAGAAATCAATCATTTCTAAATAAGGTTAACACTCCTAACCCTAATGAGTTTAATGATTACTTTCGTAATATAGGTTTTAAATTATCAGAAAATATCTAAGCTACATCTGATAATAATATATACAATACGATGCCTCTGATAAAAATGTATTATTTATCTCAAATATTTTAATTTTTAAAATAGAAAGCATTATAAATGAAACAACAGTTAAATACAGTAATGATACCTATAATTTAAATATGTCGGTAATCAAAGAAGTCAGGGTTGAAATTACCCCAATATTATTTCATTTATTTAATAGATCTTTAAAAAAAGCAAAATTCATCACATTATTTAAATATGGCGATGGATCTAAAAACCAGAGAATTATAGACCCATTTCATTATTACCTCATTATTATCCTTAAAATTATTGTAACAATTAATAAAAGTTAGAATTTTGACATTTTTAAACAAGTTTAATATTATCAGTGAATCGCAATATGGGTTTCGAACAAATGTATCAACTTCTGATACATTTCCGATGTTATTGAAACAGTTAATTTTAAATTTGGAACATTTAAATAATTGCGCTATCGTATCCATTGACCTGTGTAAGGCTTTCGATACTCTAGATCATGATATTTTAATTTAAAAACTTAGTATATGATATATGGTATAAGAGGAATAGCTCTCAAATTATTAGAAAGCTATTTATAGGATAAACAACATTATGTTAGTTTAATGAATACTACCTCAAATATTAATAATATTTTATATGGTGTACCACAGGGTTCGGTTTTGGGGCAACTGTTATTTGTTTTGTACACCAATGTCTCCCAAACATATCTAATGAATTTAAGCCTGTATTATTTGCGGATGACATTAATTTGATTTTTTCTGATAAATCAATTACTTATCTAAATACTAACATACAACGTAACTTAAATAAACCATTTGATTGGTTGAGTATTAATAAATTTTCCCTCAATGTTAGTAAATCTAGTTTATTACTGTTTAATATTCGAAATAAATATAATAATGGTAAATTTAATGTCAATATTAATGATATTAAAATCTAACAAGTAACACATTTAACAATTTTGGGAAAAATAATTGATGAAAAATTAGATTGGAAATCACAAATTAACTATGTAGGAAATTACTTATCTACGAAAATATCTAGAGCTATTGGTATTTTAAATAAAGTGAAATTTAAATTGAATATGAAATCTTTAGTATTGGTATATAATTCATTTTTTATTCTCACCTTACATACCTCTATCATATTTGGGGTAATACATTTTTTTCAAATTTAAATAAAATATGTATACTACACAAAAGAACTTTGTAAATTATAAATAATGATTCTAATTATGCAGCTTTTTATATTATTCATAAGTCATTACAATTTCATGATATCGTCAAAATGAATACCATGATATTTATGTTTAGGGCCAGGAATAATTTATTACCTTTGATTTACAAAAATTATATTCAATAAAATTACATAATACATATTGATTTCATTAATTTAAAGTTAGAACTGATGGGAAAGATTTCTGTTTATTTATCACATGTCCGATAATATGGAATAACTTATATAATTCTATAAGACATATTTTAAATTTCAATATATTTAAAAGAACTTTAAAAAATATGTATTGAATAGTTACCATTAAACTTTTAATTGTCATTTTAAATTTATATTTTTATCTTTTAATTTGACTATTAAAAAAGTATTAATATTATTAATTTATAAAACTGACTTAAACTATCAGCTGACTCATGACATATTTTTATTTAACTTGTATCCGACTTATAATATAATTTTCTTTAAAAATGATTTATTGAAAATTTTAACTGACTAATTTGTTATAATACTATTATTATTATTATAATTTTTACTTTTATTTTTTTTTTAAATTAAGGTTTTTATGTTTATTATAATTTATTTGTATAGTTTTTTCTTATTATTTAGTTTACTATAACTTTTTAATATATTTGTATTATTTTATTATGTATATGTTTATATATTAATGTAATATACATGTGTATTTATATATCTTTAGACTTCACTTTATAATTAATACACAAATACACACACACACACACACACACACTAAATATGTTACTGTTGACTATGGATTGTGAAATATGATTGTTCGATGTTATTTGTATATTAACTAATTTATTAATTTCTACTAGAATTTAATGGTTGGTGACTTTCAAATGTATATATTATCTTTTCAAATTCGTGAAAATTCTGAAGTTAAATCAGTTTAAGAAAAAACAAAAATTAAATTTATTGACAAATAGTGATTTCTGGTTGAAATTATATTTAATTTTTTCTTTGTATTCTTTAAATGAAAAAAGAATTCTTAGTATTAGATGTATGCCTTAGGGTTGTATTTATTATATATATATATATATATATATATATTAATTCACCCGTCTATATGTCAATATAACTCGAGATTAAGAGATAAGATTAAATTGTACAATTATGTGATATATTGAACAATAGAACATCTATTGTGTTTCGGAATAGTTATCTGAAACTATGGTATTACGTAATGGTAACAATGGAACTGTAGTAAAGTGTCGCCTTATGACGTAACGTATTATCGTGGAGCTCCTAAAGTTACGTAACCCTGTTAGCTGTTTAGGTATAGCACAGGTATTATATATGTATTGTATACATGTATATATATATATATATATATATATATATATATATATATATATATATATATATATATATATTTCATTGTATAATAATATATTTTAATAATATATTATAATAATATTATAATAATAATAATAATAATAATTATAATAATATATAATATGTAATATATATACATATATATATATACGTATATATATATATGAACTAAACAAACATAACTTTTGTCTTTCCAATATACAAGTGTATTATTATACATCTCCTACTTGCATTCTTTTAATTCATTCTTTAATAAATATAAATTAATTAATCATATATATATATATATATATATATATAATCGTAAACTATATTTATAAGGAGAAATAACTAATACATTAATTAGAGTGTATTCGCTGATCTCATACATATCACGAGATAGTACAATACAACTATAGTGTAATAGTAGGTCCTATTATACTATATATATAGTATAAAATTATCACTTTGTAATACTTATATGTATATTGTACAGGTGTACATTGTACACTGTACATTGTACATTGTACACTGTTCATTGTACACTGTACATTGTACACTGTACAACGACACGTTTAACGTATCGCGATATTTAAGCGATGCAACTTTATAAGTTAACATTGCTAACATCAAATATACATTTATAAATATAAATAGGACATATAACATTACAGTATAATACCTGTGTACATGTATAGATAGGACTCGCAGTTGATATGGCCTGTCCCTCATACGTGAAGGTAACCTGTAACACATTATATATCTTATCGTGAACGGAGAACTAACTATGTATAACTAGTTATATATATTTATATATATTATACTATGAATTAATATTATAGTGGTAAAATATCCAATTACCGTCTCTTAAATGATCATTTGTAATAACTTATTCAATATATTTATTTTAAATTTTGTAATTAGGGCAATAATAAATTGCCTATTTTAAATTTGTTATATAATAATATTGACAATAATAAACAGTGGTCTGTATTGGATACATGTGTATAATATCGACCCCCTTCTCATATTACCGACCCCCTAACATAATCATGGTTTAAATAATTTTACTATTATAATATTCAATCAAAATAGAAGATATAAATAGCAGATTTAATGAATTACATGATGCACACAATTCATTTATTATTGAATTAAAGTTTAAACCTTATATTTTTATATTAACTTTAAATTAACTGGATATGAATATAACTAAATATACTAAAGAAGTATTTTATAGTGCTAGTAATGGTGTTAATATAATACACACACATTATGCATAATTTAAAAGTAAAAAAAGTATCTATTTTGATTGGATATTATAAATCACAGGAGGTCGGTATTAGGGTAATTAGGTGGTCGGTATTATTAAAATCATATGGGTTGCTATAATTAAGATATCTTTGTATAATACGTATTCCTATTAAATTCATTTTATAAGTTTTATGAACATGTAGTCAAGCTACAATACTATGCATATAATTACGTTTTATTTTAATTAATAAAATATTTACATTTATTTAAAAAAAGTTATTATTCTAATATTTAAAAAGACAAACCATAATATTACATTTTATCGAATAATAATTGCTGTAATGAATATTTTGAAGAACAAAATACTTATTCTTATTTATCATTAAATTACTAACAGTTAGTTTATATATCATTTGTTTATATCTCTTATAATTACTGATATACGATAGTGGGTCGGTATTAAGCGGGGTCGGTAATTGGGTACTTTCCCCTATACATTATACAGTATATATATATATATATATATATATATATATATTAACCTTAAACCTATCCCAATGCATTTAATGTCGTATACGGCACACACGATCATGCAGGGACGCGGTGTATTTATTCACGACGTCTCCATTAACTTCGTTTCGACGTCGCTCTCATCGCCTCCCTGCTTTGTAGACATTGTCCATTCTACGATGTTAGTACTGGTTTTTTCCTCTGAGTTCTCGATCTTCCTATTCACCGTTTGCCGTCCACGTTTCCTTGTAGAATCGTTTCACCATCGAGTTGAATCTTGAGACATGCATGTATACTATTTCAGTTGTATTTCAATAACCACATATATGTATATATGTATATAGTAATATGATACATTTGTAGTGAATATTTGCGTAGACTCGATATTACGTGCGCTTTATTTACTAACAAATTAAATTATGAACATTGAATATGTTTTAAATTGACAACAATTTAAATGTTTTGTTTACGTTGTCTAAACAAATGTTTAATAATATGAACGAATCAAAATTCTATTATTATTTATTAACACTAATTATTAAATAAATACAATAACAATATTGCAGACTATATACATAGTAAGACGTAAACTTTACGTTATGCGTGTATACGACATTATACTATAGTATATCATTAGTATACGATATGCATAACTAGGTTCACCTCTATAGAATTATAGATAGATAGATAGATAGATAGATCAAAAGTTTATTGAATTACTGGTTATATATAAAGAAAGTTATTATTATATAAAAAAATATAATTATATAACATATATAAACAAAATATATAAATGTGATAACAGTAAGACAAAATGATACGATACAAAAAAAATAAGAAATAAACGGAGAAGTAAAATAAAAATAAAACATTAGATTATAACCGAGCCGTTGAGCTATATAGCTAACGCTAACGCTGTATATAGCTGACCCCTACAGAGTTTTTATCTTCTTCATCGTGGGACATAGACATCACGTGATGTTATTGTTAACGACATTATCTTACCACGTGACAATACTATACCTCGCTAACTATAGTCCTACTTCATCCTTCGAGTGATTTCGTTATGCGTTAAAGTAGGCTATTCCATCTCGCCGAGTTAATTAAACTGGTACGCATGCCCAGCTCTAGTTGTATGCTTAGTATGTATACATGTTGCGTTCACGTATTGGTTACACGATGTGTAGGCGGACGTTGAATAATATGCTATATACATGTATTATTAACACTCGTAGAGTTCTTCTAGGTTCTATCGGTTATCTTAGTTTATTTATATATATACAAATAGTTGTGTTCTCCTGAATATTGAATTAATAGACGGAACGATATTCAGAATTTATTCGTAGCTTATATTAAGAATATATATATATTATATTATAACACAAATAACATATAGTGATAATATAATAATAATAATAATAATAATAATAAAATAAGAAAATATAATAATACCGGTATAAGATATGTGTTGCTTTCGATAGCTGTTGTGAGAACATGCGGTCGCCACTGCGTCGCCACATATGCTTGCGGTACTCGTTATAAGAGTTGAAGTAACTCGCCGAGATCACACTTCTTAGAAATATAGTAACACGCCTTGCCACATTTAACACCCTGCTTCCGATCTATTCGCATAACCCTGCCCGGGTGGCTAACAGGTACTATGCCTTGCCGAGGGGGTAACCAGGATTTTGTCTTTATTTTGAATTTATTATTATCACGCATGTTATAAGATAGGTGTTGTAATTTAAATAAATTTATTATTACTGGTGACATTTTATAATTCTTAATCCTAAACATAATTTTACAGACGTTATAGACTATAAATTCTTTATAAGTTAAAATGTGTTGGTCTATGTAAATATTATCTATATGTAAATATTATCTACATTAGAATTACTATTATGTTGACGATATAATATTCTCATAGCTATGTTTTGAGCTATACTTATATGTTTTTCTGTTGCATCATAATTATTCCCCCAGATATGAGTACAATAAATAAGATGGCAATGAAATACATACGGCCCAGATATTTATATGACGTTATGTCAAGTATCACTGTATAAATGTGTGTAAGATATACCTAAAAAAAATGAAAAAAATGAAATACTGACGGAATAAAAATTAACAGAAATAGAAAATACAGAAGAAATGTTACATAAAATAAATAGAACTATGACAGAGACAACAACTGAACACATGGATAATATATGAACTGATGGATATATGTGACTTGAGAAGAGAACTGAAAAGACTAAATTTGAACCAGGAAGTACGTACAAACAAATTAATACCAAAATAAAGAAAGATATGAGAATACTGCACAAGAAAACTGGATTAATAAAAAATGTACTGCTATTTGATAATGTCTAATTAGAAACAATACCAAGAAAGCCTACCGAATTGTTAATGAGCTAACAAAATAGAAGGACAAAATAACAGTTAATGTACATGATAAATATGGTAAGTGCATAACAGATAAAACAGAAGTTCTGAAACGTTGGACAGACTATTGTTCTGAACTGTATACACATAACACAGAAGGAGATATATCAGTATTAACAGTAAATGGACCATCAAATCAGGATAATTTTCCTATATTGGAAAGTGAAGTTGAGGCTGCTATCCAGGCATTAAAGATGGGAAAGTCAGCTGGTATTGAAAATATACCAACCAAATTAATTACAGCTGGAGGAAATATAGTGATTCAAATACTATTAGATATATGTAACAAAATATGGGAAACTGGAATCTGGCCATCAGACTGGACAAAATCAATGCTAATAAGTTTACATAAGAAAGGAAGCAAACAGAAATGTGAACATTATAGGACAACAAGCCTTATATCACACTAGTAAAAATAATGCTAAAGATAATCCTAAACAGATTGAAACATTACACGGAAGAGTTCATTTCTGAAGAACAAGCTGGATTTCGAGCTGGTAGAAGTACTAGCGAACTGATATTTAACTTAAGAGTCATCTCAGAAAATATTCTCAGCATAGTAAACCATTATATCAAGTTTTCACCGATTTCAAAAAAGCGTTTGATAGAATATGGCACAACGCGCTATGGTCGGCAATGAAAAGATTTAACATAAATTTAAAACTAATAGAATCTATACAACATATATACAATAAAGCAGAAAGTGCAGTTTACTATGACGGGAAAATTGGAGAATGGTTCAGAACAACAACTGGAGTTAGGCAAGGCTGTCTACTTTCACCCATACTATTCAATATTTAGCTTGAACAAATAGTGAACGATGCTTTAGATAATCATGTAGGTTCAGTAAATATTGGTGGTAAAATAATCACAAATCTAAGATTCGCAGATGACATCGATGGATTAGCAGGTAGTGAATCTTAATTAGTCAATCTTATTAAAATAACCGACAATACAGCACTTATATATGGAATGGAAATAAACTCTACGAAAACACAAATAATGGCAAATAATGAAGGTAGTTTCACATCAGAAATAATAATAAACAACGAGTCACTAAAAGTAGTTGACAGTTTTAAATACTTAGGAGCAATCATCGACGATAAAGGTTCAAAGGTTGAAATATTACCTAGAACCGGACATACGAATAAAGCTCTATCTAGACTAAATGTTATATGGTACGATAAAACACTAAAACTGAAACTGAAAATCCGACTCATGCAGTCAACTCAATTTTCTTATATGCATGTGAGACATGGACAATAACAAAGGAACTGCAAAGAAAAATAATAACATTAAAAATGCGGTGCTTAATACGATTATTGAACATATTATACAGAGATAGAATTACTAACATTGAAGTACGCAATAGAGTTAGCAAAGAAATCGGTCCACATTTGGAGATACTAGCAATGGTCATCGCGAAGAAATTAAGATGGTTTGGTCATGTGACAAGATCAAATTCCATGTCCAAAACAATTCTTCAGGGTTCTATTGAAGGTAAGAGAAGACGAGGTAGGCCAAAAATGCAATGGCAAGACAATATCGTGAAACGAACTGGTCTTAAGACATATCAATTGATATAAATAAAGCGATGAGAGCTGCAGAAAATAGAGAGGGATGGAAAAAAATTGTGACGAAATCTACTGCGCCCCTACGGCATCCAAATGCTATGGGATAGGTAAAGGTAAAAGTAAAAAGATATACCTTACTCAATCTATCTTGATACAGAGTTACATATAGTCATATATAATTTGGTGGTAGAAAGAGTAGATATATTCATGTACACTGAGTTAGTTAGATTGGATATCTCTACTCGGTGTATCTAGCCTGGATAATTCGTTGTGTAAATGTTGATAGCGTGGTGTATTTAAGTCACCCAATTACAACAATTAGTCATATATCACGTATTGAACGTGTGATTATTGGAATGTTGTTATGGAGCTCTATGTTGCTGCCATAGTATCTGTCCGAGATACTTCACGGCGGTTCTGAAATACGTTGAACCTGTTTTTTACCTTCATATTGAATGAGTTTGTATTTAAGGATTATTCTTCAGGCTTCTCCTATCATATGGTTTGTTATTTTTATGTTATTCTTATTATATCTAAGCATTAATTAGTCTCATTTGAGCTGAAATAATTCGGTGGTCAGAGGCGACATTTATAAAATAAGTATATGTGCTCTATAGTTAGTTACACTATTTGTCCATTTTTCGTTAATGATAACATTGTCGATTTATGATGTGCTAGTGTTTGTTATATTGTTATTGTTACTGTTATTTTTATTTGGTGGAGTCCTTTCATCCCATCCAGGAACTTAGATGAAGTTTTCACTTATAACCATATATGGCTCTAATGTCCCTTCGAAGCCGCTCTCATGTTAAGGCATCCATGGTTTTAACGAGAGCCGATCATTTATTTATACACAATTATATAAGATCACTTCTAAATAATATTTTAAGACCCATTTTATAAAATTAATTAATGGTCCGGACGAGGGTCGAACCCGTGTCCTACTGCGTGTGTGTCTGACGCCTTAGCCACTGAGCCACACAGGCAGTTTATATATATAAACATATATATATATATATATATATATATATATATATGTTCATTTATTAACATACAATATAAATTATATTTTATCGCGATCCGTTCCATCATTGATTATGAAGAAAATAAAAATGAAATGTTTAATATCTAGATATAAAGAATATTTATAAATAATATACATTAATATACATTAAATATATATTTATATATATATATATATATATATATATATATATATAACTTATTTAGGTTATCATATACCACATATAAATAATATATTTTACATTATTTATCTATAATTATTTATTATTTATAAGTTAAGATATAATACAAGTACGTGACGCCAATGATAAAGATAATGTAATAACAACATTGTATTAAACGTGTATTTATATTTATCTTTACACTTATAATCATTATAATAATAGACTGACTGAGTGCAGACTAGTTTGTTATATATATATATATATATATATATCATAACTACGATATTAGTATCCCGTATGCGAGTGTTTGTATACACGTCTCTTAGGAAATTTCAAATTAAAAACCAGTCACATGACACTTCACATGACCTAGTATGACGTAATATGACCTAATTTTGAAAAAAACTTAAGTATATTTCAAATATTTCAATAAATCTATTTTATTTATTAAATAATAGTAATTAGATTATTTCAGTAATTAACATCATAAACCATATATAATTTTGATATAAAAATAGATTACGTAGATACATAAATTAACATTATTAATAAGTATAATTCACCATAAAAACGTATTTCTCATATAAAAATTACTATTTCCGAAATAATTTCGTAAATTTAAATTTAATTATTTCCTAGTTAATTATGGTTCAATATACTGGTATACTCCTATATGATTATACAATTATATAGTATGCATACATGTATATATATATATATATATATATATATATATATATATATATTTATAACTTTTTTGTAATTTTGTTTGTAAATATCACACATAAATCAATTATAAATATACATATATGTATATTAATTATTATAATAATAAATATCAACCAATTATATAGTAATTAAAATAGATTCAGCGGAAAAAAGGTTTTTCAAATAACATAATATTTGCAAGTGATATTTATACAAAAAAATGTATAAAAAATGACAGGATTAATTTAAAAGTAATCCAGATATACACCATTTTAAGTTATGAAGGATTATTTATTTAAAATATTTCAAATGACTAATATTGCAGGTTTTATTCATTAGTAATAGATTAAATAATGGCACGACTATATTGTTACAAATGATGATTTTAAATAATATTTCTAATTTCACTCAATTTCATATGTTAAATATATAGTTATATCTAAATATAACTCGTCGAGCAGGCCTAGACGTATCATTCAAAGTGTATTGCTACAATAGGTAATGTATTAAAATATATATTCATATATGTATAAATTACATTATAACAAATAAATCAATATTTATGTATATATTATTTCTGATACAAATACTGAATCAGGGTCGGATGAAGAAGTTAATGTATTGCCGTCCATTCCTGAATTACCCACTCATGAACTCCCTCGCGAAAGCATACTCGAGAAACTCGTCTCGGAACTAAAGATAACACTATTTTTGTACTTTGTGTTGATATTTATAAGTATAGTTGTAGATTGTATTGTAATAGTTGTATTAATGTACATACTATAGTGTAATTATATATAGTGTTCACGTATGTTGGTATACAGCTATAGCTCCTTTTCTAGTAATTTCGTTCTTGGGAAAGTAACAAAATATGGACACTTAAGTGTCCGTATTTGGTTAAATTTAACAATAAATGTTCTTAATAAACATTTTATTACTCATTATTGTTATTCAAAAATTACAATATATTAATATTATATGGTTATAGATATTATTGCGATTTTAAAATTGTATTTAATCTTTTAATTCCATAGATAACGGGAGTGTCTGTATTCGGAACCCATGTCCGAATACGGACACCCTGTGTTATAATACGGACACCCTATATACCACTATATAAACTATATATTATTGATGAATCAATCAGACAAATTATAATTACATTATTTATAATTAATTTTATGAATAATATATTCTAATTTAATTAATTAATAATTTATTTATTTTTATTATTTTTTTTAATTAATAATACAATTTAAGTATCTAAATAATACAAATTTTAGATTTAACTCTATTCGTGGTATTACTATTATGTCGCACGCGATTTTTATGAACATTAGAATAGTTCACACGCTACACTCTGATTGGTTATAGGGTGTCCGTATTAGGGACTTATATGACCTCTAGATATATGCTTATATCTTAATGAATATTTGATAACAAATATAGAAATTATATATATATAATTTTTTAGAATACTTTATATTTTAATAATATATTGTTATGTTTTATATTAAAATATTTGTATATATCTTGAAATGGTTTTAAGTTGAATTATTTTTTCATAAATTTAAAAACGTAATAAAAAAATCAATTAATTGAATATTAGTATTATTTCGCTTATTGATAGATTTTGGGACAACATACTATAGAGCTATAGTATTAGCAAATATGTATGTATGTATGTATGTGTGTATGTATGTATGTGTGTGATGTATGTGTGTATGTATGTATGTATGTATGTATGTGTGTATGCATGTATGTATGTGTGTATGTTTGTTGTTGTTGTTGTTAAAGTATGTATTTAAGCACATCATTAATAATAATAATTATATAAATATATATATCACATATAGATACAAATAGCGAATGTATACATTCTATATATATAATTTAGCACAATAATATTACAATGTAAAACGAACTTCAATGTTTGGCGATAAGACATTTTTTTAATTTCTTTTTAACGATATTAATTGATAGATTTTTATTTCTAAGTTGCGGGGGTATTTGTTCCATCTAATTGTTGATGCGGAGCTGAATTTTCTCCTTTCATATTTGATGCAATGGGTAATCGGTTGGTGTAGTTTAGTGGAATTGTTATTAAGTAAAAGTATAGTGTTGGGTTTATGTTTTATTTTGTTTCGTAAATTATAGGGTAAGTTATAAGTAATAGTCTTTTTAAGTATTGTAAGTATTTTGTAGTTGGTAGAGTCTTCAGTGTTTAACCAGTTAAGTTTGTTAAGTAAGTCATTAATGATAGTTGTATAGTCATTCTTCTGTAGTCGGTATATATTTCTAATTGAGCAGTTAATTATTTTGTCTAGTTTGTCTATTTTCAGTTTTTCAGATCCTGAGTATAGTGAGTTGCAGTATTGTAGTCTTGAAAGTATGAGAGTCTGAGTCAGTAGTTTACTATTATTTCTATTAAGTATGGTCGTATTTTTTTAATATTGAATAGCTGTGCAGTCGTAGATTGAGTAAGTAAGCTGTAATGTTTATCTAGATTAAGTTTATTATTGAAGTTGACGCCTAGGTATTTAACAGAATTGGTGGGAATGATTTTGTGTTGATTAATAATGATGTCAGGGAAGTAAGTATTATCATTGTGTATGTGTATGTATTCATATGTCTATGTATGTATGTGTGTATGTATGTGTGTATGTATGTGTGTATGTATGTGTGTATGTATGTGTGTATGTATGTGTGTATGTGTGTGTATGTATGTGTGTATGTATGTGTGTATGTATGTGTGTATGTGTGTGTATATATGTATGTATGTATGTATGCATGTATGTATGTGTGTATGTATGTATGTATGTATGTATGTATGTATGTATGTATGCATGTGTGTATGTATGTATATGTGTATGTATGTATGTATGTATGTATGTATGTGTGTATGTATGTATGTTAATAAAACACTAGTTTACGCTCTATATGCTATCCCTGTACAATGAACAATGTGTATCCCCGTACATATTATCCACTGTGGTATAGTATTACTTACCCTATACCATCAACCCATACGTGCAATGTATTAGGACATTAGTACACTATAATATCATGTATTATCAATAGTTGCATATGAAGCTTATTATAGTGTAATATATTTAATTATGACGCTGTATTTCTAATGCTTATACTGCACTTATAATAAGATAATCATGTGTATGTATATTTAATAGTAATTTATATACTTATTTTTAATATAAACATCATATGTATATATCTAGCTGGTATAAATAATTATGAATACTATATTTGTTATATATATACGTATTTTTAATAGTGTTATGTAAATATTCATATATTTTAAATTTATATTTTACCGAAAATAAAATATATATTTAATAATAAATATATAATATATTTATTAAGAATAAGATAACAATGAAATGTTTAACATCTAATTATAAAGTATGTATATAAATATATTTATATATATATCTATTTATAACTTATGTAGATTATCATATACTACCTATAAATAATATATTTTAAATTATTAATCTATATATAGATTATAATTATTATGAGTTATGAGTTCAGTGATAATACAAAGTACGTGTGAACAATAACATAGATAATGTAATAACTGTTATCGTATGTATTTATAGTTATATTAACACGTACAAGTTAACTCATAATAATAACAGACATACTGAGTGCAGACTAGTTTGTTTTTTATATATCAAAACTGTGAATCAATTGTCAATCAAACTCAGAATCCCGGATTGCTTTACATAGTTCTTCTATGAAAATTAATTATATTTGTAGACCATGATAATGCATCGCATTCAGATAATCAGTTTTTGAATAAAATCCACATGCTATTAATCATGTCATATAATGACTCATCATCATATTGGATTAGGTTATAATGTCCCCCACCGTGGTTATATATATCGTGTATTGCGAATATTTATAGCATATCGTTCAGTATTATAATATATGGTATACCTCCGAGTCAGTAGAATTACTGTCATCTCGGAGTTCTATAGATTAATAGTTATAAACTCTCTGATATATATATATATATAGGGCGACAGCATAGAAAAGATATTGATCTTTATCTGAAGCCCTTTAGAGGAAATAACAAAATAATTAATTTAAATACTTCATACGAAAAATATGTACAACATTCTTCTAATAAATATAATTATTATTATTATATGTATATAACTGCCTGTGTTGCTAAGTTGTCTAATACGTCAGACACACGAGCAGTGCAACGCGGGTTCAAGCCTCTTCCGGATCAATAAAATATGGGTCTTATAGGGTGTTCACATCAATTCCGTTTTAAAAAACGTACGTGTAACTGCAACTTCAAATGATTCATTCACGGCAAATTTGAAGTTATGAGTCACATTCCTATTTATTTGAAGTTGAACTACACGTTTTCTGAACGTTTTCTGAAATAGGATTAATCCTATTTTCTGTACGTAACAACACACAGAATTAGAGAGAACAGCTAGAATTCCACTTGATTCCAATTGATATATATATATATATATATATATATATATATATAAAGTATATTATTACATATAACTTATCGAATAACTATTTATTAAATATATATATATTAAATCTATACATATATATATATATATATATATATATATATATATATATATATATGTATATTGATATATATATATATAAAGTATATTAACAAATGTTTATTATTACATATAACTTATCGAATAAATATTTATTAAATATATATATATATATATATATATATATATATATATATATATATATTTATATATATATATATATATATATATATATATATAAAGTATATTAACAAATGTTTATTATTACATATAACTTATCGAATAACTATTTATTAAATATATATGTAACCGTGTAACTAGTTACATGTTATGTTATTGTTATTATTATTGAAAGTATAAATGGATGTTATGTAATATTATGTAATAGTGTGATTGAGAAATGATTTGTATTTAATAGTGTGATGATATATATTTAATAGTGTGATTGTGAAATGATGTGTATCTGAGCGTGACGGTGAATAGTATAAATGCGTGTGCACATGGGTAATGAAAACAATGCCAATATAATCATAAAATAAATAAGATCTAAGAAACAACACGATTGATAACATAGTAAGTAAATTATATTTACTTCTTGGATCGCGAACCCAGCCGGCAAGGCTACATTTGGTGACAGCGGCGGGATCCAAGAAATCAATCGCTCAGGAGTAATACGAGAAATCCGGAAGTACACACGGTACCCGGTAACACAGAAGAGCCAGTCATAGGATCATAGGGACCACAGGTTTATTTGTTCTATGATTATATTGTGCAGTGGACATTACCCATTGTGAAATATTGTGTGATATAAATCGTGTATGATAAATTGTGGATTATCATAAGAAGATATAGTATTAAATACTGATTTATTATATTGATTATATTTATTATATATTATAATTGATTATATTTATATTTTATATTATTATTTATTATATTTAATCTTTATTTATATAATAGTTTATGAAGTTAAGGTCGGGCACTATGACCGATACTAAAGATATAAAATTAGGAGTAGATGATACTTCGTATAATAAATTAAGCATGTATGATGGTAGCAGTAGCGTTAAGATATGGTTAGACAGTGCCGATAGCTGTATAGCCATAAAAGGGTTGAAAGAGGATGCGGCGGCATCATATATATTATATCACTTAGCAGGGCAGGCTAGAATAGAGGTATTAATGTTAGGGGAGGACTTAACTAAGGTAGATCAAATTAGGAAGGCATTATTAGATAGATTCGAATTCGAAAATAGTATAAATGAAATAATATATAGAATTATGGCTAGGAAACAGAGTAGTGAGGAAGGAGTTATGGAATATTTAGATGCGATGTTAGGACTAGGGCTAGAATTGAAACAACAGGAGGAAAAATGGGAGGGAGTAGTTGTAGAAAGTATAAGGAAGAACTTAATATCTAATGAGTTGAGGAGGAGCCTTATTAATGAGAATGATTTATCATTCAAGGAAATAAGAGATCATATTCGGAAATGGAATATTGTGGGGGATGATAGTAATGATGTAAATTGTTATAGAATAAATAGTGATATGTATAGAGGAAATAGTGATATGTATAGAGGAAATAGTGATATGTATAGAGGAAATAGTGATATGAGTAGAGGAAATAGTGATATGTATAGAGGAAATAGTGATATGTATAGAGGAAATAGTGATATGTATAGAGGAAATAGTGATATGAGTAGAGGAAATATTGATATGTATAGAGGAAATGGTGACATGAGTAGAGGAAATAGTGATATAAGTAGAGGAAATGGTGGTATATATAGAGGAAATAGTGATATGAGTACAGGAAATGGTGAAATGTATAGGGGAAATAGTGATATGAGTAGAGGAAATGGTGGTATGAGTAGAGGGAACGGTGGTATGTATAGAGGAAATGGTGTTATGTATAGAGGAAATAATGAGAGAGGTACATATAGAGAAAATAGTGCTATAAGTAGAGGGGGTTATATGGGATATAGAGGTAGACCAATACAATGCTATAGATGTGGCATGCATGGCCATTTAGCAAATGTCTGTAGAAATTTTTACAATTTTCCCAATTAAGTGCGCATTGGGAAAATTGTAAACAGCGCGTTGGTTTAATAGGTAGTTGTGAAACAGTGAATATTAACATAGGACAACATACTTTAAATTGTACGTTAGACACCGGAAGTCAAGTATCAATTGTTCCATTGTGGTTTTTTGAAAAATTATATGGAGTAAAACTACAGACTAAACCTGATTGGCTAATAGTTAAATCAGCAAGTGGAGATACTATGAAATATATAGGATATTTTATGACGGATATTAGAATTTCGGGTATAATAATTAGGAATAAGGGATTTTTAGTTACGAATAATGATACATTAAAAATAATAGGTATGAATATATTAAGGGAACTAAGGTTTATAGGTAAACAGACAACGTTAGGAACAGGGGATAAAACGGTTAAGGTAAATGCATTAGAAATTCATAAGAGATTAATAAATGAGGATATACATATAGATAGTAATACGAGAAAGTTATTAGAAAATTTATTAAATAAATATGAGGATATATTTGCAGTAAGTGGTATTAATTCTCCTTCATCTGCTGGTAGTCATCGTATAAGGACGATAAATGACATACCAGTATGTCAACCTTACAGAAGGATTCCTCCAACTGAAGTGAAAGCAGTCAAAGATCATATAAATAATCTAATAAGGGAAGGAGTTATAGAAGAATCATCAAGTATGTATTCCAGTCCTATTGTGTTAGTTAAAAAGAAATCTGGAGAACTAAGAATGTGCGTGGATTATCGTAAACTAAATGCGAAAGTGGTAAGAGATCAATATCCATTACCTAGAGTTGACGATTCGTTGGACGCTGTAGCAGGGTCAATATGGTTTACCACACTTGATCTAAAGTCAGCATATAGTCAGATACCTGTAATACCAGAGGACCAAAACAAAACCGCATTTTCGACACCGTTTGGTCTTTATAATTTTAAAAGGATGCCATTTGGTCTTGCAAATGCACCAGCAACTTTCCAAAGAATAATGGCCAATTTATTTAGGAGAGAGTTAATGCAGGGAGTAATATGTTATTTAGATGATATCCTTATATATTCACATACAATTGAAGAACATCTCAAACTAATAGAAATTGTACTAGAAAGACTCCAATCTGTAAATCTTCGATTAAACAGTGAAAAATGCTCGTGGTTCCATAAATCAGTTAGTTTTCTAGGACATATAATTTCAGAAGATGGGATAGCGACAGATGACGATAAACTAAAAGTAGTTAGAGATTGGGAGAAACCACAAACGATTAAACAATTACGTTCATTTATAGGCTTTGCCTCTTATTATGGTAAATTTATACCTAAATTTACTAGTCTATGTAGACCACTACATGAATTGATTATAGAGAAGAATAATGAGAGAGGTACAGTAATAGGGAGGAGATCAAGTACTAAGATTGAATTAGTGTGGAGTATAGAAGCCTTAGAAGCTTTTGAGAATCTGAAAATCAAATTGTGTTCAACACCAATACTGGGATACCCAGATTATCATAGGAAATTCAGATTAGATATAGATGCTTCAGACTATGGATTAGGAGCGGTTTTGAGCCAGGAATGTAAAGGAAAAATGAAGGTTATATCATATGCTAGTAAAACGGTACCAAAAAGTTGGAGGAAGCCTGATTATTCTTCGAAACGGTTAGAGTTTAACGCCCTGGTATGGGCAGTAACAAAGAAATTTAATCATTATTTGATTGGAACCGAATGTGATGTATATACCGATAATATTGCACTATCATATATAAATTCAACACATAAATTAAGTGCTTATGAACAGAGAGGAGTTTCGAAATTAGCCCCTTTCAAACTAAATTATATATATAGAAAGGGAAGGGAGAACGTAAACGCGGATGCATTATCCAGATTAAATAATGTAGAAGTTAATTCGAAGGGTTTGGTAGTAATAGACAAAGTAAGTAATACTGACCTAGGTACAGACTTAATACCAATGTTCAGTAGAGAGGAGATCATTAGTAAACAGAAAGAGGATGATGAACTATGTGCGATACGAGAAAAAGTAGAAAAAGGTAATACAAAATTTGAAATAATAGATGGTGTTTTATTTGCGAATAGATGGGGAAATGAAGCATGTAGGAGGATTATGATTCCAAGATCCTTAATATTTCAGATATTAGAAGGAATACACGATGGCTGTGGACACCAAGGTATAGAAAGGGTAATTCATAGAGTTAATTTAGAAATGAATTGGAAAGGGAAATATAAAGATATCCGTGATTACATTAGAGGATGTACAGTATGCAACAAAAGTAAGGGAGTAGGAGATGGGCCCGTAAAAATGGGAAGGTTATCAGCGAGTAGACCACTAGAGATGATATCAATAGATTTCATAACTGTTGACAAATCATCAGACGGTAGAGATTCAATTTTAGTAATCACAGATATCTTTACTAAATTTACAAAGGCTGTTGCCACTAGAAATCAATCTGCTTTAACAGTGGCAAAAGTTATTTTAAATGAGTGGATATATAATTTCGGAATACCCGAAAGAATACATTCAGATCAAGGAAGGAATTTTGTTTCATCTTTAATAAAGGAACTATGTATGTTATTATGTATTACTCAAAGCAAAACAACATCTTACCACCCAGCCGGTAATGGTCAAACTGAAAGAATGAATAGAACCCTGTTATCATTACTAAGATCGTTATCTGAAGAAAAAAAATCTAAATGGCCACTATACCTGAATGAGTTAATTCATGCATATAATATACTAGAACATTCATCCACTGGTTACTCACCATTCTTCTTAATGTTCGGGAGAGAAGAGAGAATACCGATACAACAGAAAATATTAGGTAATATAAACAGATGTAAGGATGACTGGATAATAGGAATGGGTAAGAGGATCATTGAAACTAAGTACAAAGTAAAGATAGCTTTAGAAAAAGCATGGAAGAAGAGGAGTGATGGAATAAATGGTAAAGTAGTAGATACTCGATTATATTATGGAGATAAGGTAAGAATTAAGAGAAGAGAACTAGGGAGGAAGAAACTGATGAACATATGGTCCGACAATATCTGGAGTGTGGTAAGAAGAATGGGAACGAATGAAACTTATGAAATAGAAACGGGAGATGGAAAATCGAAGGTATTACACCGCAGTAATATGAAGAAAATGGAAGTTAATATAGAAAGAATGTAATAGTAGTGTGAATTTATTTTGTTTGGGGGTGAATGAGCTTATCTTTATTATTTTTATTTTTATGAGTGAGTTTATTTTTATTATTTTTTGTTTATTTTGTTTCGGGGTGAGCGTAATCGTTTGTATTGTTAATTTGAGTGAGTGAGTTTATTTTTTATTTTATTTTTTTTATTTTTGTTTGGGGGTGAGTGTAACCGTGTAACTAGTTACATGTTATGTTATTGTTATTATTATTGAAAGTATAAATGGATGTTATGTAATATTATGTAATAGTGTGATTGAGAAATGATTTGTATTTAATAGTGTGATGATATATATTTAATAGTGTGATTGTGAAATGATGTGTATCTGAGCGTGACGGTGAATAGTATAAATGCGTGTGCACATGGGTAATGAAAACAATGCCAATATAATCATAAAATAAATAAGATCTAAGAAACAACACGATTGATAACATAGTAAGTAAATTATATTTACTTCTTGGATCGCGAACCCAGCCGGCAAGGCTACATATATATATATATATATATATATTATAAAAAGGTTATATAAGATGGTATACAACTATATATATATATTTTAATAATATATATCAACTATATAATAGTAATATATAATATATATTTCAATAATTTATTAAATATTTATTTAAATTATATATATTTCATAAGTTTAGATATAATTATAAGGATTTATGTATTATATAATAATATAGTATTTGTTATATTAGTTAAAAATATTAAATTAATAAATATAATGTATGTAGTATTTATGTATTTGTGTATTTAAAGAAATATATAATACTACTATTTATACATTGAATTTAGCTATATCCCACAATTAGATTTGTTACAATTGATTTTATTTGTACATATTTAAATGTAGGTGGCGATATATGTCTACCCTTACGACAAACTAAAAAACACGGAATTGATGTGAACACTTAAAAATCTGTTACTTCAAATTTGCTGTGAATGAATCATTTGAAGTTGCAGTTACACGTACGTTTTTTAAAACGGAATTGATGTGAACACCCTATTAAAATATTATTTAGAAGTAATCTTATATAATTGTGTATACGTAAATGATCGGCTCTCGTTAAAACCACGGCTGCCTTATTCACGATAGTATATTCGAAGTGGCATTAGAGCCGTATGGTTATGCGTGAATACCCATCTAAGAGATGAAAGGACTCCAGAAAATTAATATATACATATATATATATGTGCGTTTATTTATAGAATCTCGACTAGGTGTGAAGTATTAGATGATATCACGTGATGTAACTGATGCGTTACATCTCGAGCTGTCAACATCTACGTCTATTATCTACAAGATTTTAAAACTCCCTATTAAATTTAAGATTGATATTTACACATAAGTATATTATTATATGTTGTCATGTTGCTTTATATTATATAAACCCGTGTAGTAGTTTCTTAAATATATAACTAATAGTTAATATTACACACATACATAAATATGCCCAGTACATTTTTATGTTTTTTGTCCGAGTTTTAACTAGTGTAAAATACCGATGTTTTACACGATTTTTGACATTTTACACGGTAGAAATGTAAAACATAATTAATAGTTAATATATAATATAGAAATTAATCTTCATCTAATATAACAATTTATTTACATTTATTTTACAAAATAATAATTGTTTTATATAAATATTAATTAATTTGTAAGGTGACTAATGTCAATATTGTACACAGACTAAATATCCGTGTTTTACATGAACAAATTTCCTTGTATTACACTGACATAAATCACTATAAATATATAAATAAATAATAAGGTCGTGTAAAATACAGACTAAATTTCCGTGTTTTACACATAGTAGATGTCCGTATTTTACATGTACAAATCACCATAAAAAACCATTAAATATATACAAACACTTAATATCTATGACTTATTACATCAATGAGAAGATATAATGAAGAAGATCATTCCATATTGTTGTAGAATGGATGGAGTAATATGTATGTTATGCTGATGTTAAATTACATATTATTAAATACGGATTTTTTTTTTAAATCTTGCCAATACTATTAATTTACATATAAATTATTTGTTTAATATATAAATAATATAATATGTTTCCTTGTCTTTATTTTAATATATTGATTTAATTTAGTACTAATGTACATTAATTATCAATTATTATTTTAATATCAATAATATAAAATTGTCTTCAGAATATAGAATATAAAGAATGTTTATACAAAAAAAATGTATTATAGTGACAAGATATCCGTGTAATACACTAACAAAATGTCCGTGTACCTCACTGGTTGTATCGTAGCCATATGGCTGTGTAATACACTGACATCATTTCAGTGTAATACACGAATTTTCTTAAACAAAATGTACACGGTATATATATTCGCACAGTGTTCGTATTGAGTGTGTGTCGCACAGTGTGCGTATTGAGTGTGTGTCGCACACTCAAATAAACACACGTATATATTTTATTATAATAATTATAATTATCTATGCTTCCATATTAACTAATATTCACATATAATAAGTACACGTGATTATTTATCTCCTCTATTTATAATGCCCATATATGTACACACATGCATATGTTTACTATCTGGTGGTATCTAATTCCCTAAGATAACATAGTGCTGCATCAGCATACATAACTATATTATGTAGTAAATAATTGTTGTATTCATTTAATAAACAACCTCTAAGTATGAATGTTGTGTATATAACAACACTAGTTTCTATTGTTATATTGCTACCCTTTGTTATTAGTATTAAGAAATGTCCAGTCGATGTTATTGAGGGATGCCAGTGTATTAATGATGCTGTAATTTGTGATGGTGGTTATAAAGGTGATGATATTCCCGCGTTTAGTAACTCGTATGAAGTTTATCGTACTGTTAGTATTATATAATACACTTATATTAATTAATATTTATTATTATATTAAATATATTTAATAATATATTTAATGTATGTAATCATTATATATCATAGACATAGTATACTATATCATTATTATTCACACATAAATTTGTACATGTATCTATAACTAAACAAACACGACTGATATATATATAATTTACTAATTATACTAAATTACAGGTTCTTATCGCAGGAACTAGGATTATCAGAGTGAATGCATATATTCTATACAATATTAACACTTTTAACTTACATTTAAATTGGAATAGAATAGCAACGATAGATCCTAACGCTTTTTGGATAATGCATTCTAATAATCAAATAACAGACACCAAACTAAAAAGTTTAGATTTAGGTACTAATACAATTAAATACATTAAAAGTGGGACATTCGATCCATTGATAAATTTAGAATGGCTGAATTTGAATAGAAATAAACTACGTAATATAGATGCTACACTTATTGTAAATCTAAATAAACTTCAAAGTTTCAGTATTGACAATAATGAATTAACACATTTACCAACTAAATGGTTACCTAATAGTTTACAATACTTAGATATCAGTGATAATGCAATATAATATATGTATATTGGTACATTCGAAGGTGCATTTAATTTAAATGAGATAATTGTCTCACTAAATAGTATCACTATAGAATACAATACCTTCAGTAATCTGACTAATCTAACATATATTAATAGGTATCTATTTAATTCAGATATGTGTACATGTAAATATCTATGGTATCTAAATACTAAATGTGACGATGCAGTATGTGACAATAGTAATAATAAGTATGCAAGTATTAGAGATTATCTTAAAGAAGAATGTAAACTACCAGGTTAATATATATATATTATATAATTCATTATGTTATATAATAATACATTATTATATAATATAAGTAATATAATAATCATACATGTTATTTAAAATTATATGTAATTGAGTATGTTTATTATTGTGTATCTATAACATATAGGCATATATATTATATATTAACTTATTAATAATATATTATAATAAAACATATATCTAAAATATATAATAATGGTTGATTATTAACTAAAACAGTCACTACTGAAGTTTATACTACATTAACAAGTTAGTTATAGATTAAATGCATGTTAATAATGCATGTGAAAGGATGGCATATACTGTAATGCATTGTTATTGAATGCTACTACATGAAAAGCTTTGTTAATTATTGCTACTTAGATATTATCTTTGCAAAGTTTAACTCGAGAGTCATAAAAGATCAAAATAAACTATGAAAGGTATAATTATAATAACATGTATTTCCCTTACATGCTAGTTCTTATTATATATTGTACGTATTATATATTTCACATATCGTGTATTTGAATATAGATTATTATATATATTATAAATTTAATCTTTTAGTTTACATTATAATTTTAATTAACAAAAAACACTAACTAATATTATTTTTATTATTTATCCCTAATATATATATATATATAACAAAACTGATATACCATATTGAATTTATATATACATACGCATACATACGCAAACATAAATACATAAACATATATAAACCATACATATAGGTATATGTATACATACATATACAGTGTATACACTAATATATATATATATATATATATATATATATATATATATATATATATATTATATGTGTATACACATATATACACATATTCATATGCATACATATACAATCACATACATACATACATACATACATACATACATACATATATACATACACATACACATACATAAATGTATACATACATGCATACATACATACATGCATACATATACATATACACATTCATAAACATAAATACATACACACATACACACACATATATATATATATGTATATATTTAAATTTTTATATATATACATATTAAAATAGAAATATTTTAACAGTTAAGTTTATATATATATATATATATATCTTACATTTAAATCTAGATAGTAGTATTAAATAGCCGAAGTAATTTGTCTGATATATTGAGTATCTAAGATATTACATTATTATTACATGTATTTACATATGTACAAAACCGAAATAACATTTGTAAAAAATATTGAGTTAGCGTGTTTTCTGAGATATCGAGAGGTAACTTTATATGTTATTGTTTATTTAATTATGTATTTAATACATAATTGTAATGCATAATCGATGTTTATTGTTCATACAAGATATTATTAAAGCACAGTTGATATTGTCGAGAAATGGACATTTCTCTATGTGAACATAAAGTGTATATGTAAGTATGATATATCATATATATATATATACCATATTGTTAATATAAAATACACTGTTAGAAATTAGGGGTAAACTAGAAGTCTAACATGGGTAAACTAACTAGGAGCAGTAGTTTACCCCTAAGGGTAAATTATAATATGTTTTAATTTACCCCTGAGAGCATCATAGTTTACCCCTGAGAGCATCGCAGTTTACCCCTGAGATCATCGTAGTTTACCCCATGGGTATACCCATCATATATATGTATGTATATATATATATATATACATTTGATATAACAATAACAAATACCATGTTCTGTACACAGTTAGTATACACTGCAGTATATCTAACGTTACACCTATAGGTGTACAACCTATAGGTGTAACGTTCTATAGCAAGGTGTAACGTTAGATATACTGCAGTGTATACTAACTGCACCTATTGTTGTTTAGATACTATCAATAACAATGTTTTGATCACCCAGTCATAGGTATACGTAAACTTATAAATCGTAATATATAAAAACATATATTAATTGTTTATAATTGTATTTTGTATTTTTATATATATATATAAATATAAATATATAAGTAAGTATTGTGAATTTTTAAATAACTCTTCCTTCAATTCAGTTAGAAAAGGAAATTTCTGATAATATTTAAATAATTATTCAATATAACTAATTTTTAATTCATTATGTTATATAATTATGTACACATGTACCTAGGAATGCATATAGTATATTTAAGATAACGATACTACCTATTTAGCTCTTTCTGCAACTGCCCATGGCGCTGTTATATAGCTATATAGCTACCTATTCAAATTAAAACAGTGATTTTTTTAAAATCATATTTAAACAATTTTTATTAAATTTGTCAATGAATTACATTCCAAAATATAATGTGTATATTATAATATATATATATACATATATATATATATATATATAATATTACAATATATAACATATATTTAACTATATAATTATACTTTTATTATACTAAATAAGTTAATATACATTAGTAGGGGAACGTAACCCAATACGGACACTCTCGATATCTCAGAAACCATAAATCCTACAAAAAAAATGTTTAATTAATACAATATTCATAATTATATAAATAGTCTAAATAAGTATTTTTTATTTTGTAAGTATTCAAAATAGTTCTGATATATCCAATACACTTATTTTTTAATTACGTTTTTAATTTATGAAAAAAAATATCAACTTAAAACTTCTTCTCAAGAATATACAAATGTATCGATATAAAACATAATAATATATTATTAAAAACTAAAGCATTCTAAACTTTATACACATAATTATTACATTTATATATATATATATATATATATATATATATATATATATATATATATATATATATATATATACATTTATATAGTAAAGATAATATATTTTGAATAACGATTCATATGATATGCGTTAAACACAGATCCGTTTAGTATCATTGATTTATATTTGTTCAAATGTTATTATAACGCGTCAAGGATCAATGATACCTCTTTAATAAGTGTTTAATCCTTGTCAAATAGTAAGATTCATTAATTCGTTATAGATGTGTGTTAGATATGTATCCATGATACTGAGCCTTTACTGAGAGCGGTTAATGTTATGTCCTCTAACACATAGCAGACCTATAGGCATATCCATTAGTAGACGTATATGTATGTCCTTACTCGTGTCCTCTAATGTACGATATGTTACGTATGTGAGGAGAGAAAACAACGTAATTAGAACAGCGTGTAATCGTTCTGGGAATGTATACATACTATGACGTCATTAAGAACATATTTAGAAACAACATCTGATGAAATATTGTATATATGTATAGTGTATCTAACAATATCTCGTATAGAAGACGATACGAAAAGTATATGTTCATTAACTTACCTATCCTATATACAGAAACTTAGGTTGACTAACTGGTGGAATGGATACATACGTGGAAAGCGGAATTCTTACTAAATTAGTGTGCAATGAATGATCAACTCCAGTATGCCTCCACATTACACATCGAATGCGTCATATACTATCCTGTGTCTCCCTATATAACATCGCTATATTAATACGCGTCTTCATCTAATTATCAGCAATGCTTTCTAGTCATGCGATAGTAGTGCCTACGCTATTATTAGTATGCTTTTTAGGTGCTTTTTAAATATATATTAAAAAAACTTATCTATTATGCAATACATATTTTAGAATAACATCCTCTGTGTGGGAGCCGTATGAAATATATTAGAAACTCTCATATAAAAGTTCAAATGTTTTCACAATAAACTGTTCTATAGATATCACGAATAATCTAAAATACTATAGTATAGTCGATGTCTATAATAATAGGCACGCATTTATCGATTTAAAACAACTCTCTCGTCGTAGGATGCGTGCGGGTGTGCTTATCGAATACAGACTTGTAAAGGAACCAGTTGACGTGGATCCGTATCACGTGATCGACTACCGCTACTCGAAACTCGGCGGTCTACCTCGAACACTTACACGTCGCCTACTCGGTAGAGCTAATCATGCCTTCTCTCGCGCGGTGTATTTAGAATGATAGTATCAAATGCTCTGACGTGTGTCAACTATAAGCATTTGTTATCGCTTGTAACTTTATTTAGGATCAAGTTTTCTAAAACACCTTAATGCGCCTAACTCTTATGTATGTATATATATATATATATATATATATATATATATATATATATATATACTCTTTTATTGTATTGTTATCATATACATTATTATATTACTATATTGGATTTAGTTATAATTGGGTATATTTTGTTTCGTAATTAGACGCCAGGATATGCCACTAAACTGTACCTAACAGCTCTCGACCAATACTATATAGGCCTCAGAACCCTGATACCATCGATGTTATTAGTTTTACCATAATTGTCAGATTAGTTATAATTACTTCCCCGATATCGCCCATCTAAGCCCATGATATCATTTTATTACTAAAATTGTTACGTATTTATTTCAGCTTTATTTTTATTTCGTGTATTATAACATTGCTTATTATTTTCATTTATTATTAATTCAATAAATGTTTATATATATTTCTATGTATCTATAGTAAGTTATATATATATATATATATATATATATATATATAAATATATAATTCTCGTTCTAAAAATATAAAAATCATAATAATTTAATTAATAAATTTATATATTTATTATGTATAAATATACTTTAAAAAATAATCATTATCATAATTTCACCTATTAAGCTAAGTTTGTACTATCTGACAAATAACCCGACTTCGCTATTTTGTATGCATATTTATATAGCTTATTAATATACATTTTATTCGTAAAATATACAAAAATATAAATAATTGAAATACAAATATCGTAAATTAATATAATATTAGTTAAATATATGATGATTATTTAAAAATGTGTATACTTTGATTTAGAGCACTTATAGTAACACACATAAAAAATCGTCCAAATTAACCTTTCTTCCTCGTAATAATATAAAATAATATTTAAAATACAATATATATATATATATATATATATATATATATATATGTATATATTAGTAATTACATAAAATGAAATTTATTATAATTTAAAATAATGTATATGGGTAAATTTCATAATTTTAATTAAATAAAATTTAATAGTGGTAAATCTTATTAGATAATTATATAAATATATATATATTTCTAGTTATATAAATAATATTAATATTTTGTATAAGACAAATAAAGTCAAATAAATAATATTGCGAATTTGTTTATTCATTAATTGTAAAATAGAGTTATGATACTCTAATACTAAAGTAAAAAAATAGATTTTTACTAGGAAATATATTTATATATTCTTTCCAATTACAATATTGTAAATTGCTTTAAATCTCTTTTATATATTATATATACAACTATAGTTTAATAATAATTAGTTGTTTTATATCAAATAATGTATATACAATTGTGAAATTGTATTATAATTTGGATGCCCATAACATACATATAATATTTAAATTTGCTAGAATTCATTCCTGAATATAAATTCTCTAGGTAGGCCTACCTATATGCACGTTTATAATAAAATGTCTAAGAGATCATAACATCGGTTTACTACATTAAACCTATACACTTACTATATGTATAATAATGTATATTATTGTATACCGGTTACATATAGGGATTTCCTATCTTCGAGAGTTTAAAGATTTCAACTCATTTTATAATATTATATTAGAGGATTATATAAATCTAAATTAGTAATTTACTTCTAATATTATGATAATTACAACAATATATATATATATATATATATATATATATATATATATATATACAAACATTTACATTAACGAACATTTGATAAAAGTAAACTCTGAAATATATTACAGAGCAAGACAATTAAGGAAATATAATAAGATTTTTAATTGTTGGACAATAAATGGAGTTACTTTTATATAAATAAAGAAAAAGACAAATAAATACAAATTGAAAGTCTAGACCAATTTTAAATACATAAAATAAAAATATAAATTATTATTCCAAAAATTATATTCCATTTGTTAGTTTTTTATCTGGTAGAGTTTTATTTATTTAGTTTTATTTATTTTTGTTATCTTAATCATTTTTATATTAAATAATTTTATATTAATAAACTTTTTATTTTTATTAATAAATAGCTTCTAATTATAGAAAATCACTATTGATTTTTAAAATAAATATGATGATGATATAATAACATTTGATGTTGATGCTCAGTATATTAATGAAATTGAATTACCCTCATATATAAAACAACATAAAGATAACAAATGTAAATTGACACTTGTTAATCTAAATATTAGAAGTATAACATTTTTTTTTGATAATTTGAAGATCTTTAGATTATGATATCATTTGTTTAACAGAAACATGGTTAACAAATTATTTAACATTTATTCATAATATTAACAATTATAACCATTATTTTACCAATAGGTCATATAATAGAGGAGCGTGTGTTTTAATTTATGTCAAATGTAATTTTAAAATAAAAAATATTAAAAAATATCAAAAAATATTTTAGATTGTATTACGCTAGAATTATATATAGAAAAAAATACAAATATTATTATTAGTGCTATTTATAGAGCAACTAGGTATATAAATGAAGCTATTTCTGAATTCAATAACATAATTTTAAACAATTTTAATACATTTAATAATACAAAATTAATTATATGTGGTGATTTCAATTTAGATATTCTTAAAACTGATAACCTAAATTTGAATAACTTTAATAATACTATTAATGAAATTGGATGCTTTAAAACAATCAACAAACCAACAAGAGTAAATATACATTCATCAACTCTAATTGATAATATATTTTATAATGGATTATTTAATATTAAAACTGGAATAATTTTAAATGACATATCGAACATTATCCTATATTCATTATAATAAAAATATTTACAATAAATCACATCAAAAGAATAACATTTCAATTAGAAATAAGAAAAATACATATACAATTGGATGTTTAAGGGAATAATTAAAACAAATAAATTGTAATATACTATTGTTAATTCAGAAACTATGATTTCTAGAAGTATAAATTCCAATAAAATATGTACAGCTATATTTATAGAGTTTAAAAAAGCATTCGATACTGTGAATCACGAAATATTAATTAAAAAACTTCACCATTACGGTATACGTGGCTTACCTTACCTACTTTGGTTAAAGAATTATTTAATAAAAATACCTCAATTTCTACAATTTAAATATGAAATATCAAATGAATTTTTCTCAAACTGTGGTGTACCTCAAGGAACCGTATTAGGACCAGTGATGGGCACGATCACGATCGTCGATCGTGATCTTGATCGCGATCGACGATCGTTTGAAAATGATCGAGTAAAATGATCGACGATCGACGATCGTTAGAAAATGATCGAGTAAAATGATCGACGATCGTCAGCAACTGATCGCGATCGACGATCGTGACAAAAAATTTAAAATGACGAAATCCCAGCTATTATTTTTTTTCTACAAATCTTGCATGATGCTTCAACTTTATTATTAATTATTTTTAAGTCATTAAAATAAATAATAAGTCATTAAAATAAATATTTGATTTAATAAAGAACGAATTTATCCAATACATTGTATATCTTAGAACTTAGAACATATAATGATCTAAAATATTAATAAAGTTATAGTCCTATATAATACGCCCACGGGGAAATTGACAGTTTGACTCATTTATGGCGTAGATACTCTATTACAGAGTAGATAATTAACCGTATAGTTTGATCTTGCATGTCTCGCGCGGTAAAATATTACGATTACATTAGTGAGAAAAGTACCTAAAAAAGATACATTGGTATATATATATATATATATATAAATATATTGATATGACAGCATGAATGGGTGAGTCTCGCGAGTACTGCGTGGATCATTAGTGGTTCATGCAGCAGCCCGGAATTCATACGCTTATATAATAATACGATTGAGATCCACGATCGGCGATCGATGATCGAGATCGCGATCGACGATCAAAATAATTACACGATCGACGATCGTTAAAAGTTGTGATCGTGCCCATCACTGATTAGGACTAATACTTTTTTTAACATATATAAATGATATTATAAATAGTTCTAAACTTCTAAATTAACTTCTAAATTAACAATGTTCGCTGACGACACTACTATATTTTTAGAAGACAACAACATAGTTAGACTTCAGGAAAATGTAAATAATGAACTTGTAAAAATAAATAACTGGTTGATATCAAATAGACTATCTATAAATTTGAAGAAAACATATTATATGATTTTCAACTCATCCAATGTTCTGGATCTAAATATAGCTGGTATTAATATTAATTGTGTAATAAACATAACATTTGTAGGTGTAATAATAGATCAGAAGCTAAACTGGAAATTAGAAATAGCAGGAGATGATCAACTTGACATAATACTTTATTTTTCTTTCTCTGTAGGTAATCCCCAGGATTCTCATATAGGTTTTATGCTAAAATGCGGTAATTATACTTTCCAGTCTTTATATTAGTGTCCACGTTTCGCAGCCATAGAGTAGTATAAATAACATTGTAATGTATACTATAGTGGTTTTTAAAGTAGTATTTGTGTCTGTAGTGATATGTTTCGACTCTTCCATATAGTTATTAAGCGAACTAACTCAGAGGTTTCTGTCGCCATTCTTATGTTTATCTCTGTTTCACTTTTTCCATCTTTCCTTATAGTCGCACCCAAGTATTTGAATTTATCTACTACTTCAAGAGGTTCATCGTTCATGGTTATCGTTATCACTTCAGCTCTCTCACTATTCTCGAATTCGTTGACCAATATTTTACTTTTATCGTAGCTGACCTCCATACCATATGACGCTGAGAACTTGTAGAGTTTGTTTGTGAGTTATTGCAGCTCTATGTTTGATCTTGCTATCAGGTCGATGTCGTCTGCAAATCTTAGGTTACATATTTCATAATCTCCAACGGCTATGGTGCTGCAATGGTCTTCTAGCGTATCTTGCATGATATTATCTAGTAAGATGTTAAAGAGTTTTAGTGATAAAAGGCATCTTTGTCATACTTCTACCGACATATTAAAGAAGGTTGCTGTTTTGTTGTTTACCAAAACGGCACTGTTTGTTTTTTTTATAAAGATTTTCGATTATTGCAATAATATTTTCGTCTATATTGAAGTATCTCATTACTTTCCATAATCCTTCGTGCCAGACTAGATCAAATGCCTTTATGAAGTCAACAAAGTTATGGTATAATTTTCTACCATATTCAATATGTTTCTCTGCCATAATTCTACAGCTTAATATATGTTCGATTGTGCTTTTTTTCTTTCTGAAACCTGCTTTCTCTTCACCTAGGATATTTTCTGCTATTGGATTGAGTTGATTTCAAATAATTCCCAACATAATCTTGCTTGGGTGTGATATCAGGCTAATAGTTTTATAATTATTGCACTTTCTTAGGTCACCTTTCTTTGGTATTGGAATAATTAAAGATATTGCTCATGCATAGGGCATTTGTTATCCCATATATTCTGGCAAAGTAAAGTCATTATTATTACCATTTGTGAACCGCCGTTTATAATTATTTCACTTGGGATGTTATCTATACCTGGTGATTTTACTTTTTTAGACTTCGTTTTATATGTTTACTTCTGATTTTAAAATCGGCAAGTTCTCTTCTACGCATGCACCTCGATCATCATTAAGTATATTTTCATCTAGATTTATTGGAGAGTTATTTTCAATATTCTGTCTATCTTTTGACTATTTCTGAGTCATCTGTTAAAATATTGCCATTTCTACTTTCTACAAAAATACTTTCCACGAAAGCTTGGATATGATAGTGAAATCTTTCATAGTACCAAAACATAATAATGAAGGTAAGATTTATAAAAAATATACTTTAAAGCATACATGATTATAATTATATATAATTATAATAATTATCAATAATAAATAAAAATAAATTATCAGATAATACAGTAAAGATTATTATAATTAAATTGAAGAATGATAGAAATAATGTGCACACATTTATTGAAGAGATAGAAACAAAAGTATTTTATATATATACAATTATTATATTAATTCAAGGTTAATAAACTAATTGTATAAACATATTATATAAAACATATTATATAATACAAAATAGCTTATAATAAATTTTTATAATAAAATATTATAATAATTTATTTTTTATTTTAAATGTATCTAATTTAATTTTAAGTATATCTAATTCAGAGAATAATAACAATAAATATAATATAAATTATTATAAATATGTATGAGATGAATAGTAATGCAAATTCAAAAGACTATGTATCTTATCTAGATAAAATAATATAATATTATTAAGTTATATTAATATAAGAATGTGATTAGATATGATCAGTTTTTTTTAAATTTAATATATGTTAATATTCTGTATCATTAATATTTACTGAATACAAAATATATATATATATTTTATATCAGTATACTGAGTTTTTAATTCCATAATGATGAAAATTAAAACCAAATGTGATACTAAGGAAACATCATTTATACATTATTATACATTAAAGGAATCATTATTAAAAAATAATATAATTGATGAATAAGAGGTTTATTTATTAGATTAATCTTATTAATCATATTAATTTGCTAAACTAAACAGATGTAAATAAAAAAATATATGAAGAATTACCGATTGAAAGATTAAAGATCGAATTACCTATGTTCAAATCAATCAATAAGTGTAATACCATAGATGATGATGATGCTGATGATTTTTTGTATACACTAATTAAATTATAAAATTCTTATAGTGTGACAATAATATATAAAAACAATAAATACATTTAATAATTAGTATAGACGAGTGTACAATGTGGCGAAAACGAATATATTTGAAGTTAAAATAGCATGAACAAAGAGGTATTTCTTTAGTTTATATTTGAATGTTGTTGTAGAGGTATTTATGGTTTTGAGGAATAGAGGGAATGTATTCTAGAGTAGGCTGGCGCAAATAGAGTAGCAACGCTTCCCATGTTTTTTCAGGCGAAAGGATGGTTCAGTCAGGATCGTATATTATGAGGATCGTAGGTGGCGTAGTGAATTATGAAAAGAAAGTTGTCGAAAAAGGTAATCAGACGATAAATAGACGAGGCAAACATATACATGATGGAACAACCTCCTGAAATTCAAAAAATATTTCCCGGCATAATGGTATTTATCAAACTTTTATTTGTTTTAAGTTCTGTATCTTGTGAGCGTGGATTTAGTAAACTACGAACTATACAGACGTGTTACGGTCTACTCTGCTAGATAGTAGATTCAATGCATTAGTTTTGGCAAATATCCATCAAGAAACAATTCACCAAATTGAGATGGACATATTTATAAATAAAAATAATTGGAGAAAATCTATATTTATATAATAATACATTTTGTAATGTTTTATATTTATTTTCTAATATAATAGATTAATTAAGTATTGTTATAAAAATTAAATATTATTAATTGAATATTAACATAGACCAATGAGGTATCATACATTAATAAGATATTAATTAGTAGCCTATTAATTAATTAACCTAATTATATTAATATATAATAGGATATATAATATAAAATAGAAATAAATAGCCCCCCCATAAAAAAAATGTCATTCCGATGCCCCTATGTATATGTATGTGTACACACGTGTGTTTTAAAAGTGGGTTTAAACTATAATAAATTATTAAAATATTTGTTAAATATAAATTAATTTTATTAATATTTCAGAATAAAAGTATAATAAAATTCATTATTTCGTTGATAGTGTATGTATTTAACTCATAATTTGTTAAGCATATAATATTTACAAACTTAACAAAGTATATATATATATATTAATATATAGAGTTATCCACAATGTTAATCCATAAAAATGATAATCTATTATAATATGTTGTTATTATTTTGTTTATTTACATTAAAAAGGCGAGTTTGTTTACAAATCGATGGCCTCTTTATACTCCATGTTAATTCAGTGTTAGGGCCTGAGGTTACAGGAGGTCTTGTAATAACACATATCTTAATATGTATACTTAAAACCTACCATTCGGTAGTAGTAACAATATTAGAAATAGTACTAGTATTAATAATAATAGTATTATTATTATTATTATTAGTAGTAGTAATAATCTGTAACATTATGTTTTATATACTGCCATATATGAATGCATGTAATAAGCTAATTTTGTAATAACATGTTGATATGTTTGATTAAATAGTATAAGGAAATCTATTCCAAAGTATATGGACATATATTGAGAAGGTTATATTTTATTTTAGATACATATTACGCAAATCAGGGATAATTATAAAAATGTTGTTCTTAAAACAAAGTCGTAGAATGGAATTAATGTAATTTGTGAGATGTGTGTGTATGATATATACATTAATGTTGACTTATAAACAACATATTATTATATGTTGTATTGTATTGTTATTTTTTTCATATATATATATACATATGTTTCAAATTATAAGTAAATTATAATATAATACTTTAAAAGAAATGCATGTATACATAATTATAATTAAAAGGCATCAATAAATATACCTAGTTGAAATAATTCATTATAATTTATTATTAGAATCTGGTGATATATAACCAGATTCTAATAATAATAGTAATATTAATAATTTGTTAGGTTTATTTTAGTATTATATGTTCTGTTTGTAATACATTTGGAAAACTAGAGTAGTGAATTATTTGCACGTATAATTAGTGTTAATCTATAGTAAAGTAGGTCCATGTTAATGGTGTAAAATATCGAAGACAGGTCGACAATCAGTATACTATACAACTATAGTTGTGTTGGGAGGCCGATCTTCAGGGATTTCAAATGATCATCAAGTAGGGACGGTAAGATTGATCATTGGAAACAGTTGTATTAATTAAATAGCTACGTATAAAGTTACCTTTTATATTATTTAGACATACAAATAAATTGTAAACAAAATTCGTTCATATATTTGAGTTTTTTAAAAATCCTAGAAATGTCGTTAAATTCATTTCATTTATAGGAGAACATTTTTTTAAATATTAGTAGGTTAAACATCACATTATAGCCATTTTAAAATTCCCATGTTAAATTTCGTATTCTCTCCATGTTAAACTTCTAGGAATTATCGAGAGCGCTAGGATGGTCAAAAATTAATTTTAAAAATGTTGACTTGTTTATATACATTGTTTTGTAAGCTCTGAATTCACAAATATTGGAGGACTATTCAGTTGAATGATCACTCTTAAGGGAGGGTATACACGTTTCGGTACTATGCATTTATCTGAAAGCGCTCTACTGAAGGTCAAATTTGTTGTTGGCATTGAGGTAGTATAACATTTGTTTATAAATGATTTTTATCGAGTAGTCTTGTTAGAAGAGGAAGTAGAGGGATAGGTTTTTAATCATAGAGAGTATTATCATCGAATTAGATTTTGTTAATAATATGTCTTATTAGTTCTGAAGGAATGAAATAATTTGAAAGGGAATCAATGACAATGTTGTAGAGAGATACAATTACCTACTAATATAAAAAGTAAGTTTGTTCTCATTTATGAGACAATGAACAATATACCAATAAGTATAGTGTCATTAAATATTCGCATAATTAGTCTTATAAATTTGGCAGATCTAAGTGAAAAGAGATGTTATGAGTATGTATTATGTGTAGAAAGTATTCTAGAACACTTAGAATATATAATATTATGAACTATTTGTTTTAAGTTAAATTAAGTTGTAATTGTATACGCTAGTGAATTAGGCTGTCTAAGCTGTCTAATTGGCAGAATATCAGTCAATAAATGATAATTTGATAGGTTTTTTGAGAAATAAAATTGTAAATGAATTTAATTATATAGAGTGATATTGGATGTTTGAGTTATTAGAGTTATTTGAGGATTACAGTAAGTTTTCCGTAAAATATTGAGGCAATTTTTGTAATATAAGTTTATCTTATGTTAATATATATATATATATATATATAATATATAATGTGATGACTATTATGATAATGATGATGATGATGATTAGTAATTATTAGTTATTATATACTAATAGATGTAATAATATGATATGGGCTAATTTCATAACCTGATTATATAACTATATTTAGGTTACTTGATATTATTTGTTAAGTATATTATCCTAGTGACATCGTTATATTTAATTACAAATATTTTTTATTTTATTTCGAATGATTTATATATATTTTATCCTCGATGATATAAGTGTATAATGATATGTATTAATAAAATGTTATAAACATTACGTAAGGATTTAATTACTACGTAACATAGTTATTCATTATATAATAATTCAGCGTAGAACATTATTATAATTTATAAAATATATAGAAATAAATATATATAAATTGCAATATCGTAGACGTGGATCTCCACGGGAGATGCTGACTTGTTTTGCTTCATTAATGACATTGAATACACTGTATATCTGTCAACCAGTATCCCGGGAGGGATTCAGGATTTCTAGAATTACGGTTATATTTTCAAACTACTTCTTTATCGCATTCTTCATTCACATATAATGATTGTTTATCTATGTCCATACATTTACAACTACAACACTTTATATTACAGTAATTTACCGTCTCCTATACCTGACTATAGTGTATTCTTTAACGATTCCACTACTGTATAACTTACCTTCATCGTCTACTTTTTGTAAGATAATCCTTGGCAATCACCAATTTTCATTTAACTCTGTTACACTTCTTTTATAATGTTAACTTCTCATTAAATATGTATCCCACGATAAACGTTTAATATTACCTATACATAACTGCCTGTGTGACTCAGTTGGCTAAGGCCTCAGACACACAAGCAGTAGGATACGGGTTCGAGCCTCGTCCGGAGCATTAATTAATTTTATTAAATGGGTCTTTAAAATATTATTTAGAAGTGATCTTATATAATTGTATATAAATAAATTATCGGCTCTCGTTAAAACCACGGATGCCTTAACATGAGAGCGGCTTCGAAAGGACATTACATCCATATATGGTTATAAATGAAAACTTCATCTAAGTTCCTGCATGGGATGAAAGGACTCCACCAAATAAAAATAACAATAATAATAACAATATTGTTATATAACATCTAAGATATAATACGCTTGCTATGATTTTCACTTTTATCTTACCCTCTTTACAATATTATTAAAATCAATTCATGCCAACCTAACGAACTAATCATAGATAATGTTATAATATATATTACTATAAACATTAAACTAATTAATATTAATATACATATCGTGTACAGTAAATTCAAATATGTTAATCTATCATATTTTGCTAATGCTATGTTTCCTTGTTACCCTATGTATCATCCCAACCCTCTTAAACTAAACCAAATTGTTAAAACCAGATCGATATACATTCCCCAATTAAATGATTGTCCACAAAATACTACATCCTCTCCATGGTTTACGATTTGAGAAAACAATCAGTGACCTTTTTTTGAAACCATTCTTTATTTTCCAAACGTATCCCATAAATAGTTTTGTTTATTTTTCTAATTTTATTAATGATAAATGTATCAGTATCCTTTACACCAGTGGTTCCCAACCTGTGGGTCATGTCCCAAATATTGGTCATTGGGTTTTTTTTTGTGTCATGACTCATGATCCAATCTATAAAATATTTATAATAATATTTATATCCAATATATGGGTCATAGGTCATGAGAAACAAAATAATATATATTATAGTTTATAATATTCGTTTACGATTAAGTTTAATAAAACAAAAATAAAATTTGTCATTGGGTCATGGTATATTTTTTAATAAAAGGTTATCAAAAAAATGGTCACGATGAAAAAAGGTTGGCAATTACTGCTTCACACCATTACATCTGTTACTCCTCCTTCGTATATCGCTGTCACGTCTATTTCTTCTCCGATAGTTATTTTTTTTTCTCTTTTACCCTTCTTATTTAATAGTGATTCATAAAACACGAAATCATGAAATACCTCAGAAAGTGATTCTATCTCACTTTATTTTCATACAAATCTTTCTCCCTCTCTTAATCATATTTACATAGAATCTAAAATTGTCTTCGTACTGAAACTTTTCAACGTATTTATAATAATCTACTTCACCAGTATAGCTTTGTTTACATCCGGTTTAGACATATATGTTCGCTTGGGTAAGAGTAGTTAACCTCTAAATAAGTAATCCTAATAAAATCTTGAAGATCATTTCGAAAATAAATAATCTAATATCTGATAGACCTTTGCTATACATGATAAAGTATACAAATATTAATGCACATATACATGCACATTCATTGAATGTTTATTTAAATAATTATATATGATATATAATACTTTATTTGTTATATTATTTTAATAAATACTAATATATGATAAATAATTATATATATCATATAAATATTAATTAATATTCTATAAA